>CM056495.1:728888-1328888 GCA_029783415.1 Anisodus acutangulus
ATATATGACTGATTTGCTAGATGCACTTTTTGCAAATTTAACATACAAAAATCTGGTGAAGTGTGATGTCTTTTTGACAATTAATGCTATTTTCTAAGTAGTCTATAATTTGTTTCTTATCTTACTTTCAAATTTTAGGAAAATAAATTAATAAAATTGTGTTTCTGATCGGACAGATACAGAACAAAGCTTTGTGAGTTTACCAACTCAGAAATATATTTATCCCGTTTAAAAATTCACTTGGTTGGATTGAGTTGACAATTTGAGAGTATTACACGCTTTCTTGTTTTACAGATATAGTCAAATCTCTATGTAACATTATCTTGTTCTAATAATTTTTTTATTGTCGTAACGAAATATTATTATAGAGAATATAAAATATAATATAACATGAAAAATTGGTTAAAAAACTTATTTTTTTTATAAAATATTATTATAGAGGATGGCTGTTATAGAGAAATGAATAATAGATAACCAAGGAAGAAAATATAAGTGAACAAAAACAAATGTTGTGAAGAACATCCAAAATCACAAATGTTCTTGCACAGGGAAAAAAAAAAGTGCCCAACATTGGGGCCCTAAAATCTCCAATATCTGGAAAAGCCTAAGAGGCCCACTTATCCAATAGCCCAACAGACCATGACATAGATGATAACTACTGCTTAGCTAATGGATTAAGGAGGGAGTGGGCCAAATATAAGAACCAATGGCAAGGCCTAGACCCATCAATGATAAGATGAAAACTAATAATCTATGTAGCAGAAGCAAATGCATGGGACCTTCATAGCAGCAGCGGAGACACCTTTTACAGGGTGTCATCGGACATTGCTTCATTAATCTCCGTCCTAATTTATATGACATCATTTGATTTAACACGGAATTTAAGGAGGAAAAAATACTTTTGAGATTTGTGGTTCAAAATAAGTATTAGATGTTTGTGTTACTATAAATCATCCAATAAATTTAAATTATTTCTAAATATAGAAAGATTACCTTCTTTTTGAGACAGACTAAAAAGAAAATGTTGCTACATAAATATTACTCTAAATATATGTGTAAACAAATTTATAATATATATACATACATGTAGAGTTTTTTAGAATTTCCACATTCATGACCTAAATTTACATACAAGTCGATCTTAGTTATGATAATAAATCGATATTGCTAGCATAAAATCCTGTCACTGATTCAAATTAAAAATTTTGTTGAATGATAAGGTAAAAGCGACGAGGTTTATATTGTATTTTGAAGAAGCAAATGAGAAATCAGTGGCTTTTTTCAAAGACAAATGAAGATTAATTACTATTTGCATAATTTATATAGTTGAAACATTAAAAGCATGAAAGGAACATTTCAACTAGAGCCGGTGCTTTTATTTAATTAAAGTTTAATGGCATGCACATGTGACAACGTTGCATCATCTCTTTTTCTCATTTACTTGTTGAAATATTTGACCCAACCCAAACGCACCAATCAACCCACAACAAAATCTTCTATCAAATTTATTTTATTTTTGAAGGCCAGCAAATACTCATGTTCAATCTAGATCTAATGATTATTTTTAATTAGTCTTTCATGTGGGGTTTTGCTCGGAAGATACAAAAATTGTGCGAAAAAGATTTTTACAATTATCATACTTGTTATAATTGTGTGTATAAATATATATCGGAGTTTTTTATCCAAAACACACTCACATATATATTTACACCGTTTGAGTATGATGTAGGAGCTACGTAGGTGCGGGATGCTGAAATGTCATATATGGATTCATGTAAATTTAATAGTTTTTGTCTAAAGCGTGATTATATATATTAAGAAGTCCTCATAAATATCTCTATATATTGAATATGAACTCAATCAAAAGATACATTCAATTTCCTTGAGGGAAAGGATAATTGAAACTTTAGGCTTTAAACATTCAAACTCTATATGATTTGTTATTTTAAAAAAGAAAAACAAATATCGTAATTGCAGTGATTAACGGATGGGTTGGGGGCATGATCGACATGCTTAAATTTTTTGACAATTATACCTTGTTTCAGACAATGTCCATATACTTCTTATATCTTATGTATATAAGAAAATGGAGATAAATTAGCCTTAATCTATTTCTATTTGTATTTTAATTTATATCTTTTGGGTTTGTAGGTGGGAGTTGTATTAGATTGCAGTCTTATATATATCAGTAATCAATCAAATGTCTATGAAACATGTGATTATGCTTCAGCATTGCATACCTTTTTGAGTTCTGCTTCCATGTTTCTAGCTAAGATTCATTATTTTGACGTCCAATAAATTCGGGTTCTTATATTTTCTAATATTTTGGCCTATTTTTACTGTTTTTAAAGCACAATTTTTATTATTTTAAATTTATTTTTGATGCATTTTCAATGTTGCACTTTTTGCAGTTTGTCAAGATTTTCTTGACATTTCCAGATAAATCTTCTTCCTTAATCCCCGTTAATAATTTGTCAAATGTTTTTCAAAAATTATCTTTAATGAATTTAAAGACTGCTCAAAAATATATTGATTGGTTCATACATGTACAACAGATTCTTTTTTTTTTAGCTAGTGTGGTTTTCCACTAGTATTTGGGTTAGTTGATTTTGTGACCCATTACAATCATCTCAAAATTTTAAAAATATCTTTATTCTTACATGAAAAATCTGAAATAAAATACAATCTTTTTTATAAGATTACTTTTTTCTAGGGGTGACCAGTGAACCGGGTTGGGACGGGACGGGACGGGGGCGGGATCCAGTGGGACGGGCTTTGGCGGGACAGGGGTGGTGGCCAGGATCGGGATCCGGGGGGATTGTCGGGCAGGGAAGAGGTCCCGTCCCACATCCCGCCATAAGAGGGGTCGGGATTTGGGGGGGAACGGGTCGGATTGCGGGATTTGTGGTTTTTTTAGACAATTTAAAATATATATATATATTTAAACACTAAAATAATTGAACAATGTAGTGAATAAAAACATCTCAAAACTGTTTTTGTGCCTCTTATATTATTTAATAGAAATATGATATTATTTGTAATACAAATTTAAAATTGTAACTTTGTTTCGTAATTCAAAAGTTGCAAATCACATAGTAAAATTGTCATTAAAAAAATTACATAGTCATCCATACTCTTTCTAATTCCTCACAATCTCTTGAGGATCTTCTATCGGAATTGAAAGTTGTTGGTCAAATTGTTCGATGTCGCTTCCTGCTCCTTCGGATAAAATTTCGTTGTAGTTGTAGCCGTCTTCTTCATTGATCTCTGGTTGACCGCACTTTCTACACTTCGCTCTAATCAAATCTTTGAATAAAACTGCAATCTCCAAGTTGTCTCTCACCAATGAGTGTCTATGCTCTCCTATTTGAAACCTTCTAGCAGAAAAAGCGCTTTCCGAAACTGTTGATGACGCTTGAATATTCAACACATCTCGAGCCATCTTTGCTAGTGTGGGAAATGTTTTCTCATTCTCCCTCCAGTATCTCAGCAAGTCTTTACGTCCACATTCATTGACAATTGTTTCGTACGGTACATCACCCTACAAGACATAAACACCAAACTCGCTAATTTGTGAAGAAACTGAACCACTATGCATTTTATTTCTAAGGCATTGAATACTTGAGGCAGAAACATCATGTCTTTTATAAGGTTGCAGCGAAGTAGAAGAAGAAGATGATATAGAAGTCGGTTGATTATTTGCACTTTGTTCTTGGTAATATATATATATATATATATATATATATATATATATATATATATATATATATATTGCATTCAGTACGTATGCTAGACATAACTTTTTCTCTAGTTGGTTCGTGAGTTGTTCTTTATTTGGGTATGTTGGACTTGGAGGTGGAAGTATTTCTATACTTTCATAAATCGTTTCAACAAGTGTTTTACAATCGTCTACTTTAATAGTCGAATTTAACACATCACCAATACTATAAATAGTGGGAATAGGATTTTTTTTTTAATTTTATAAATATTTTTTTAATAGATGGAGTGTAAGATGGTTTTTGCATTATTTACTAAGTAACAAAAATATTAGAGCTATATAAAATAACATAGTTGAAATAGTAGGATAATAAATACCAGAAAATTCTTTAGTAGCTAGAAAAAATTCTCTAAAAATCCAATAAGTTCTAAAAAAAATTCTCAATCATTATCTACAAGCATATCCCTTGGATTTTGATTATGGGCGTTAAATAATAAAGTTATAGGTATTCTATACTCGTAATCAACAAGTAGTAGTTCATATAGAGAATTCCACATAGTCGCTACTTCTTCATGAATTTTTCTATAAGGTAATCCACAATCGTGACAAGCTTTTTTTTATACTATTTGCGTCTTTGTATTTTATTACCTTTAAAAATAAAGTTTATAGCAAATTGTACTTTATCAAGAATGTTTTCAAAAAATTTTAGGTCATCCTTTACAACTAAGTTATAAATATGACATGCACATCTTATATAAAAATTAATGGGGAAAAGATGGAGTTAATCGAGTTTTTAAAAGGGTTACAACATAATAATTAGAAGTAGCATTATCTAATGTAACATCCATAATTTTATCAGTTATTCCATAATAATCACAAATTTCATGAATATTTTGTGCAATAAAAGTTTCAGTATGCCTATCATCAATATATCTATATGCTAAAATACGTTTTTGCATAGACCAATTATGATTTATCCAATGACATGTTACCGTTAAATAATCATTATTGTTAGTACTACGACCTATATCAGAAGTGATAGTCACTTTGCCATTAAAATGATATAATGCATAACGTAAATACTGTTGATATTCATGTGCAAATTTAAAAATGTATCTTCTAACTGTTGATCTAGAAAAATCGTTAAAATCAGGATTATACGTTTCTCTAATATAATGAATAAAACTAGGAGATGAATGAAATGAAAAAGGCAAACCCTCCACCGCAACTAATTTTGCTATATTTTCTCTATCTTTGTGTTTATCATATTTAGGACCTATAACTCCCTCCGTCATCGGGTTAATTCGACCCTGTACTTGGTCGGGGACACTATGTGAACCTTGTCCCGAATCAGAAGGCATTGGCACACCCGATTTTTCAGTCAGGTATTGGTTATACCTTGCTTTGTGAGAATTTTCTACATGTCTCATTAAACCTCTCGTCCCACCTTGACCTTTTCCGGTTTTAAGTTTATAAACTTCTTGACAAATTTTACATCTGGCTAGTTGATTATCAATGTCCCTATCAAAAAAATCTCATGCATGTGATTTTAATTTTTGTTGACTTAGGCCTCGACTTATACTAGGGGGAATATGAGGCATTCCAGTTTGAGTTTTAGGCTGAGACACAGTTTGAGCCTGAGGTGGAGGTGCACTAGTGGGTGTGTTATCTACATTATCTTCTAATTCATTTTCTAAATTAAAGTCTGGTTCAGATGCAGACATGATCTAATGATATACTAATATTAACATCAAAAAATCAGTTTCATCTACATGAGTGAAATCATCGTAATTAGGATTACTAGAATATGCACCCTTACCCCTGTTACCCCTAGTACCTCTACCAGAAATAGAACGTCCAATTCGTTCCATTATAATTATGCAAATAAATAATTTAAGATGATGAAATTAAGTATGATAATTAAAATTAAGTAACAATAATAATTTGAAGAATGAACGAAGGTATCAAACGCTGACGAAACGTCGACGTGTAATCGAAGTTGAAAATTAAAACTTTGCTTGATGGATGATCCTTAAGTTAGTTGTCAACTTCACTCTCAATTTTTGAACTTTGATATAAATAAGCAAATAAAATAAAATGTTTAGTAGGCAATGTAGACTTGTAGATATATATATATATATATATATATATAGATAGAGAGATTAGAAAGATGGTAGGAAGATTTGTGAGAAAAATGAAGAGAAAAATGAGGTATTTATAGTTGAGAAATAGAGTTAAAGTATAAGTATACTAATTTAATAGTTAAAAATAAATATTAAGAGGGTAAGGAGGCAAAATGACTGTTATAGACGTTGCACAATAGCCAAAATCTAAATTTGGTTGTTGTGCAACAGCTATTTTTGCGGGGGTCGGGGGGGGAGGGGGGGGGGGCGGAGCGGGCCATGGCGGGTCGGGATGGGGGCGGGACGAACCCTAGTCCCGTCCCGAGTTCGAACCCCACTACCATTTCTTTTTTTTTTTAAGGGGAATCGGGGCGGGTCGGAGCGGTAAGCGGGACGGACCGAGTCAGGATCGGCCGATCCGGCCCACTGGACAACCCTACTTTTTTCTATTTAAATTGTAGAAAATTATGTAACAACAATTTCCACCTGAAATCTACTGTGGAGTACTCTTTTGTTATAAAGTCAAACGCTAGAAAAAGCTGGTGAGCATGTACTGGTGGTTCGCGTTTTTCTCCATAAAAGCTGCCAAGCTCAGTTCCAACTTCCATGAGAAGGACCACTGGCTGGTTCAGTAAATTTACATTATTCTTTTGATTTTTTTTTTTGATAATCCAGATCTTTAGGCTTGCGCCTGACTATGTCCTGGAGGTAATAGCACCGGTCCTTCAATACTATTACTAGGTAAATCGCGGGATGTGCTCCGGTGGCAGTTTTCTGGGAGCGTACAACTGATTAATGAGACAATGTCAAATTCCCCAACATGCAGAGTTTCTTCGTGCTTGCGGGGAATCGAACTCACGTTGTCCCATGCCAGAGCTCCTTATAGCGTCTAGGCTTTGCCACTGGACTATGCCCCGGAGGACTTATTCTTTTGATTTTTAATGAGAACTAAACGTTGATCTTCGTATATTTTTCAATTAGTCTGTCCGACACTAGTGAGCCTTTCAATAATTTCCTTGGGACATGAGATTCTCGGGACGTTGATGGCTGATCTAGACTCATCTTTCTAGTCACTTGTCATATTAGTATTCATTTAGCTATATAATAAGAATTTTATCTCATACTTATTTATTAAAAAATGTAAAAAATCACTGTAAAGTACAATTAAATTAAAAATCAAATTCTAATTAACACTCCATTTGTTTTAATTTATGTGATATAGTTTGACTCGACACGAAATTTAAGAAATAAAGAAACTATTTTGAATCTTGTGGTCTAAAACAAGTCAAAATTTTGTGTATGGTTATAGATCAGCTCATTAAGCGTAAAAGATAAAGATTAATGTTAAATCGTTGTAAAATAATAAAATATATTATTCTTTTTTAAAAAAATTAAAAAGAAAAGTGCATCACATAAATTACAGATACTGAAGAAATAATATTTAGGACACGTATAATCAATCAGTTAAGAACACGTTGAGTTGCTCTTTAATATCTCCTTATAATTTTGATAGGGACATTTAATAATTTACACACTAAACATTAAAATGGGATGTTATTCTGTGGATGGTGCCACATGGTCTCGTTTAACTATCAATTGTTCATATGAAAATTGGCATTTTTTTTTGGATGAATTAATAAGTTGACTCGTACGCAGAAGTCAGAAGCTACATGAAAGTATTTTTAATTCTCATGATCCAATCATAACGTTTGATGAAGTTTAGCTGACTGAATTCATAAACCTAGAAAATTTTACTACAATTATTGTTTATATTAACAATAGTTTTGTTATTATTAATTCAATTTTAATTAGTCTCAATCCTCAAGTGAGATATTGAAGAGAGACCATCAAATATGTGGTGCAGCGGATGAAATTGCTCCTCACTTAACCAGAGGTTTTGAATTCAAATCATGAGTATGAAAAAATCCTTGATAGAGAGCGCTACCCTCCAAATGGGCCCTACGCGACGCGAATTTCGGATATTATCGGGCTCCAATGCAGGTACCGAACACCAAGTGGAACACAAAAAAAGATATTGAAGAGAGGAAAAAAAGGAAATTCCATTGAACTTGTAGAACGTCGTTTAATGCATCATAAGCTAAATCTGGTTGTGTTTGAATTCAAAGGGATAATACTAGATTAATTGTTGTGTTTGAATTCAAATTAAGGGATAACAATAGCTTGTAGAAAAATAAATACTTTTACTTCGACATTGGAGGTGACTGATAGGCCTAGCTACTTGCATTAAAACGTCAACTTAACGTATATAACTAACATTCCTATTACATTAAACTTATCTTCTATAGGTTAATTTTCCACTTCGAGATATCACAGTATAATTTACCTTAGTTAGTTTAGAAATGAAAATTAACTGGTGTTACCATATTAGGAGGTTCCTAGTTCCATAAATCACGTACTTGTAGAAGCAGAATCAGGATATTAATTTCATGAGTTCAATATTTAGCTGTTTGTCCATGGACTTTTTTTCCTCAAAATTGCGTTTTGTTATAGTATTAGATTGATTTTTTGAATTCTTTTTCGAAAATGAGTTTCACATTTTTTTTCAAGTTAAATGTGTGTTTATTGACGGACGAACCTAGTCCGGACCCGGATTGGAAACTTAGTCTAAATCTAATAGTTTTATGGTAGAATTCTAGTATAAGTATATTTGGTAAATTGTAATTATGGTAGTTTTATTAGAATATGGTTTCGTTGTTAGACTATGGAAAGGAAGAACTTACATCTATATAAGAAGGTCATTGTGATGAATGAAAAGCAAGAAAACAACTCTCCCATTATTTTTCTTCTCTCTAAATTTTCGTCCCCTCTTGATTTTAATATGGTATCAGAGTCTCGTTAAAAGAACACAAAAATCGTAAATAATGGCGGGTGACGGAGAAACCGGCGATAAAAATGAAGGAATCGCCGATGAAGAACACAAAATTCAAAGAAAAACAATCTCCCCGTATGACATTAAGTCAAACGATAATCCCAGAATTGTGGTGACACAAGTCCAATTGAAGAGAGAGAGAGAGAATTACGAAGAATGGACTCGATCCATGAGGACGACCCTAAGATCAAGGAAGAAATTCGGCTTCGTTGATGGTACTATCAAGAAGCCAGATAAAGAATCACCGGACTTAGAAGACTGGTGGACTATAAACTCATTGTTGGTGGCGTGAATTCGTAACACCATCGAACCAACTCTTCGCTCAACGGTTCGCTGTTATCAACGGGCCTCGGATGCAACAAGTAAAAGCAAAACTTGCGGAGTGAAAGCAGAACTTGCAGAGTGAAAGCAGAAGGGAAGGACCATAGTAGATTACTATGAAAAACTAACCAGAAGAATTGACAAACTACGAACATATTCTGACTTGCAAATGCGGAAAGTGCACGTGCAATCTGGGGATGATATTGGAAACCAAAACAAAAAAAGAAAAAGTGCATATTTTCCTCATGGGATTGGATGAGGCAATATCTGGAACTGTGAGATTGATCATACTAGCCCATAAACTGTTGTCATCATTAAACAAAGTCCATTGGAAGCTAGTTCAGGAAGAGCGTGTGAGAGGACTCACACGAAAAAAGGAGGAACGGAGTGAAACCATGGGCTTTACTGTGCAAGGAAAATATCCATACCGTGATCAAAGTGTAGGGAAGAATGGTGGAGCATTTTATACACATTGCAAGAGATTAAGATATGTTGTGAAAGGATGTTTTCAACTTATTGGGTATCCGAAGTGGTGGTCGAACAATAAGAAAGGAGATGAAAAAATTGGAGGAAGAGGTTGAAGACAACAACAACAGTGGAAAGGAGGCCTGGATCCAATCGCAGAAGAGGGACTACCAGGCTAATGTCATTATTGTCAAGGACAGACAGTCGGAGATAGACCAGATGAATACAAACGGGATAAGACCTCACAATCTGAGCGAGGAGATTCGAAAAAAAGTGATTCACTTGTTGAATTCACAAGGAATAAATCCGAATGACAAGATGAATGGTGAGACCAAAAAATCTTCCCGGATAATTGACTCCAGAGCTACCAATCACGTGACAGATAATCCGAAGAAACTGAGCAATCAGCGGGACATTCCTAAGTGTCCGGTTGGGCTTTCGGAGGAAATAGCTCGGTGGAAACGAAAGAAGGAACGATCAGTTTAAATAATAGGATTTTATTAAAGAATGTCCTATATGTTCCAGACTTAACTTACAATTTAATTTTTGTATCGCAACTCATTGATCATTTAGATTGTGATGTAAATTTTAACAAAACTATATGTGATATACAGGTACCCACCACGAGGAAGTTGTTTGAAACGGCTGACCAACGATGTGGAATTTAATATTTCTGAAATATGTCGAGGATACGAGCTATGAAGGCGGAGGCAGTTGATTGGTTCGATCTTTAGCACAAACGGTTAGGTCATTCTTCTGCACAAGGGACAAAATCTATTACGTTGTTAGGTTTAAAATTTCCATCTCCTCTTGATTTTAAGAGTGTTCAAACACAATTTCAATTTTCAAATGCATTTTTATAAACTTAACTTCAAATATTAATATTTTATTTTCAAATATCACATTTTTATGTCCAAACACCTACTTAAATTCTACAATTAAGTCCATTACACACTGAAATTATGGGTTTAAATTTAAATTTTATTCAAATTTTAATAATTTTCACAATATGTCTATACTTTATGTTAAAAACAGTGCGTTCAAATAAACCCAATACTTATACTCTAGTTCCGCCACTGCGCACTTCCCCACTAAACAACGTAAAACCAGCATTATAATCTCAGTAATTAGTATTGCCATATTAGGAGGTTTCTAATTCCATAAATCCCGTACCTCCACAATAAGCTGACACAAAAGAAGTTTAAAGAGGAACCATTCACCTGAAAATGGGGAAACTAATTAATATCATTGAAACGACTATCTCCAGTATGATTACTGCTTAAGGTTTATTCCTCCATTTCAAAATTGGTGTACACGTAGTGTTTAGTATATCTTTAAAAAAAATATACTAACTCCTAGAAATAAATATATAATTTAACTAAACTATCTTTTTAAAAAAATTGCACACATTACTATTAATTTGCACATTGAGATCTGGTCACTTCGAACTTAATAAGGACAATTATAAAAAATATATAATTTATTCATTTTTAATTATGCAAGTGAACACTTATTTTGAACAAAAAAGAAGAAGTTAAGTAGGCACTTATTATGAATGAGAGGAAGTATAATTTATAGGTGAGTCTTTCAAGTTTTGCAAAAATTGAATCTGTAAACTTTTTTTTTTTTTGAGTTTTTAATAAAATTCAATAGTAATGGAAGTTACCAAGTTTCTAAACAGAATTTCAGACTTGAGAAAAAAAAGCAAAAAAGAGTTCTTAGTTTTTGAAAAGGGAAAAGAGTCAAATATATACCCCTCTATTTTCTTTTATTAGTTAATTTTAATTCTTTTAGCGATAATGAAAAAAAATATCCCTATCATTACTAAAGTTTACGTCTATACCCCTATTTGGATGGAAATCCCAAATCAAACTCAAATTCCAATTTCACTTAAAAATACCTATTGACCCGCCCCGACCCACCAATTAAACACAACCCCACCCCTAAAGCTACCCCTCTACCTCAACAATCTTGTTCTTCAACAACAATAATTCACCAAAAAAACCTCCGAAGCCTTCAACAAGTTATTCCAAATTTCAGATATAAACTCTCCAAAACGTTTTCGATTGTTTGTAATAATATTCACTCAAAACAAAGCTCGTTTGCGACAACCGAACCAGTACTATCATTATGTGGAGAATTAGGTGGAGTTTGGACGATTTCTCTTAACATTGTTTAAGTATTCCCTTAAAGTTGTGCTTGGATGAATTTTTTCATTGTTTTTCTCGTCCAGTGGTAATTTTTTGACCTCGAACGGTTTTTATGGGCGGAAAACAGCTCCAACAGTGTATATTTCAAGTTGAAATCAAACTGCAATTTTCAAGTTACAAAAAATTGAATTTTTACTTTCCAAATTTTTGTCTGCTAGAAGTTTATGTTAGAATTAGGTGGAGTTTGGACGATTTCTCTTACTGCAAAACAAATTTTGCAAGACACTGTTTCAATTTTCCTCTAAAATTGTGCTTGGCTGAGATATTTTCATTGTTTTTCTCGTTCAATGGTCATTTTTTGATCTCGAACGGTAATTTATGATCGGAAAACAACTTCAACAACGTGCAAATTGAAAACTCAAATTGAATTTCTGAAGTTTCAATCGGACCAATACTATCATTACTCAAAATTGGAATTGGATTGCTGAAAACGAGTTTCGTTTTGAGTGAATATTATTGCAAACAATCGAAAACGTCTTGGAGAGTTTATATCTAAAATTTCGAATAATTTGGTGAAGGATTCAAAGTTTTTTTTGGGTGAATTTCAGCTGCAAATTTATTGTTGTTGAAGAAAAAGATTGTTGAAGTAGAGGAGTATATTTGAGGGTGAGGTTGTGTTTAATTAGTGGGTCGGGTGAGTCAACGGATAATTTTAAGTGAAATTGGAAATTGGGTTTATTTGGAAATTTTCATCCAAATAGGGGTATAGGTGTAAGTTTTGGTAACAACAGAGTTATTTTTATTCACTATCGCTAACGGAGGATAAAATTAATTAATAAAAAAATCTAGAGATATGTTTGACCCTTTTCCCTTTTGAAAAACATGGACAACACACTACGTAGGATTAGTAGAGTATATTTAGTTAATACATTTCTTTTATTTGAAGTATTACTTAAAAGTTTTTAGCCAAAACCATGCACACGACATGCCAATTACAAAATTACAGGTAGGGGTGTCAAAATTAGCCCAAACTCAAATGACTCACTCCAATGTTTCATAGGTTTGGACAAGAGTGATTTTGATGATGAGTTGGTTTGGCTAACCTAAATTGATCCATCATAAATCAACATTCCAAATGAACCCATAATGATGTCCAAACTTGACCCATGAAAATACTCAATCTTAACGAATACATCTCCAATCTAGATTAAGATTTTTTTATAAATAATTATTTTAAAAAAATCTTTATTATTTCGGAATAATAAAAATACATCAACGTACCACAACCACCCACCACATTATCCATCCACCCTACACCAACCCCCACCCAAGCATTGAACCACCCTCACATCTCTGCCCCTACCTTGCCTACCCCACCCCTACCACCCCTACCTATATCTACCCACCTACCACCACCTCACCCTATGAAATTTTTCTTAACCCCTGGCCCTACCCACACTTACCCCCTCCACCCCCACCTTATTGTCCTACTCAGTCCTCAAATTTTTATTTCATATTTTTACTTATATAAAAATATGAATTTTTATTAGCTCCTCTACCGCCCTAACCCCACCTACCCCCTCCACCCCACACCCCATCCTCAAATTTTTATTTCATATTTTTTGTTACTTTTATAAAAAAATATTAAAAATATGAATTTTCTTACCTCCCTACCCCCTCCCCTACCCCATGCCACTACCCCATCCTCAAATTTTTATTTCATATTCTTTTTACTTTTATAAAAAAAAATTATTAAAGTTATGAAATTTTTTCTTACCTCATCCCCCTACCCTTCCACCCCATGCCCTACTCCCATCCTCAAAATTTTATTTCATATTGTTTGACTTTTATAAAATTATTAAAAATATAAAAATTCTTACCTCCTCCCCCTACCCCCTACCCCCTCCACCCCATGCCTTACCCCATCCTCAAATTTCTATTTCATATTGTTTTACTTTTAGAAAAAAAATTATTTAAAATATGAATTTTTTTCTTACCCCTGCAAACCCCCCTGCCCTCCCACACCACCCCCGAAGTTTTTATTTTATATACTTATTTTACTTATATATAAAATTTTATTAAAATGAGAAATTTTTCTTACCCCATCACCCAACCCCCCTCCCCCCACTACCCCGCCCTCCCATCCCACCCCAAATTTTCTTTTTAAAATATTTATTTTACTTTTATAAACATGACCTTAGATAGGGGGTTATGGAGGAACGCATATTAGGGTAGAAGGATAGTAGGTAGTTCAATGTAGTCTTACCCACGCTTACAAATTGATAGTTGTAGTATTATTATTGTAGGCTCGCTTAGCCTATCATATTGCATTATAGTCCCTTGTCGTTTGATTTATGTTGCTATGTGTATTTTATTTATCTTATTTACTTGCATTAGTTATTGCTTCTTTTTAGTTCTTTCTTTTTTAGAATGTGCTGTCATGACTTACGAACTTTGTGTGTCTTACTTTGCTTGGGCTTGTGCTTTGTTTTGAGCCGAGGGTCTCTCGGAAACAACCGCTCTACCTACCAAGGTAGAGGTAATGTCTGTGTACGCTCTACCCTCTCCTGACCCCACATTGTGGGATTTCACTCGGTATGTTGTCGTTGTTGTTAAACTTTTATAAAAAATGAGAAAAATTTGCTTATTCCCTCCTCCAAAGTTTTTACTTTATATATTTATTTTACTTATACAATTTTTTTATAAAAAATGAGAAACTTTTCTTACTCCACTACCCCCACCCCACCCCACTACCCACCCCGTGCCCCACGACCCCCTGTCCTCCCACCCATTATTTTATATATTTATTTTACTTTTATAAAAAAAAATGAAAAAAATCTTTAAAATATTATTCTTATTTTAAAAATAAAGATATGAAAAAATCAAACATCATACAAAATAAAATAACATCATATAAGGTAAGTTTGAAAGTGTAAAATAATGAGTCAAGTTGGGTTATGATCCATCATTTAGCCCATCTTGACCCGCCCATCTTAGCCAATGTAAGCTTTGTGCGGGTTGGACATTAGCTCATCTATTAATTTAGCCATCTTGACCCGCTCAACTTCAGCTCGATTCATCTGCCACCCGTCCTTTCTTAGGAGGATTTCTATCACACGCTTAATGCAACGTGAAGCTCACGATCCAATTATATGGGGTTACTCTTACGGAGACAAATACACTTGCGTTTTAAGCGAGTGAGAATGCGGCCCCGAGGACAAACATAAAAGCTCTCGCCAATAAGGCCGGAACAATATAGAATCTTTGTAAATCTGCTTGAAACGCCGTGTTATAGTAGTTCGCTTTTCTAACAGCTAAACAGAAATGTGTATAACAAAAAAATTAAAAGAAAATAACTGAGCCAAATACCCGTTAATGTCTAATTTTTAATTTTAGGGGCGCGTTAACTATTATCGAAATTATTGTTGTAAAATATTTTTAAGATAAAAGGAAAAACTAATTTATCGGGGTTATGGTTGAAGTCAATTTCTTCTCTCTACCAAAAGAAGTCATTTTTCTTTACTAGATTACAACTATAATTGTTATCACTACTCGGGTCAACACTTATTCTTATGAAATTTTAATACTCAAGAAAGTCCTATTCGAGAGTTCTCTCCTTGACTATATCCTTCCTGACTTTGTTACCTAGACACTTATCCTTAGCAATTTCTTCTGATTCATCAATGTCTAGATCTGACATTTTTGCTGCTTCTTGTTTCAGGGTCCTTTAAAATCACATAATCGTTTGAGTGGAGACTCCAACCCCTCTTTGCTATTAAAACTCTATTCAATTTGCTAATATTATTATCAATGTAATAATTTCCTCGTACCAAAGTCCACACATTTTAACCTATTCTTTGCCAAAATTGAAAGCAGAGGAAACTTTCAACCAGAAAATACTTGTTACTTATATGACTGTTAATATCATTAATTTTAACTAATTAATAGGGGTGGGCAAAAAACCCGGAGAACTGAAAAAACCGAAATTCGGTTCGGTTTTTTAATTTTGGATACGACCTGAACCGTAAAAAATCGAATTAAATATATAATTATTCTTATTTTTTATTTTAGGCTACTACTATCTCTTGAATCATAGTCATTTGAGTCAATCTATGAAGCTTTTATGAAAATCGAATGCAGCATGAACTTGATTAACATATTACGGAAGCATTGACATAAAATGTAGGGAGAGAAAGTAGTTGTAAATTGATGAAACTTTAAATGGTCATAACTCTGCGATCGGATGACCGTTTTACCCGATTTTTTTTTGATTTTGGATATTTTTTCGAGATGGGGCCGGTCCAAACCGCCTTGTGGCGGTTTGGCACAGCCAATTTTACGAAAACGTCCGTTTTTCCAATCAATTTGTGTTTTCCCCCAAATTGATTTCTAATTTTCCTTTTTCTTTAGTAAACATCTCACGATACACAATTGATTTCAACGTCGAAATTTCATGGTAGTGTAGGTGTGAATGTCAATTTCAGTTTTGAAAATTTAATTTAAAAAAATAAAAATTACTCGACCCGACCCGGCCAACTAGAAAAAACCGATATAATCCGATACGTTCGGCGATATAAACCGAACATATCATTTTTTTTAAAAAAAAAGTTGTATTTGGTTTTTTTTAAAAAATTAATTTTTATTCGGTTCATATTTTTCGGATAAAAAACTGAACCAAACCGATATACACCCACCCCTACTAATTAATACTCATCTCAATATCAATTCATCAGTTGACAGAGTAAATCAGTAGTAATATACATATTCTATTTTCTAAGTATAATTCAGATCTATAATTAATTTTTGCAGTTGAAATGAACTTTAGAAAAGCGTAGGAAACGCCAAAATGGGACCATATTCATGGTGCCCAGTTAGAAAACGGTCCCACACTCACTTTGAAAATTAATCAGTAAATAATAATGAGGTTGTTTGGTAGAATATATAAAAATAATGATGAATAGAGTATATTAATTATGTTGATATTAGTTATTCTGAGAGTATTTGAAAGGTGTTTACTTTAAAAGCAGCTGCAAAAACACCATATTTTCCAGCAAAGTCCCAAGTCCTCATTTTATCACTTTCTCAACTTTTGTTCTCTTAACACTGTCCAAGAAAAAAGGGACGAAACTAGGAAAAAAGAAAACAAAATTAAACAAACTAAATAAACACAGCTGTTTCCCTTGCCGCTCCTAATGTTTTTCTTTCTGTCTTTCACACTTGTATAGAATAAAGTGTTTTTCTTCTTCTTGGAGCTGAGTTGTTGATGCTAATGAACATTGTGTCAAGGCTAGTAATGTCGAATGTGTTGCTAATGCTGTTAGCATTATTCGTTTCATGGGTTTCTTCTGGGATGAGTGATGTGTCATATGACCACAATGCTATTATTGTGAATGGCCAAAGGAAAATTCTTATTTCTGGATCCATTCACTATCCTAGAAGCACTCCTGAGGTATATTCATGTGAAATGTGTTTTTTTTTTTTGGTTTATGTTAATTTTTTGAAGATTTTCATTTGGGAAATTTCCCCTCTTTCTGAACTCTTGTTCCTAACTAGTAGCTTTTTGGTATTTTACAGATGTGGCCGGATCTTATTCAGAAGGCTAAAGAAGGAGGAGTTGATGTGATACAGACCTATGTTTTCTGGAATGGGCATGAGCCTGAACAAGGCAAAGTGAGTTAAAGTTGAGACATTTACTGATAATTCTCATAAATTTACTGATATTCAATATATTTGTGAGTTAAAGTTGAGACCTTTACTGGTAATTTTCATAAATTTACTGATATTCAATATATTTGTGAGTAAAAGGTGAGAACTTTGGTCATTATTTTCATCAATTTACTGATATCAATGTATTGTGAGTAACAGATGAGAACTTTAATGATAATTTTCATAAATTTACTGATTTTCAATATATTGTGAGTAAAAAGTTGAGAACTTTGGTAATAGTTTTCATAAATTTACTGATATTCAATATATTGTGAGTCAATGTTGAGAACTTTGGTGGTAATTTTCATAAATTTACTGATATTCAGTATATTGTGAGTAAAAAGTTGAGAACTTTGGTGATAATTTTCAGAAATTTACTGATATTGAATTGTTTACTGTTCTTTTTCATTCTTTTTACAGTATTACTTTGAAGAGAGGTATGATCTAGTGAAGTTCATTAAGATAGTGCACCAAGCAGGACTTTATGTGCATCTCAGGGTTGGGCCTTATGCTTGTGCTGAATGGAATTTTGGGTATGTACTCAAAATTCTTATCCTATCTGCTAAAACTATGATACCATTTTGGGATAAAGTTAAGTTCTTGATTTGCTTTACCTGTTTCAATTTTTAGGGGTTTTCCTGTTTGGTTGAAGTATGTTCCAGGTATCAGTTTCAGAACAGATAATGATCCTTTCAAGGTTAGATAACAAAACAAAACAAAAAAGATTTTTATGGCATTATTACTTCTAAACTGGTATTACTTTAATTGTAAGGTTTCTAATTTTTGACTGTATTTCTTTTCTTGCTAACAAAGGCTGCAATGCAAAAGTTCACTACCAAGATTGTTAATATGATGAAAGCAGAACGGCTGTATGAATCTCAGGGTGGCTCTATAATACTATCCCAGGTTGTTAAACTTAAAAATTTCTTTAATTTCTTTCATTCGTGGGGAAAAAAGTTACTCCCTCCGTGTCAATTTAGTTGTCTCTTTTTTATTTTACACGTCCCTTAAAAATATTAATTATAAAGAATATTTGACTAATTTACTATTATTTATGTTTAAGTTATAATTTTTCTCCATCTAAATATTTACTCTGTTTATGTGTCATCTCATTAATGATAAAATTCTACTAGGAATAAAATGGGGAAGGACTAATCAATTTTGCCTTGAACTTCTAAATCGATAAATAATTTGATATAATTATTTTTAGTAACCACGACAAATAATTTGAGACGAAGTGAGTAAGGTTTTTTTAGCCCCTACACTAAAAATGAAAGGCAAATTGATGTTTCTGTCTTTTGGTAAATTATTTGACAGATTGAGAATGAATATGGGCCAATTGAGAAGAGACTGGGTGAAGCAGGCAAATCTTACTCAGAGTGGGCAGCAAAAATGGCATTGGATCTTGATACAGGTGTACCATGGGTCATGTGCAAGCAAGATGATGCTCCAGATCCTGTCGTAAGTTTGGTCAATATAGCAGCTCATTATTTTGCTTTTTCTTGTTGTCGTTTTTTCATTATTATTTCTATACAATTTTTTGTCCATCCTAAATTTATAGGTTGCTTTAATTCCTGCACATGGGGTGCCTTTTTTTGTTTAAAAAATAAAAAATGTCTGTTCTCCTGTCGTTTTATCAAATATCACTGATATTTGTCACTTTTTAATCACCGACGTGAGAGCTGAGACCATATTAGCTTGTCTTCTATGAAATATGAACACACACCTCTGTTAGTATCTGACTTCTACTTTATTTACAGTGTGAATTTTAAAAATATTTAGGGAGTAAAATTTTCAATTTACTCTCTCCGGATTAAAAAGAGTGTTTAGTTAGTCATTTGCATCCCCTTTAAGAAAATTAACTTCTAGATAAAAATAGATAATTTGACTAAACTGTCCCTAATTATTGGATTTGGTCATGTAACACTTAATAAAGACAAATCTGGATAAGTATGATTAATTCTTTCTTGATTTAGTAAGTGGACACTCTTTTTAATTAAAAAATAAAGGTTTTGTGAACACTTTTTCTGATCCGAAGAGAGTAATATTTTTGTTCTTTACATTAGTGATATAACTTTTGTTCTGCATTTAATTAGGGATAAAATGAATAATGGCTGAGGCAGGGCAAAATGCATGTAATTCTTTGTGCGAATTTGAATATCTAAATCTTATTTTTTTTCATATTAAATTTTATGTATTTTATAGAGTTTATAAGAAAGTACTCTAAATCACAACCTTTAAACAAAAAAAAAAAGAATCTTGAAAAGATCATGGTGAAAGAAAAATTTATTTGCTTTCCAAATATTAACAGTGTCATTCTTTTTGTTAAGTTAGTACTACTATTTCTAACACTGTATCTCTTGCCTGTATTAGATAAATACTTGCAATGGTTTCTACTGCGATTACTTCTCACCAAATAAGGCTTATAAACCCAAGATATGGACTGAAGCCTGGACTGCCTGGTAAATTTGCAAACACTTAAGAAGCAATAAATGATCAGTTTCTTATTTTACATCTTAGCTACAGTCAATGTTGGAGTAGTTATTTTATTTAATAATTTTTGCAGGTTCACTGAATTTGGTGGTCCAGTTCCTTATCGTCCTGTAGAGGACTTGGCATTTGGGGTTGCTAATTTCATACAGAAGGGGGGCTCATTCATCAATTACTACATGGTACATTAAGTATTCTTTTATTTATTTAATTTTCGAGAATTTTTATTGGTTCTGAACCAAAGAACACTGTTTTATGATGTTTATTTTTTTTCTTGGCTCAGTATCATGGAGGGACAAACTTTGGCAGGACTGCTGGTGGCCCATTTATTGCTACTAGTTATGATTATGATGCACCACTTGATGAATTTGGTATGAACTTTTCCTTTAAATTTGAGTTTGGACTAAATATCTTCATTCAATGAATAAGCAGTACAATTATATGTTATATAATTGCTTTTCCTTTCCTTTCTTTTTTGCCAACATTTTCATTATGCTGTTTTGTATAAATTTTGTATGAGGATCATCTCAACCATTTCACAACCATGGAAAAGTGGATTCTTTGACCAAGCGTTTTGTTTGAATAGAGTAACAATGTTCCCTGTTGTAATTGAGGCTGAATGCTTTGAGGTTACCATTAATATAATAGAAAAACCACCCGATAGATATATGATAGTGTAGTAAGTTATCCCAGTTGCATTTGAAGCAAAAGCTGGTGAAGAAAGTATCTACTGCTTCTTTGAAAAGCTTCCTGGTTTCCCAGCTCAAAATTTCAGTAACTTTGATTGCTTAGCTGATATAAATTATACCGTCTAATATGATATCACGCTTTCATGTTTGGTTATTTCTGCAAAAAGACAACTTCTTGCTGACGAGGTTTCTTAAGTACGTCGTTTACCGCTTGAAATAAGAAACAAAAGAGCAAACCAGAAGAACCTGATGAAGAAATATGTTGTTTAGCCAACTGAAGATTTTTTCCTTTCGATCTTTAGGATTATTACGGCAACCTAAGTGGGGTCATCTGAAAGATCTGCATAGAGCAATAAAGCTTTGTGAACCAGCTTTAGTATCTGGTGATCCAACTGTGACATCCCTTGGAAACTTCCAAGAGGTAAGATTTGTTTCAGTTCTTGAACAGTCTAACGTATATGACTAAATCTGAAGTGAAATTAACTGCACTTTCTTCTGCAGGCCCATGTTTTTACGTCAAAGTCTGGGACGTGTGCTGCATTCCTTGCAAACTACAACCAACATTCTTTTGCTACAGTGACCTTTGCGAACAGGCATTATAACTTGCCACCCTGGTCTATCAGCATTCTACCTGACTGCAAGAACACCGTATATAATACTGCAAGGGTGAGAACTTGACTTTCTCCATTAAGTATTTATGCTGTTTGATGCATAACAATGAAATTGCATCTCAAAGTCTAAATAAATATTAATGACTTATGAAAAAGAGAATGCCTTACCTCATACCCCATACTGCGATTGACGGCTCTCTTAATTCCATGTGAAGGTTGGTGCTCAAAGTGCTCTGATGAAGATGACTCCAGTAAATAGAGGATTTTCTTGGCAGTCATACAATGACGAGCCAGCATCTTATGAAGACAATACTTTCACGGTTGTTGGGTTACTGGAGCAGATAAATACCACAAGAGACATGTCTGATTATTTGTGGTATATGACCGAGTAAGTGCTTGTGACACTTCTTGATTGCTGCTTTGCATGTAAAAAGCAGGAAAATTAATAACAGTTTAATTACTTTAGCTTCCACACAAGTTTATGATCTCATTTATGTCTATCTTCAGTGTCAAGATTGATCCAAGTGAAGGGTTCTTGAGTAGCGGAAAATGGCCTTGGCTTAGAGTCTCTTCAGCTGGTCCTGCTTTGCATGTTTTCGTGAATGGTCAATTAGCAGGTACATCAGATGATCGTTTGTTTTTCATGTGCTGAACTGCTGATCCTTCAAATAATATCTTTTGAGGAAATACGAAACTGATGAAACAGTATTACATTTCTGTTTGCTTTATGTCAATTGAAAAAAAATTACTCCTTTCTTTAAACATCCGAAAGGTGAGAACCGTTTGGTGTCATCAGAAACCCGCAAGCTAAATAATTTATGTGATTATAAATGTCTCGGTCATTTTTTATTTTTTGCAGGAACTGTATATGGAAGTTTAAAAAGCCAGAAAATTACTTTCAATAAAGCAGTAAATCTGAGAGCTGGTGTAAACAAGATTTCTCTGCTAAGCATTGCTGTTGGTCTTCCGGTTTGTCCTCTCCCATCTTCCTCCTCTTTCTCTATTGTCGTCCATATGACTGTATATCCTCATAGGCAGTTGCGTGGCTCTAAAGACTGCACACACATAGAACTAATTTTCGCAGTCACACTTTGATACTTCGAAGACACATATTCACTTGCTTTTTTACTCGTGCTTGAGAGCAGAATATTGGCCCACATTTTGAGACATGGAATACTGGTATTCTTGGGCCAGTTTCACTCAGTGGTCTTGACGAGGGGAAAAGAGATTTAACATGGCAGAAATGGTGTTACAAGGTTTGTCTTTTTGAAACGTTAGACAGAAAATTTGGTTTCTTTGACTACCAGTGTATTTACCTTTTACCTTTCTTGACCAGGTTGGTCTAAAAGGAGAAGCCTTGAATCTTCATTCGCTCAGTGGAAGCTCATCTGTTGAGTGGGTTGAGGGCTCTTTGGAGACTCAAAGACAGCCACTCACATGGTTCAAGGTGCATAACTAATATATATACTTTCTTCATTAATGAATATTTAGTTCAGTTCAGTTCAGTGCATTAGAGTAAGCTGTATGGTAAAATGTTTTACTCTACCATAACAATTTTCATATCAAGCACTTCATATTTCTAACCCTTCAAAGGTTCTAAAAGAGCATTAAATTCTTTTGGTGTGTTTCCAGACCACCTTCAATGCTCCAGCAGGAAATGAGCCTTTGGCTTTAGATATGACTACCATGGGCAAAGGTCAAATGTGGATGAACGGACAAAGCCTTGGACGTTACTGGCCTGGATACAAAGCATCTGGTACTTGTGGTGCTTGTAACTATGCAGGCTTCTTTAGTGAGAAAAAGTGCTTAAGTAACTGTGGAGAGGCCTCACAGAGATGGTAAGTAATGAAAAACCTTGTGGAATATTCCTCTGATATAACAAGATGCTCGGATTAACTGAGAATCCTGATTCAGGTATCACGTGCCACGTTCTTGGCTGCATCCTACTGGAAACTTGTTAGTTGTATTTGAGGAATGGGGAGGAGATCCCAACGCAATCTCTTTGGTCAAGAGAGAACTAGCAAGTGTCTGTGCTGATATAAATGAATGGCAACCACAGTTGGTGAATTTTAAGATGCAAGCATCTGGGGAAGTTGACAAACCACTTAGGCCTAAAGCGCACCTCAGTTGTGCTCCTGGTCAAAAGATTACTTCAATCAAATTTGCAAGCTTTGGAACACCAGAGGGGGTTTGTGGAAGTTTCAGGGAAGGAAACTGTCATGCCCACCACTCGTATGATGCCTTTGAAAAGGTATTTAAATCTTGCTCATGATATTGCCTCCATATTTCTAGTAGAATAACTTGGTGAGAATTAATGGTATATATCCCAGTTTTTTCATAGAAAATAAGCTTCTATTGCATTATACCCCTGGACCTACCAAACCAAGTTCTGTTAAGAATCAGTGTGATCTATGCTTCCTCTGATTTATTTACACAGCAACAATTGAAGGATATTTTTCTGACTGAACTAATTGCATTTTTTTGTGTGTTTCTATTATTTGCAGTATTGCATTGGGCAAGAGTCATGCACAGTACCTATGACACCAGAAATGTTTGGTGGTGATCCATGTCCAGGTGTTATGAAGAAACTCTCAGTTGAAGCTCTCTGCAGCTGATGATACTACTGAGGATAAACAAACAAGGAAGGTCTCAGCTAGTATTATTGTACACGATAGCAGTATTTAAGTATTATTTTTTCTAATTATTTTTGTGGAAGCTACTACACATTCAAGAATCGCCACAATCATTCTTTGGCTTCACTGAGGGTGAAGTTGTACAGATATGCAACACATCCAAAAGATCAATGCTCACATCAATTGGAAAAAGGACTGGGGAAAGATTCTGTATATTATGTTAGTGACTATAACAATGTTGTTCGCCTGTAACTGTGAAATAAGAGTTTTGAGGAGTTGGCTCAAGTGCACATCTACATGATTCTTGATGAGGTCCCGTGCTGACTGCAAATATTTTTAGTGGTAGAATCTATTAGTCTTTCTGTGAGGAATTTCGAAATTGTAATATCTACATAAGAAGCAATCAGTTATTGCTTTGCACTTTATAGAAATGTAAATGTGATTGCAACAACATCGAGCTCTTGTTAAGATGTTTTCTCAATCTTGGACTTCAAAATGTGCTGCCTCATATATACTGGATGTTGCATCTGCATTACTTGTCTGTTGGGCAAAGTGGTAACAAACGGTTTTCTTCTCTTTTTCCCCTTTTCATGATAAATGACAGGCTTATTAAGAAGAAAAGTATAATAAATACTAGAAGAAGATTTGGTTGACAGCAAAAGGTGCACTAGTCTTGGAAACAAAGGCATGAATGGCAGACAAAAAAATAGTTAATATATTTCTAACATTAGTTGGTGTGTCAAATCCCGTTATTTTAACTTGTTAAATTGATATCTTGCTTAACCTTTTTGTTGCCCACCTAACCATTATGAGTCAACACCCTGCCATACATTTGAAGATTTTTGGATTCTTATCCCAAATTTCTGGCATTTATTCTGCAAACATATCAATTGGCAGACTGCTGTCTACTACAGACTTCCGAATTTACAGAATTCATTTATGACAAATAATTACTCCTTAAGTCTTAAAGAACCTCAAGAAGTTTTAGCATATAGTCCACTTGTTCATATGAAAGAGATACTTCTACGTCGAAAAGGCTACAAGCTCTCACAAATTCATGGATACAACTGGAGATGGAAATGGATACTGGACTCTATCTGGATCCGGTGGATCCGGTGGATCCGGTGGATCCGGATCCGTTTAATAGGATATGGATCTTCAAAATTTGGACCCGACGGATCCGGATCGGATCCGAATCCGTTTCTGACGGATCAGATCTGGATCTGGAGCTTGTATTTGAGATCTGTATCTGGTCCAAATCCGACCCGTAGATCCGTTTTTATTAAATATATTCATAACTAGAATGTAATTTTATAAGTATTTTCTTAAATTTTTTCATAATTTATGTATTTTACATTTAAATTTGGACTTTATTTTTTAAATAGTCCATTCGTTTAAATCCATAATTCTCAAAAGGCCCAATAAAAAACTAAGCGGAAAACAAATGATGGTACAATCATTGCATGTAAAAGGAGCTGATTATTTAATCTCATTCTGTTGAAATATCCATATCTCATGTCATGCTTTAGCAGATGAAAGAGTGGATTCATTGCAAAATATTCCTCATAAAAGTTACAGTCACGAAGGATGATTAATTGTGGTCGAATACAACATCTAATATAAGATCAAGATTAAAACTATATGACTTCCACCTTTAATTCTTTTTACACTAATGAAAGTGCAGATTAAACAAAGAAAAATGGATGAATTGACACCCAATGTAGTGTAATGTTGTTGTAGCGCTCAATTTTCATTTGATAGACATGCCTAGGATTGAAATCTGAAACATGAAAAAAATATACAACTCTGAGAACCACTCGACTCCTATGAAGATCTGAAACATAAAAAAAATATACAACTCTAAAAGAATTTTTTTTACATGAGGATCCAGATCCGATGGATCTGGATTTTGATATGATTTTTATGGACTCGATGGATCTGGATCTGGATCTAGTAGGATCCGGTCCAGATCCGATCCGTTGCCATCCCTACATCCAACTCATAAGATTTCAAGATGAACAAAATTTATCAAAATTCCACCGAATTGTATAACTAGAACGTCCAATCAAGAATGCAGGGAAACCGTTTAAGGAAAAGTATGATGACAAGATACAACTAAGCCTATGCTAGTACCAGAAAACTAATTAGTCAATGGTAGCCCGGGAACTCCTCTCTTTAGCTTTTGTCCTATGAAACAAGAAACATTTCTATCTTTTACCAAGTCTTGGCACATAGGAACCTAGATCATTTTCACTATGATGACAACAAATCAATGAGGCTCCCTTTTCATCAGTCGATCTTCACAGACGAGTAGATCTTCCTAACAAACCAGAAGGAAGCATAGAATCCGATTGTCCCCGTAACCACGAAGAAGGCATATGATGCAATCAACATATAGCCGAAATACAAGATTCCTGAAACAAACTTTGTGATTTCCAACTTGGTGAAAAAATAGAAGACAGAGTAGAGAAAGAGGTACAAAGCAGAGGATCCAGCAGTCAGATAAGCTCTCCACCACCAATGATAATCTTCACTGCACAACTGGAGGTAACAGAGCACAACGGATATCTCCGCACACGTGATCATCAAGATCAGGAAAACGGTGAAAAGGAAGCCAAAGATGTAGTAGTACTGGTTCAGCCATATGGAGGTCAAGATGAAGAACAATTCAATGAAAACAGCTCCAAATGGGAGAATACCCCCAATAAGTATAGAAAAAGACGGTTTCATGTACCATGCCTGCTCTGGTATTTGCCTAGGAATTTTATTTGTCTTAACAGGGTCTTCAATGGCTGGCTTTTTATATCCAAGGTAGCTTCCAACAAACACTAAGGGGACCGAGATTCCAAACCATAAGCACACAAGAGCAAACATGGTTCCAAATGGCACTGCTCCCGAAGACCGCTCTTCCCAGATGAGAGCATTCAATACGTAGAAGATAGCAAAAAGTATACCAGGGAACATGAAAGCAGTTTTCAAGGTAATCCTTTTCCACTCTGTTCCCTTGAACATCTTGTACAAGCGTGCCGAAGTATACCCAGCCAACAATCCCATGAAAACCCATAACAGAACCATGGCAGTCATTAGTCCACCGCGGTTGGAAGGTGACAAGAAACCTAGCAGAGCAAAGATCATTGTGACTAGTGTCATTGCAAGTATTTGAACACCAGTCCCGACATAAACACACAGTAATCCAGAATTGATTGGAGGACGGAAAACATCTCCATGAACAAGCTTCCATCCTGTTTCTTCTTGAGCTTCATCTTGTGTTACCAATTGATTATCGTTCGCAATATCTCTGTACAAAGTTCTCATCATGATCATGGCAACCATACCAGACAGGAAGAGAACAATCATAAGAGAATTTATTATGGAAAACCAGTGAATCTGATCATCATTCATGAGTAGGTATGTATCCCAACGAGAAGCCCACTTTACATTGCTTTCCTGGAGACAAATAGATAAAAACAAAAGATATTCACAATAAATGAAGAATATCTTGAAGCCTGAAGTAAGAAGGATAAGGATGCAATAAGCGAATACCTTGAAAGAAACGTCATATGTGAATACAACCTCCTTATCTGTATCCACTTCCTGGAGAGCAGCGCTATCTTGTATCAAATTTTTTGTATTCTCATTGCATGTTGAAACTTGAGGGTTCTCGTCATTCCATTCCTTGTATTCGTGGTTAATGCTGTTGATAAAATTATCAGAAGAGATAGGTTACAGTTACAATTCACCGCCCCCCTGAGTGAGGAATTAAAACAAATACACAAGTCATAGGTGTTAAGCATCTAAACCTGTTTGGAGCGACTTCAAACCCAACAATACGAGCAGTATCAGTTTCAGGATCCTTGTGGTACATGACTCGAAAGCTTGTTTATAAAATATTTCTCCTCTTTGCTCTAGCAGAAGCAAGTAGAACGCATAAACAATTATATTAATCTGAGAGGTTTAAGCTATGAGTACCTGATGAGTCAGAAACAGCACTAACCCCAGCATAATTCCCCTTGAACCCAACACGGAAACCATGCTCGTATGTAGTTGACTGAACTCCATCCCACCTTTGTCTAAGAACAGCAACAGGAAGGTTATCCAAAATCCTGCAACATCATGTAATTCAATATTGAATTTCATTTTCGTGCAAAAACATGAGCAGAAGAAGTATCATGCATGGCAAGACCGAACAAAATATTAAGGGAACACTGCTGAAAAGACATTACTCTTACATATTAACTCTGTATTCATCATCAATCTTTTCCTCGAAGTTCTTTGCAGATTCAGCATCAAGTTTTTGCCAACACACCACTTTGCATGACTGTTCTTGTCTCATTTGGAACTGTAACAGATGAATAAAATATAGATCCACTCAACTAGTGCAAACATAAGTACACATAACCTTATCAGACTATAAGGGCGTATATCCTTAACAGTATAAACTGAATTCTCAATGCGGTCTCCTCGAAGAACCTCCCCCAAATTCTCCGCACTATTCAAAACTTTAGTAGGTTTGCAGAACTTCAAGTAGTAATAGTCATAGGGAAGTTGTGTCTTAGTAGATGACAGCTTGTTCACTTTAACATCAAGTGGATCACCCTGTTAGAGAAGAAGAGGGACATAGAAAAGGAAGCTTTGTTAAAATCAACTCCACTACAGAGGAAGCAGTGGGATGCATGGAGTTGCCAGGGAAATACAATCTTCTTTTTAATAAGAGGAACAATCAAAAGCAACAGATATAAACATACATAGCAAAATGTAACACTCAAACACAGATTTAGGGTGTGTTCGGTATGGAGGAAATTTTTTCCATGTTCGGTTGGTCAAGTTTTTATGGAAAACTTTTTTTCTAGGAAAACAAGTTCCTTCAAATGAGAAACATGACTTCCCTAGTGGAAGTCGGAAAAACAAGTCACACAAGTAGCATTCCACATTGATTGTGTCCTCCTCAGTCTCCAACCCCACAAGTAGCATTCCACATTCATGGTTTCTTTCTCTTTAAAGAATGTTTTCGAGCTTTATACCAATTTGCTACTATCACAATTTGGGAAACAACAAATCTTTTGATCCTCCTACTCGAAACCCTGCCATTCTTTTAGTAACAGACAGATTACTACTATGTTTCTCTACTAAGTCTACCTCAGTTGACTAACTTAGAAAATTAGTCTATCATCAAAGAGAAAAACCATCACATCCATCAAGCAAGTCAAACATTTTTATTAACCTCAAACACCAAATCAAACCCACAGATCCAATCATTTATCAGTCACAACAACTCAGTAAATGAGGAGACTTAAAATATTACCGCATAGCCAGAATTAAAGCATGCTTAAATTACTCAACAAACAATTACCCATATTACCGTTTTGATCCAAAAGATCCTTACCTAGATACATTTAAAGAAAAGAATAAAAGTTTAGAGTGTACAGTTTGAAAATCTCGTGGAGCAACGCCGGGGAGATAGAAGGAGTTACTTGACTAGATGAAGAAGAGAAGAGAGATGCAGATGGTGGTGAGCCGGCCGGGTTCTCGGCGACCCATTTTCGACCCGCTACTTTTCTTTCTTCTGAATAGAGAATCAAAATAGTCAGTAGTTTCAGACAAGGTTCCGTATATAGTGTAACAAGGAATTGTTCATTTTTCTAATATTTCCACCTCTTTTTAATCTTCTTTTTCTTTTTATATCGAGTTGCTTACCCAGATTATTCCTCGAAATAATAGTACCGATCCCTTAATACTATTCCTCGAGATAGTAATATCGGTCCCTCAACATTACTATCAAAGATAGTAGTACCAGTGCCTCAACACTACTAGCAGTAAATAGCGGGATGTGTCTGAATAACCAGGATCTGAGAACAAAACAACTGATATTCTAGAAAAGAACAAAGTGCTCCCACCAGAATTCGAATACGTTGCAGGCCTCCAGCTGAATTTTAAGTTCATATCCTTTACCATCCAGCTATGTCCGGGGACTTTAATCTTCTTTTCTTTTTCATTACATTTGGAGAAAGTATTTAAAATTAAAGCTGATTTTTGATAATTTTATTTTTTTCAAAACATTCTTGCAAAAAGAAAAGTCATTTTTAAACGTTTTCTTTGAAAATAGCTTTTACAAAAATAAATTTAAAAAATGTCTAGCTAAAGGTCCTACTTATGTAAAATTTTGAGCCAAATGCCACCTAAAAAGTTTTTTGTGATTAGTGAAATATATAGTTATTGTATGACCTTTTAAATATATATATTTTCTATTATTATCAATATTCTTTTTTTAAGTAAATATTTTGAATAGTCCTCGAATTAAGACAGTTTGATGGTATGATTTTTATAAGAAAAGAACAAATTGATTTTTATAATTTTTCAAGTGAATAAAAAATTATAAGATTAGTAAATAGTAATCTTTTAATTTAAAAATTTTAAGTTAGTAATGAAAATTTAGGGATTAAAGGTTACATTTTAAAAGATATAAGTTTAGGTGTGAGTGTGTTTATTAATATTGCAATAGATCTAGGTAATGGTGATTGGTGATGGTTGTCACATACTTTACCATAGTCATACTACCTAATCTGATTTCATAAATTACAAAACTGTTAATATGTTCATGTATTTTAAATTATCTCTAGATTCTGTTCCTTCTCAAAATAGAGAGACATTTACAATAAATTGTTACTCTTGTATTAATCTAATAACAATAATTACTCTATTATTACTCTCACTAATATGTATCCTAATATTCTTCCTTTTTGTTTTTGGTTGCAAAAATAAATTGTTATTACTACTACTGTAATTGACTTTTTGCATGCGATGCTCGAATGTGAGGCGCACTTTTTAAGACGCAAAGAAGCGATATTTCAATTCAAAGTTCGCACTTGGATACTCGCCTTCTCGAATTCACAAGAACAGCATTGATCGAGCTTTGAGCTTTCTCATATGTGTATTTTACTAAAATAGGTGGAATTAGATACTTTTCATTATGCATCAGTTGTACATTTTATACGATTACAAAGATATGCTAATACACTCCCATAAAATATTTTAATTAATTTACAATTAAAACAGATCTACTCCTAAAAGGCAAGTCAAATATTTTCCTTAACTCAGGCTAACACTCCCCCTCAAGATGTAGCATAAATATCATGTATGCCCATCTTGACAAGTGAGTTATTAAAGACTTGTCTAGATACAACTTTAGTTAGAACATCATCCAGTTGCTCTAAGGTCTTCACATATGGAACTTCAGTTGTTTTACCCTCAAACTTCTCATATATGAAATTACGATCAATCTCCACATGTTTAGTGCGATCATGTTGAATTGAGTTTTCTGCAATTTTAATAGTTGACTGATTGTCACAAAATAACTTTATAGGTCATCGAGCCAAAAACCAAACTCCCCCATAAGTCGTTTCAACCACAACAATTCTTGGATATCTTTGACCATTGCTTTGTAATCAGTTTCTGCATTAGACAATGAGACAACCTTCTGTTTTTTACTCTTCCAAGTAACTAGGTTACCTCCAACGAAAGTGAAATACCCGGTTGTTAAGCATCTTCTTTCTCATTTTGCACCTCAATTCGAATCACAATAACCCATAATTTTTATATGGTGATTCTTACAGAACACGAGGCTTCTTCCAGGTGTTGACTTCAAGTATTGCAAGATTCTAATAACTGCATTCATATGAGCTTCACTTGAATTATGTATAAAAACGACTTAACACACTGACCGCATAGACAATATCTAATCGTGTGTGCGATAAGTTTATCAAGCGTCCAACTAGTCTTTGATATCTCGCTTAGTTAGTTGGAACTTGATTAAGAAGTTCTTCTAAGTTATGATTTGTTCAATCGGTATCAATAGGTTGATAACCTAACATATCAGTTTTCTTTAACAAATCAAGAACATATTTGCGTTGAGATAAAAAATATTCCTTGTTTGGACCTAATAACTTCAATTCCCAAAAAATACTTTAATCCGCCTAGATCTTTCATATCAAACCAGAGGACAAGTAAGTCTTCAATTTTGCCATCTCACCAATATCATTACTGGTAACAATCAAGTCATCAACATAGATGATAAGAATAATTATCTTACAATTTTTTCTCTTCAAAAATAAGGAATGATCTACATTGCTCTGAGTATAGCCATATTTCTTCATTGTTAGTCGGAACCTTTCAAATCATGTTCTATGCGATTGTTTCAAATCATACAATGCATTTTTTAGTCTGCATATCAAATTTGTATTTCCCGAAGTGTTGTAACTAGGAGGTATGCTCATATAAACTTCTTCAGACAAATTTCCATGCAAAAATGTGTTCTTCACATCATATTGTTGTAAAGGCCAATAAAGATTAGAAGCTATAAATAATAGAACACGAACAATACTTAAATTTGCCACAGGCGCAAAAGTCTCATGATAATCAACACCATAAGTTTGGGTAAAGCCACAAGCAACTAATCTTGCTTTGAATCGATCAATTGAACCATCCAACTTGTGTTTCACTGAAAAAAATTCATTTGCATCCGATATGTTTCTTTCCTTATGGTAACTTCACGATATCTCATGTCTGGTTCTTTTCTAGTGCTCACATCTCCTCAGTCATGGATTCTGCCCATTTAGGATCATTCAATGCTTCTTCAAATATTGTAGGAATTTTAACCGATGACATCTGGTTCACAAAGCCTTGGATATCGCTTGGTAAGTGTCCACTAGAAACATAATGAGCAATAGGATATTTGACTTCATTTGGATTATTAGGGGAGTATCTCTCTGGTGCTTTCCCTCGATTGGTCCAAGGAGGTAATTGATACATATTCATGTTATCATTACTAGAAATCATTGGTGTAGTGTCTTCAATTAAATTATCAGTATTAATTTCCTCAGAATTAACACATACGTCAGGAACATCATCAGCATGAGCATCATAAGCCATGAATTATCTGAAGTTGTACCACTGTTATCAGGTACTAGCACCATTCAATTATGATCTGCAACCTTATTCTCCCCATAAAGAGAAGAATTGGATATCTCCGGAAAAAAATACATCTTTGTCTCAAAAAAGTAACATCCATGGTCACGTACAATCTTTTGGTAGGGAGTAATAACATTTGTATCCCTTTTATGAGGCAAATACCCAACAAAAACACATTGTAATGCGCATGGATCAATCTTGGTACGTTTGTGCTTAGGGATATGAACAAAAACAACACAATAAAAAACTCGAGGTTGTAAGTGTAAGGTAGATGGAAGGTTAGCAAAACTGGAGAGCTGATTCAAGGGAGTCTTAAAATGGAGAACGCTACAAGGTACACGATTTATTAAATAAACAACATACAAAATAACATCCTCCCAAGATACAGGTTGCATATGAGAGCTAATCAAACATGCACGTGTGACTTCCAATATATGATAATTTTTTTCTTTCTGCTATGCCATTTTGTTGAGGTGTAAAAGAGCATGTTATTTCATGAATAATGCCATAATTTTGGAGACAAGAATGCAAAACTTGATTAACAAATTCTCCACCATTATCTGACCTATGAACTTTTATTTTGGCCGAAAATTGAGTTTGTATCATTTTTTGAAATAAGCAAAAACATTCAGAAACATCACTTTTATTATTCATTAGATAAAGCCATCTCATACGACTGAAATCATCAACAAAGATTACAAACCAACGATATCTAGATGAAGTAGGAACTGGAGAAGGACCTCACACATCAGAGTGAACCAACGCAAATGACTCAGTCATCTTACTAGTACTTAAGGGATAAGTAGCACGATGACTTTTAGCTAATACACAAACATCACAATGCAAATTTGAGAGATTGCAATCTGAAAACAAAGTTGGGAATAAGTGCTTAATGTAGCCAAAGGAAGCATGACCAAATATGCGATGCCACATCCATATTTGGTGTTGTTTAGCAGAAGAGGAATGACATACGTCTGAGCAAACAAACTAATCCTCTCTTTCCTTCTACTACCATCAATAAACTTCAACCCCGATCAACTCCGTATTTTTTTTTGGATATCCGTCAAATCATTGTGGTTACAAATATTTCAACTTATCCTCTAATAAAATCATCGTAAGTCGTCACGTAATTTTTGATGAAACAAATTTCCATTTTGCCAAATTACATTGTTCTGGGCCTCCTACCTATGAATTTCTTAACGATAGCATACCTCCGTATTTGATTCATAAATTAGCCTCCCAAACAGGCCCAACATGTCTTGGTGTCTCGGCCTAATTACTGAGCCCCGCGGCTACTGGACCAGCCGAGCCTCTCACTGGCAGCCCACTGCCGATAGGCCAGTGGAAGGCAGTCCGATGGGTCTCAGCCCACCATCTGGCTCGGGCAGCCCACCATCCTCTGACCTACTGCCCGGCAGTCCGGTCACTGCCAGCGCTCTGCCGGGCAGTACGTCACTCTCGTTCAGCCCGACTCCAATTCTAGCCCAACGACATGTCACTCGTAGTCAACACGGGATTTTTAAGCCAAACAAAAAATACAGTCTTCACACCCATGTTGCCAAGTCATTGTTGCCCCGTAATCCTGTGCCTGCCCTTAATGACCTGAATTGGAAAATGGTTATGAATGATGAATTTAATGCTCTTATTAATAATAGGACGTGGGATTTGGTGCCCCGTCCCCCTGATGTTAATGTGATTCGGTCTATGTGGATTTTTAGTCATAATGAAAAAACTGATGGTACATTTGAGAGGTACAAAACTCATCTTATAGGTGATGGGAAGACTCAACAGGTTGGTGTGGATGGCGGTGAGACTTTCAGTTCGGTGGTCAAACCGAAAACTACCAGGACGGTCCTCAGTCTGGCTCTTTTGAAGGCATGGCCGCTTCATCCGCTTAATGAATGCCTTCCTGCATGGAGACCTCAATGAAACAATGTACATGTATCATCTCATGGGGTACAAAGACCCTACTTATCCTAATCATATGTGTCTGCTGAAGAAATTATTATATGGGCTCAAACAAGCTCCTAGGGCCTGGTACAAGAGGTTTGCAGATTACGTTTCACATAGTGGGTTTTCTAACAGCAAGTTTGATCATTCTCTATTCATCTACCGTCAATGTAATGATATTGCTTACATTCTTTTGTATGTGGATGATATTATCTTAACTGCCTCATCTGATGCCCTTCGCAAGTCTATCATGTTACTGCTTGGCTCTGAGTTTGCAATGAAAGATCTAGGACCACTAAGTTACTTCTTGGGATAGCTGTGACATGTCATGCATGTGGTTTATTTCTATCACAAAAGAAGTATGCAACAGAGATTGTTGAACGAGCTGACATGTCATCGTGTAGGTCGTCTGCCACTCTGGTTGACACTAAATCGAAGTTGAGTGCTTCTTTCAACAAGCCATATGTCGATCCATCACATTACCGTAGCCTTGCAGGAGCCCTGCAGTATCTCACATTCACGAGACCCGACATCTCTTATGTTGTGCAACAAGTTTGTCTATTCATGCATAACCCGGTGGAGGATAACATGCATGCTCTCAAACACATTGTGCGTCATATTCAAGGTACTCTCGATTATGGCTTGCATTTATATCCATCTTTGACAACCACTCTTGTTTCATACACAGATGCCGATTGGGGTTGTTGTTCGGATATTAGACGTCTGGTTATTGTGTATTTTTTTGTGATAATTTGGTCTCATGGTCCTCAAAACGGCAAGCAACATTGTCTAGATCCAGTGCCGAAGTAGAATACCGAGGAGTTGCCAATGTGGTGTTTGAATCTTGTTGGCTATGGAACCTTCTTTTAGAGCTCTATTGTCCGATTCCGGAGGCGACATTGGTTTATTGTGATAATGTTAGTGCAATTTATCTCTCAGGGAATCCGGTTCACCACCAACGCACTAAACATATTGAGCTGAATATTCTTTTTGTTCGCGAAAAGATTGCTCATGGACAAGTATGTGTCTTACATGTCCCGTCACGTTATCAGATTGCCGACATTTTTACAAAAGATCTTCTGCTGGTTTTATTTGAAGACTTTCGGGACAGTCTCAGTATACGCTGACCTCCCGCTTTGACTGCGGGGGTGTAATAGAATATTTTCACAATAATTAATTGTACATCTCCTATATTAGGTAGAATTATATTTCTCTTGTAATTATGATTGATTAGTTACCTAGTTTGTAGCAAAGTAAATATTTCTGTAACACTATATATATATATATATATATATATTGTAAATCATTAATGAATAAAATCAAGAAAGAATATTCCTTATACTTAGTGCACCGGAATGTCTTTTTTCCCTCTATTTTCCTCCCTTCTTCTGCCCCCTGCTATAGCTTCCTCGTTATATGTCGTTCTCTCCCCATCCCATATCTGGTTTTGCCATCAATTTTGTATTATGAGATGCGTAATATCATGTGTGTCTGAAGGATCAGCAATAACTGTATTTAATGAAATATGACAAAATCTCAAGATTAAAGAGATGCTACTGAAGTGTTTTATTTTTCTTTTTGTGTAATAGAAGCTACTGTCATGTTTTGTTGACCTTCACTCCTGTACATGTTAAGTTTTGGCATGAGCATTAAATCGACTAAACAAGAAAAAACGAACAGGGGCCGGCGTAATTTTTATTTCTTGTAATGGAGTTATTATTTTCTGTTGCTATGTTATTGTAATTTATTTTCTGTTGCTATGTTATTTTAATTCTTTAACTACTATTCGTTATTTGCTGCTTGTATTATCTTCTGAGACTAAATCAACACAACGTTATGGAGTAAATGAAAGAAAACTAAGACCGGTGGCAAAAGAAAACTATTGTGGTCTACTCTAGAATTGGCAATTGCCCATTTACCAACTTTCCCAGCCTGGGATGTTAAAAGCTATTGTTGCATTTACTGCAAGAAAGTGCAAGTGTTCTTACTTTATTTCCAGATGGCTAGCTGGCTTAGTTTGGATGTAATACTGCATTTTTTTTATTATCGTGTAACTCCGTCCATTAAAGTTTGGATAGATGAGATATTTTGTCTCTGTTGGAATTTGAACCTGAGATAATTATTCCATCCGTCCCAATTTATATGATATAGTTTGACTGGTACAAAATTTAAGAAATAAAGGAAGATTTTTGAATTTTATGATCTAAAACAAGTCAAAAATATTTGTATGATTATAGATTATCTCGTTAAGCGTAAAATGTAAAGTTTAAAGTTAAATTATTGTCAAATAAGAAAATGTGTCATTCTTTTTGGAACCGATTAAAAATAAAAGTGTGTCATATAAATTGGGACATAGAAAATATGATTTTCAATCTACTTCATTAACCTAAAATTGCTTATAATCTTGCTAGATGAGCTAGCAAAGGTTTAACATTCATACTTCATTGACCTAATATTACTTATAATCTTGCTAGATATATAAGAAGTGAGAGTGGAGCTGCTGAAGCTAAGGGTGGCCAGTGGGACGGGTCGACCCGATCTCGATCCGGCCCGTCTCGATACCCACCCTGTCCCTCTTAAAAACAAAAAACAAATTGGTGTCAGGGTTCGAACTCTGGACGGGACCAGGGCTCGTCCCGCCCGTCCCGATCCCGATCCGACCCACCCAAATCCCGACCCCGCCCCCCATTTGAAAAAATTGCCGTTGCACAACAACCATTTTCGATTTTAGCCGTTGTACAACGGGTATAACGGCTACAATGGCCCCCACCCCATAAATTCCCCTACCCCTTAATATTTATTTTTAACCCCTAAGTTAATATATTTACACTTTAACTCTATTTCTCAACTATCAATACTTCATTTTCCTCTTCATTTTTCTCACAAATCTTTCTACCATCTCTCTATATATCTCTCTCTACAACTCTACATTGCCTACTATATTTTATATTTTATTTGCTAATTTATATCAAAGTTCAAAAATTGGGAGTGAAGTTGGCAACTAGTTTGAGGATCATTCATCGAGCAAAGTTTTAATTTTCAACATCGATTACACGTCGACGTTACGTCGGCGTTTGGTACCTTCGTTCCTTCTTTAAATTATTATTGTTACTTAATTTTACTTATCGCACTTAATTTCATTTACTTTAATTATTTATTTGCATAATTATAATGCAACGCCTTGAACATATGATTAAGGGTAAGGGTGCTTCTTCTAGTATGGATAACAAGGGTAAGGGTACTTCTTCTAATAATCATATTCTTAATCCCGATGATTTGATTGATTTCACTCATATAGATGAAACTGCTTTTTTTTAATGATATACTATTAAATTATGAGGTATATTCTGCATCTGAACCAGACTTTAATTTTGTCGATAATGTAGATGACACACCCACTAGTGCACCTCAACCTCAGGCTCAGACTGAGTCTCAGCTTTAAACTGAAACTGTAATGCCTCCTATTCTCCCCTAGTATGAGTCGAGGCCCCACACAACGAAAATTAAAATTACATGCATTGTATTTTTTTGATAGGGACAAAGAGAATCAAGTAGTTAGATGTAAAATTTGTCAAAATGTTTATAAATTTAAAACCGAAAAAGGTCAAGGTGGGATGAGAGATTTATTGAGATATGTACAAAGCGAGCACATAACTAGGTGGAATCAATACCAGGCTGAAACATCGGGTGTGACAATGCTCTCTGAGTCGGGATAAGGTTCACATAGTGTCTCCAACCAAGTACAGAGGCGAATTAACCCGACGACGGGGGGATTATAGGTCCTAAATATGATAAACACATAGATAGAAAAAATATAGCAAAATTAGTTGTGGTTAAGAGTTTGTCTTTTGCATTTCCTTCCTCTCCTGATTTTATTCATTACATTAGAGAAACGTATAATCCTGCTTTTAACGGTTTTCCTAAATAAATGTTCGAAGAGACGTTTTTAAATTTGCACATGAATATCAACAGTATTTACGTTATGCATATCATTTAATGGCAAAGTGACTATCACTTCTGATATAGGTCGTAGTACTAACGGTAATGATTATTTAACCGTTACATGTCATTGGATAGATCAGACTTGGTCTATGCAAATAGGCAAACTGAAACTTTTATTGCACAAAATATTCATGAAATCTGTGATTATTATGGAATAATTGATAAAATTATGAATATTACATTAGATAATGCTACTTCTAATGATTATGCTATAAGACTTTTAAAAGTTTGATTAACTCCTTCTTTTCCTGATCATTTTCATATAAGATGTGCGTGTCATATTTATAACTTAGTTGTAAAGGATGACCTAAAACTTTTTGAAAACATTCTTGATAAAATACAATTTGCTATAAACTTTATTTTTAAAGGTAATAAAATACAAAGACGCAAAGAGTATAAAAAAACTTGTCACGATTGTGGATTACCTTATAGAAAAATTCCCGAAGAAGTAGCGACTAGGTGGAATTCTCTATATGAACAACTATTTGTTGCTTACGATTATAAAAGACATATAACTTTATTATTTAACGCCCATAATAAAAATCCAAGGGATATGCTTGTAGATAATGATTGAGTTTTTTTTTAGAACTTATTGGATTTTTAGAGAATTTTTTTCAAGCTACTAAAGAATTTTCTGGTATTTATTATCCTACTATTTCAACTATGTTATTTTATATAGCTCTAATATTTTTGTTACTTAATGAATATATGGAAAAACAAACTTATAAGACATCTATTGAAAAAATATTTATAAAATTAAAAAAAGACTTTTTTACTATTTCCACTATTTATATTATTGGTGCTGTATTAAATCCGACTATTAAAGTAGACGGTTGTAAAACACTTGTTGAAACTATTTATGATTGTATAGTAGTACTTCCACCTCCAAGTCCAAATGAAGAACCAACTCACGAACCAACTAAAGAAGAAGTTACGTCTACCATACACACTGAATGCAAAAAAGTATTTATGTATTACCAGCAACAAAGTGCAAATAATCAACCGACTTCTGTACCATCTTCTTCTACTTCGCTGCAACCTTATAAAAACATCCAGTTTCTGCTGCTAGTATTCAAGGCCTTAGAAATAAAATGTTTAGTGGTTGAACTTCTTCAAAAGTTAGCGAACTTGATGCTTATGTTTTGCAGGGTGTTCTACCGTACGAATCAATTGTCAATGAAAATGGACGTGAAAACTTGCTGAGATACTGGAGGGAGAAAGCGAAGACATTTTCGACACTAGCAAAGATGACCCGTGATGTGTTGAACATTCAAGCGTCATCAACATCGTCTGAAAGCCCTTTTTCTGTTGAAATATTTCAAATAGGAGAACACAAACACTCATTGGCTGGAGACACCTTGGAGATTGCAGTTCTATTCAGAGATTGGATTCGAGCGGAGCGTAGAAGGTGCGGTCAACCAGAGATCAACGAAGAAGATGACTACAACTACAATGAAATCTTGTCCGAGGGAACAAGAAGCGACGTCGAACAATTTGACCAACAACTTCCAATTCCAATCGAAGATCCTCAAGACATTGTGAAGAAATTGGAAAAAGTATGGTTAACTATGTAATTTTTTAATTGCAATTTTACTATGTGATTTGCAACTTTTGAACAACGAAACAAAGTTGCAATTTTGAAATTGTATTACCAAAAAAGTCATATTTCTATTAAATAATATAAGAGGCACAAAACAGTCTTGAGATGTTTTTATTACAGTATCTTGTTCAATTATTGAAGTGTTTAATTTTTTTATTTAAATTCAGTGTTTTTTAAAAAATAAAACCCTTACCGACCCGACCCGACCCCCCAAAACCTGTCCCCCTTCCGGCGGGATGTGGGACGGGACGTGACCTAATTTTATGAGAACTTCCTCATGGCTTCGGTATTAAACTTGGTCTTCATTATATTCAAATAGAAAATTTATTCTAATATACTTATGAGATATGGAAATTTTTATGTGATTCTATTTATTGATTAGAGCCATGGGCGGAACTAAGAACGCAGATAATTCATCTTGATTTTATTCGGCAAAAAATTACATTATATATATAATATTTGAAAATTCAAATTATGTTTGGAGATAAATTTAAACTTTAAAAAATTTAAAATTATTTTATCTGAGGTACTTTACTAAGCACATTTCAAAACGTTTTTAATATTTCACCAATCTTTCAGATATTGAAATTAAGTATCTACAAATATTAATGATTAGATCAATATCTATAAATACTTAAATTCAATAATTTGGTATAAAAACATAAAAAAAGTATGATACTGCAAATTAGGATAAAAGGTATTTAATTTATGACTTACCAATGACAGTGTAAAAGCAAAAAAATAAATAATTAGAAATAATAATAAATTTAATTTTTTTTACATTGGGCCCATGCACAGCACGGGCTAAGAATCACTAGGGGAAGAAAGGAATGTAACAACTAACAAGTCCTTTATTGGGCTCAACCTCCCAACTACGACGTATTTAATACACATGCACATTTCTATTTACTTTGGTTTTTATTTATTTATGCAGTTATTTCTTTTCATTGCATGCCAATAGTACCACTCGATATTCTTAATAATGATTGTACAACTACGTTTGTCTGACTCCTAACTCCTAAGTCCTAACTAACAAGCGAACATATTCATATCCAACTTTCATGTGGAGGGTGGAAGAGGATGCTGTCCTAAAGTTATGAACATGAAAAAACATAATTTGCTATGCGCACATGCACATGCGCGACATGTTCCAAGTTCCAACAGTGTGAACGTTAATGAATGTTATAATGGTCAAGCTTAGCTTGTTTTCTTTTATAGGCTGCTCCCGTGGCTTCAAAAATAATTTGTTGGACTTACTCACCATGATCAAAGTTGAAATGATTCTAATTAGTACTAGCGTCATTAGGACATATATGTACCATGTAATTAAAGTATTATAAAGATATGTATGAGATCTCTCCATTTTTAATTTGGTTTGGGCATGTGCAGAGGAGATACACAAATGTCCCAGTGCGGATGTGTGAGAGATTGACTATGAACGGGTTCAGGAGGGGTAGAGGTAGGCCGAAGAAGTATTGAGAGAGGTAATTAGACGAGATATGTCGCAGGTGCAACTTACTGAGGGCATGACCTTAGATAGGTGATTGTGGAGGACACAGATTAGGGTAGAAGGTAGTCGAGCGTAGTCCTACTTAAGCTTGCAAACTGGTAGTTGTAGTGTCATTATTGTAGGCCCGCTTAACCTATCATACTAATAGGCACAATATTGCTTTATAGTCCCATGTAGTTTGATTTCTGCCGCTTTGTGTCCTTTAGTGTACTTTGCTGAGCTTGAGCTAATTACTGCTTACTTTTTCAGAATGCGCTAGCATGATGTATTCACTTTTGTTACCAGCATTTTCATATTGTTTTAACTTTTTTTGATCGGGTCTGACCGTTTCTCTTGGTTTGCTTTTGCTTTTGCTTTGTTTATGCTTATGCTTATGCTTTGTCTTGAGCCGAGGGTCTCTCGGAAACAACCGATCTACCTACCAAGGTAGAGGTAAGGTCTGCGTACACTCTACTCTTCCCAGACCCACATTGTGGGATTTCACTGAGTTGTTGTTGTTGATCTGAGACACGGGAATGGAGAAATTTCTCATAGGGAGTGTTTTTCCCTTTACAGCCCCAGAGGAGGATTCAGGATTTATGCATTGCGAGTTTAACATTTAAGGTTCTTATCATTGAATCAATTATATTTTTACAGTTATGAGTTCATATCATTGTTCATTGTAATTTTAATAAATTTTATACATAAAATTATATTCCATATCAAAATTATTCACTAGGTTCTTATGAACCCTGTACCGTGATGTGAATATGAATTAATCGATCGGCTAAGTGCCTTCCGGATGCCAAATGGATGGGGGAAAATAAGTAACATTGAAAAGTACTTGGTGAAATTACTACAAGCATTGCATTGATTACTGGAAACTAGTATGAAGTTTACTGTATTGATAAAGTCAGTGTTTATGGTTGTACATGTACTAGTAGTATTTTCGGACTCTTTAACATGGCTATAAAATTATATACTGTATTTGTCTCATGCGGCGACATGCATACCGTTTAAGCAGTGAGGAAACGTAAATGAACCTGCCACCCACGCAACATTAAGCTGAAAGCCATGCTACTATTAAAACTTGCATTTTCTAGATTCCAACTCCATTATTTACTTCTACCGTAGGTACCACATAAATAAAAATAAGAAGAGGCTCAAAAAAGAACATAACATCCGATGCGATAACAAGAATAAACTTATATCGAGGTCCTAATTACACGATTTTGGTATGAATAACAAATTTATTACATTTACTCATGCATTACACAATTTGGGGATTAAATTCATGCACTAGTATTAGCTACTATTAATTTGTCAAGGTGGCTATGTCTGATGAGTGAGCTGTACCTGAGAGGTTCTAGACAAAGATGAAGAAGATTAGAATTCTTATTAGAGATTAAAAGACTTGAAAGTAAACGGATGACGACCAACAAGCTAGCATTAATGATGGAGCCCAACCGTTGGCATTCATTTCGCCTTAAATGAGTATTACTCTCCGATCCCTGTTGGAGTTCTACCCTCACATTTAATTCATATTTACGGTTTATAACTCCCTCCGCTTCAGTGATATTTTAGGCTTTTTATTTTATTTTAAAATAGGTGATGCTTTAGAATTTCAAGAAGAAATTTATCATATTCCTCCAAAATTGTCATTATTTACATAATAAAAAATCATTAAGTACATTTTCTTTTTTAGTCATTAATTAGGGGTAAGTTAGTAAAAATACTCATAATTTTCTAAGAGTGAACAATTTCTTAAGAGTTGTGTATAAGCTAAAAACACCACTTATTATGGAACGGAGAGAGTATAAGATGAAAAAGTCGATCTTCTCTTTACTCTTCTCCTCTCCCTTGAGTTAATTCGTTCTTGGGGTTTGTCATGAATTTTCTATTTCATTATAATTATGTTTTACTTCAAAAAATAATATTAATTTTTTTAGAGGAAATTTTTTGAACTTTTATAAAATGAAGATATAACCTTCTCAGATAATAGCACAATAACACCCTAATGTAATTCTTTATGGTTAAAGTCTTGTTTAGGAGAAGATTATTCTCTCGATAGTTTTGTATTTTTTTATATTAGTTTCTCATATATATGTAGGTCAATAGGTCAAATCATATTAAATTTATTATGCATATTTTAATATACTTTTTAAATTTTTTTATTTGTCATCGTTCAAGTGTTAGCTTCTGCGTGACGCGTTGTTATTGCGATTCCAACATATTTCACTCAGAAAAATAAAAAATTAAAATCATCATCATTGTATAGCTAGCTAATTAAATAGCACAATTAGTTAAACGATTTATCATATGTACATATATTGCTAGTGTATTCTTTACATATACACTAGATAATTGGAGTACTCCATCCATCTCAAATTATTTGTCGTTTTTTTCTATTTACACGATCCTTAAGAAATATTAATTAGGATGTATTTGACCTACTTGATCCTTATTTATGTCTAAGTTATAATCTCTCAATTAAATATTTACTCTATTTATGTGTCATCTTTATTAATGACAAAGGGTAAAATGGAGAAATATTAATTAATTATGCCTTAAACCTCTAAAACGATAAATAATTTGAGACAGATGGAGTATTAGAGTAATGGAATATACTTACACTGGCGTGTATATAAGTTAAATCCTAATACTCCCTCCGGATAAAAAAGAGTGTCCACTTAGCTATTTTCACACCCTTAATAAAATACTAACTCCTAGGCAAAAATAGGTAATTTGACTAAAATGTCTCTAATTAAATTGGTATTGGAATTTGATCACCTAACAATTAATAAGGGCAAATTTGGAAAAATAAGGTTAATTTTTTTTTGATTTGTTAAATAAACACTATTTTTAAGTCAAAAAATAAAAGCTGAGTGTACACTCTTTTTATCGAGGGGAGTAATTAAAACTACTCCTATTTGTTCTTCTAACAATTAATGTTGTAGTTGCGGAATTCTATAAGCTGTAAGCGAATCAAGTGTGAGTATATATATGAATGTAGATAGTGCTATAGATAGTTGCACACAGAACAAGGCCAACCAAAGAAAGCCACATCAAATTAAAGAGAGCTGGAAGAACTTCTTCAGTCCAGAGTTTCTTTTACATCTTTGATTTGTGTGTGAGCTCAATGGCAGTGGTTGGTGCAGCCCTGTCTGGGATTGTGAAGCTCCTAATTCTCTCCTTACTACTATGTCTCAACTCTAACTCTTCTCTTATTCTCACTCAAGGTACATTTGTTTTCTCACTACTTCCTTTTCACTTGAAAGAAATTCCGGAAAGGTCAAAATAGAATATTGTTCATGCTTTAAATGTTCGGTTCTAGGTGTTGATAAGTCCCACATCAATCGGGACTTAGACTATTTGTCTATGTATATACTTTTAGACAATCCTCACCTTTTGCGTTTAACTTTTTGACTGAGTTAATTAGACTCAAAATTTATTTCTTATCATATTGTCACGTCACTTGAAAAATAACTAGTGAGAGATTATTATAAGTAATTGTTCATTAAAAAATGGATTAATGATCTGAAAAATAAGGTTACTAATTGGTACTACATAATTTACATGATCTGTAAGTTAAATCTTATTTTAAATTTGTAAAAGTGGTAGTCTTTAATTTTGTAGCAAGCAAATGGGAATCATGGAAAGTCAAATACCCATTCATAAAACCAGCAAGTTCATTTTCCTCATCAAATGCTTGGAGCAGTGGGAGCAGCAAGGCTTATAATTATGACTACATAATAGTGGGAGGAGGCACAGCAGGCTGTCCTTTGGCAGCAACTTTATCACAGAAATTCAGTGTGTTGTTGCTTGAAAGAGGAGGAGTCCCATTTGGCAATGCAAATGTGTCGTACATGCAAAATTTCCATATCTCTTTGGTTGACACTTCGCCGGCTTCTGCTTCCCAAATTTTCGCCTCAACTGATGGTGTGTTTAATGCAAGAGCTAAAGTCTTGGGCGGAGGCACTTGCATCAATGCTGGTTTCTACAGTCGCGCTAGCGAAAGGTCTGTAATTTAATCTCGTATACTCTCTAGTCTCTATATTCTAAACTAAAATTCATCGCTAATCCGTGCTAATTTTAGCAGAAAACATGAAATTCATCTGTTGGATGAAAATGCTGCCACTATATATGTTCTGGATGATCTTCATATTATGAGTTAGCTTTCGAATTGAGTTAGGCTCAAAATTCATGGTATTAGAGTGCTAGACCTATCATAATTCTTGATTTGTCTGATGTTGGACCCTCATATTATGGCATGCGGGCTTTATTGAGTTTGTCCCACAATCCGTTGTTGGATGAAAATTTTGTCTCCTTATACAATTTTGGTTATGAACTAACTTTTTAGGTGTTGAGTTAGGCGCAATATTATTCCTCATTACTAATCCGTACTATCTCTCATTCAATGTTTTATGTTAAAAGAGTATCATTCAAAGGTTGAAATAATCATCCAGCTTTAAATAAATTATTTCTCTAAGATTTACTTAAACATGTTTAAAAGTGATTGAATAAAAGTGGGTAGGACTTTGACTCGCTATTCACTCTTTTGGGTAGTAAGCTAACAAACTGCATATACTACCTTGCCCTCGTAGATTCTTTAAATGATACTTTCTAGTCCTCTGCCCATTACTTACAAAAAATTATCCACTTATTAGGTACCAGATTCAAATATTTTGAAATGCAAAATTCATATCATTAGGAATTTTTAAATTGTTTTTGTGAGGATCAGTTAGCTTCTCTGTAGTTTCAACAAGTTGAAAGTGAGTAGTAATTAAAAAAGACAAATAGGAAATTAAGTATATTGGATTGATGAAGGCATTGAGAGTGACTGGTTCATTTGGCAGTCTAACTAGACGTACATGACCTTTCTAAATCAATAGGATTCTGGGGACGATCATATGGTTAGACCCCATTAATGATCTTGATATATTCTATTAAGAAAACGTTTATGATTTCTTTCATTTGTTTCCTGACCATGGAGTTGCAACATTTTCACTAAAGGGAGTTAAGATATATATATACACCTTTCAAGGGATTCAATATATAATATATATACATAAAAAAATAATTTGACCTATCTATTCTGATTTTTTCAACAAAGGAGTGTCAATTAATTCCCCTAAATGAAGGTAGCTCAGCCACTGCTGTAGGGTACTGTCTTTGGTCCTCTAATTAAGCTTCTCCATGAATAGTTGCGCTAGTGATATCTGTCTCCATATTGTGGTCCTTTTTGCCTGGCTTCAAATAAAAGATTTGGTAGGGAATAATGCACAAATGATTTAAAGAACCAGACATGGTTGGTTGTCAAACCATATATAGCCAGAAATTAAGCGTAGTGTCCTCTTAAAACATCCAATTACCAGGCTTCTATCCTCATTTATTGTATATACCATTTAAGGCCAATGAATTCAATTTTCACGGTCCCCATTATGCTTACAAAGTAAAGTACAAATCATCCTACTGTTTAGCATGAATGATTGTTGAAAATGAAATAAAAATATGAAACAGAAACCTTAGGTGCATGAGTCTTCTTTTTCTCTTTAAAGTAATGTATTCGGAACTCACTGACCTGATTTTGTCACGTAGGGCCCACTAATAGGAGAAGTGCTCCTTATGCGGAGATTCTCTAGTCCCATGGTTCGAGCCCAAATTACTGTTTCCGCTTATGCTAACATGCATGTAAATATTGTAATTTGTATTACTATAGAAATATGGGTTGCATGGACAATATGGGTGCAGAGTTTGATCAGAAATATCCGATTTTTGAGAACGTTTTTATTCTTCTCTTATTTTGTTTCTCTTTCTCTTGGTGGAGGTTGGAGTAGCTAATGCAATATGCACATAATTACATTGCTGCATTGAGTTACCATTTGTTGGCAGATAGATCATTGATGCTATGATCCTTTGAACTTGCAGCTATATCAAGAAAGCAGGTTGGGATTCTAAGTTGGTGAATGAATCATACCCTTGGATTGAGAAGCAAATTGTTCATAAACCAATCTTAGCACCATGGCAAAAAGCTGTAAGGGACGGTCTTCTAGAAGTTGGTATCTCACCTTTTAATGGATTCACCTATGATCACATATATGGAACCAAGTTTGGAGGAACCATTTTCGACCGATTTGGTCGTCGTAAGAGTGCAGCTGAACTACTCTCCTCAGCCAACCCTGAGAAGCTTGATGTTTTGGTGCACGCGACAGTTCAAAAGATTGAGTTTGACACATCAGGTATAACATGTCAAATCAATCTACAATACTTATTTATAACAACCACCTTCTACAACAACCATTCTCTATAATAACATTTCACTATAACAACCATATTTTTGTGTAACCAATCTTTCATGTTATATTATGTTATATGTTGTCTATATCAAACAACAATTTGCTATAGCAGCCAAAATATATCAAGACAAATGATGTTGTTATAGAGAGATTTGACTGTAATACATTTAGTCCAAGATATATTTTACTCATGTTTCCTAAATTAAAGTAGTAGTACTAGAAAAAAATGAGTCTTCAATTTGATGATGAATGTGTAGGAAAGAAGCCAAGAGCGGTAGGAGTCATCTTCAAAGATGAAAACGGGAACCAACACAAAGCATTTCTTTCAAGCAGAAGGGGAAGTGAAATTATAGTGTCTTCTGGTGCAATTGCAAGCCCTCAGATTCTGTTGCTAAGTGGAATAGGACCAAAGAGAGAACTGGAAAAATTGAACATCTCGGTGGTGATTGACAATAAATTTGTTGGTAAAGGCATGTCAGACAACCCCTTAAACACCATATTTGTTCCCACAAATAGGCCTGTTGAGCAATCACTGATCCAGACTGTAGGAATTACCAAGAAGGGGGTCTATATCGAAGCTAGTAGTGGATATGGACAAACCGAAGATAGCATTCATTGTCATCATGGTATCGTCTCAGCTGAGGTTAGTCATAAAACTTTCAACTTCTTTCAAGTAAAAGTTAAAGGTCACTTTTATCTTGCACTAATATATTTCACTGGTTAAGGGACACTTGAATAGCTGCAAAAATAGTTGAGATTTTATAAATCAGCTTTTGTCTTGTCAGAAACATCAACATTAGTTTACGTATTAAAAACGAGAACTTTTAGTGGCCAGAGCCAGAACAAGGCTTATGAGACACTTGGGTGGTTGAGTTTTTCATATGGCATTCTGTTAAACTCCTTGTGACTTCACAATGGAAGTCATTAGACCTTCAAGCCTTTTTCTGACATACACTGCACGTTTTGGGATAACCAGATAGGGCAACTCTCCACCATTCCTCCGAAGCAGAGAACACGGGAAGCAATTGAAGCATACAAAAGAAACAAGAAAAATGTTCCACAAGAACTATTCAGGGGAGGTTTCATATTAGAAAAGATAGCAACACCTTTATCCACAGGGCATATTAGCCTGAAGAGTACCAAGATTGATGACGCTCCTTCCATCACCTTCAACTACTTCAGCCATCCACGCGATCTAAAGAGATGTGTAGATGGCATACGCATCATGGAGAAGATTGTGAAATCAAAACATTTCACCAACTACACACAGTGCGATAAGGAGACACTTGACAAGTTGCTAAACGTTAGTGTTCAAGCTAATATTAACCTTATACCGAAACACACTAATGACACAGAGTCACTTGAACAGTTCTGCAAAGACACTGTGATCACAATATGGCATTATCACGGGGGTTGCCGTGTAGGCAAAGTGGTAACCCGTGATTACAAGGTTATTAATGTCCACAGGCTCCGCGTCGTTGATGGTTCGACATTCACTGAGTCGCCAGGCACCAATCCTCAAGCCACAATTATGATGATGGGCAGGTAAAATAATACCTTACAAGTTTCCTGAAGATGAACGACTAGTTGAATATACTAATTGATTTTTTTTTATGCTGCATTTGATGCAGGTACATGGGAGTAAAGATTTTAAGAGAAAGATTAGGAAGAGCAGCTGGTTTGTAAAGAGTCCTATAGATCCTTCTCTTAAATTCTTTTTGCTGGGGGCAACTGAGTGGGAGTAGTGGGCTTGAGTGTTTCTTGTTTTCACATCAATGTAAATTTTCTCATTTTAATTCTTGGCAACCAGTCATGTGTAGTCTGTGAGTTAGTCTCTCCATAAAAAAAGAAGAGTAATTAGGACAGAAAAAACTTATTCACACCTGGTGTTTACACCAAACTACATAAATTTATCATGGTTAAGTCATAAGTGATAGTAAATAACCATGATTAGTGATAAAAGTGCATATGTCATATGCTTATTAATTTTTTTTTTGTAATCATCAAGTGTGAGTAAATTCTTTACGATTATTGATAAAAGTGCATATCTCATGTGCTTATTATTTTTTTGTAAACATCAGCTGTGAGTAAATTCTTTAGTACTATTATTCTTGTGCCCACCATAAGTACTGTTTTTTCCTATTTAAGGTAAAACTTGTTACTTGAATTTAATCATATAGATAAAAGTTGCCACTACCTTCTTACTAAATCAGACAAACAAATCAACACATATATAGCTATTGCCAAGCTGCTAGACATATATAGGATATGCTTCACGGCTATTGGTTGAGTTCAAGGCGTTTAATTTTCACCCATTTTCACGGTAATCATTCCCACAACACCAATAATCATCTCCATGACTTGTTTGACCACTTACTTCAACAACACATCCTTAATGTTCAACAACTGAAGCAAATCCATGCAAAGATCATAATCACTAGTTCATCAACCTCTTCTTTTATAGTTGCCAGACTCATATCCGTTTACGCAAAATTTAGCCTTGTCAATGAAGCTCAAACAGTATTTAAAGCCTGCCCAAATGAGTGCTTTTCGAATTCGCTGTTATGGAATTCGATGTTGAGGGCTAATGTATCCAGTGGGAAATGTAAAGAAGCTATTAAGCTTTATATTAAGATGCGTGAATTTGGTAATTTGGTTGACGGGTTTGGTTTTCCGTTAATTATAAGGGCATGTGGTATTTTTGAAGATCATAATCTCTGCAGTGTAGTGCATTGTCATGCTATACAGATGGGGTTTAGAGATCATCTTCATGTGGGAAATGAATTGATGAATATGTATGGGAAGATAGGGCGAATGGATGTTGCACGTAAAGTGTTTGATAAAATGTCTGTGAGAACTCAAATATCGTGGAACATCATAGTTTCAGGTTTCTCGCAGAACTTTGAGTGTGATGCTGCTTACGAGACGTTTCTTCTTATGGAACGTGAGGGGTTTGAACCAAATTATGTCACTTGGACGTCGTTGTTATCTAGTTTTGCTAGGTGTAGACGTTATGAGGATACGTGGAGACTTTATGTTTTGATGAGAAAGAAAGAAGTTGAAGCTACTGCTGAGGCAATTGCTGTAGTAATATCAGTTTGTGTTGGTGACGATGCGATTGATAAGTGTGAGGCAGTACACGGATATGTTATCAAGGGGGGATTTGAAAATAATTCAATTGTGGTAAACTCGTTAATGTGTACGTATGGGAAAAGTGGTGCTGTTAGACAGGCTGAATGTCTGTTTTCTGCATTGGAATTAAAGACTATAGTGAGCTGGAATTCTTTAATATCTTGTTACGCAGAATCAGGTTTATGTAACGAAGCCTATTCTTTATTTTTGCAGTTACAAGAGTTGGATGATCCAATGATGAAACCTAACGTCATAAGTTGGAGTGCTGTTATAGGGGCATTTTCTATGGCCGAGAGGCATGAGGAGTCTTTAGAAATCTTTCGAAGTATGCAAGTTGCTAGAGTATTGGCCAATGATGTTACACTTTCGAGTGTTTTATCAGTTTGTGCTGACCTTTCGAACTTTCATCTTGGTATGGAAATCCATGGTTATTCAATAAGGTTTCTAATGGATAAAAATACTTTGGTGGCAAACGGGTTGGTTAATATGTACATGAAGTGTGGTTGTCTGCAGAAAGGGAACATAGTATTTGAGGGAATAGGAAAAAAAGATATAATTTCATGGAACACAATGATTTCTGGATTTGGAATGCATGGACTTGGTGCTAATGCCCTAGAAACATTTGAACAGATGATTAGCGCTGGAACTAAGCCAGATGAAGTTACTTTTGTTGCAGTTCTTTCTGCATGTAGTCATGCGGGCCTTGTTGATGAGGGGTATAAAGTTTTTGATCAGATGAAGAAAGTCTTTGGAATTGAACCACAAATGGAGCATTATGCTTGTATGGTAGATCTTCTTGGCCGTGCTGGGCTATTGCAGCAGGCTAGTGAAATGGTGCAAAACATGCCAATGAGGCCCAATGCCTGTGTCTGGGGAGCACTACTTAACTCTTGTAGAATGCATAAAAACACGAAAGTCGCAGAAGAAACCGCTGCTCAGATTTTCAACCTTGAGTCTGAGATGGCGGGGAGCTACATGTTGCTCTGTAATTTATATGCTGTAAATGGAAGGTGGAAGGATTCAGCAAATGTGAGGATATCAGCGAAGACACAGGGTTTGAAAAAAGCTCCAGGACAAAGTTGGATTGAGGTGAAAAAGAAGGTTTACATGTTCTTAGCTGGACAACCTATGGACTCAGAGATGGAAGATGTTCATATAATGCTTAATATTCTAAGCCTTCATATGGCTAAGGAAAGATGCACACCCCAAAAGAGCTTTTCTTTGCAATGTGCAAAGGAACAAGAAGATTATATGTATTTGACATCATGAAGAATTCTGTGTCTATGCTCATTGCTGGAAAACTACGATCTGATATCTAAACCCGCCCAAGGCCATTTGCAAAACTTATTTTAACAGCCGACCTCTCTTCCAGTCTTTCTATCTATATATTTCATGAATCAGCCATATACAAGTTTGCTGTGCAGTCGCTTCATTTCTCAGGCGTGAGTTGCCGTATCAAAAGGAGATATGAGCTTGTAGAAACTGGAAAATTATAGGAGCAACGGAAAAAGTTGAGGCAATTGTCCTCAGGTAGTTATTCTTCCTGTTTGTGTTAGGTTGTTGATTAACATTAGTGAGACCATTTGAGAATTGAATGAAGATTATGTACTTATTAGGTGATCAAATAATATAAAAATCAACTCACTTAATAATTTGATGTCTGAACCATTCAGATTTAGACCTTCATTAATGCAAACAATTGAGGCCTTACTACCAGGTGGAACATTTATACTTCCATTAAATCCTCAACTGATAATAGTTGCAGAAGAATTTAGACTATTGGTGTTTTTCAATAATTGAAAGTCAATTAATGCAGACTTCCTTAATTTACCCAGGTGTGAGTTGCCAAGTCAAAAGGAGCTATGAGCTTGTAGAAACTGGGAAATTGTAAAAGGAGCAATCGAAAAAGTTGGGTAGGGAATCATTGATGGTTGCTGTAAGTATGCTGATTCCTTAGTTTCTCATACAAATTGGAGATTGGATGCCGTTGAAACTGAGCTGCACATGAAGGAAATGGTGAATATGATGAAGCTTGGCCTTCTATGTACCTTGGTCTTGTCACACACAAGGAAGAATATGAAATATGTATCAAGCAGTTGCTTCAGAATAGTGAATATACCATACCCTGCAAGTCTAAAACTAGCATTTGACTCATCGAACCTCAAGTCAATCTGCAAATAATTTCTTGGTGCGAATTTATTTTTATCTCATGCATTTGTATCAATGAATCAGAATAGTGAATGTACACCACCACTATCATTTGACTCATGAAATCAAAAGTAATTAAGCAAGCCTAATTTTGTTACTGCCTATTTATTAGTCACATGTCTAAACCTATGAGCCTTTGTTTTTCCAGTAAAACCATTTGGTCTGCATGAGCTTTACGATGAGTGAAGACCCCTGCAGACCAATGAAAGCTAGTTTTGCATACAGATTGATTGGTTGACACTTAAAAGATAGGAAGAAGAAAATAATAGAATATTTTCTGAATATTCTTTCATTAATTCTTATTTTTGGAAGGATTGTATTCCTATTGTAATTAGGTTTCCTATGATAATTAGGTTGATTAGCTACTATATATATTGTACATTATTGATGAATACAATCAAGGAACATATTCGTTTATGGTATTAGTAGCTTAAAAATACCTCCACTGCCGCCGGCCATAACTCTCGCCACCACCCCCACAGAACCCTAGTGTTTTTTTCCAGCCATTCTCTCTCCCTTCTCCTCCTAAATTTCATCTTCCATGACTGACAAAACCAAATTTCATCCTGCACTTGCAGTAAACAACATCAAAAACTTCATCCCTATCACCCATGAGATGAAAATGGGTCAATACTCCTCGTGGGCGGAGCTTTATAAGATCCATTGTCTTGTTTACGAAGTTATCGACCACATCATCCATCCTACACCGAAGTCCACAGACCTACCCTCGGCTTTGACTTCTGATGATGCACATTAGTCTCGTTTGGACGCAACCGTCCTCCAGTGGATATACGACACAATCTCTAATGATCTGTTACACACCATCATTAAGACCGATGCCACTGCCCGCCAAACGTGGGAACGTTTGGAAAGTATTTTCCACGACAATAAAACTCAACGAGTGTTATACCTTGAAAATCAGTTCAAGGACGTTCATTAGGACGATTTTCCAAACGTGTATGCATATTGTCAAGAATTCAAGATGTTTGCCGACCAACTCTCCAACGTCGGCGCACCAGTCACTAATCAACGATTAGTCATGTAATTTATTGCAGGCTTGAACGAATCCTATGACGGTGTTGCCACCATCCTTCAGCAATGCACGCCATTACCTCCGTTTTATGAGGCCCGTTCGAAGCTTATTCTTGAGGAAATCCGAAAAATCAAGCGCATCACCACTCATACCAGCATTGTCGACGCCACCCTAACCACCACCTTCGAGCACTCCGCCGACGGCAGGGCCTCCAACTCCGACAACCAGGACCGCCGGCTTGAGGACCCGCAACAGCCCGTATCCACCCGCAACAACCGACGGAGCAGGCAGTCGGGCAAGGGCTGTGGTGGATGGAATTCCGAAAATAACGGCGGCGGGAAGAGGCAGTCCCCGCCAGCAGAAAACATCCATCAGCAACCGCGACAGTGGCAACAACCTCCGTTGTGGGCTGCCTACCTGCCGTGGGCCCCATCGTCATGGGCCTCTCCTTCTAGACCGTATCCGACATCTTCGTGGACTCCATTTAGAACCGACAGGCCCACCCTAGCATATTCGGCTCACGCCCCCAACAGGCCTACACAACACAACCCCCCTCAACTTATGTATCGACTGACATTGAGGCATTTATTAACACAATGTCACTCAACGCTCCAGACGAAAATTGGTATATGGACACATGCGCCTCATCTCACATGACGGCATCATAAGGTACTCTCTCGTCTTATTCCAATTTGAGTAATTTAAATCATAATATTATTGTTGGTAGTGGACAAAGCATTCCCATTCGCGATTTTGGTTATTCATTCTTATCACCACCACATCCACCACTAATCTTAAAATAATATCCTCTATGCCCCTAAACTGATTAAGAATCTAATCTCTGTGCGACGTTTCCCAACTGATAATAATGTTTTCCTTGACTTTGATCCTTTTGGTTTTTCTGTGAAGGATTTTACAACAGGAAGACGAATAATGAGATATGACAACACTGGAGATCTCTACCCTATTTCAAACGCCGTCAACAATCCAGCCTCAGTTCCATCAACTTTTGCTGCTCTTTCGACTTCCTTATGGCACAATAAATTAGGACAACCGGAAGATTCTGTTTTATGCTCCCTTATGAAAAATAATTTTATTAATTTCAACCGTATTTCTAGGACTCCTATATGTGAATTCTGCGTTTCTGGGAAACATGTTAAATTATCATTTTCTGCATCCACAAATTGTATTTTACTACCTTTCGATATCATACATAGTGATTTGTGGACATCCCCTATTTTAAGTACGGCTGACCATCGATATTATGTGTAGTTTTTGGACGATTATTTCAACTTTCTATGGACTTTTCCAATTGGTAATAAATTTCAGGTCTACCCTATTTTTTCCTCATTTAGTGCTCTCGTAAAAATACAATTTGAAAAGATCATTAAATGTTTTCAATGTGACAATGGCAGGGAATTCAAACAGTTTTGCTCCAATAACGGTCTTACATTTCGTTTTTCCTACCCTCACACCTCCTCCAAAAATGGTAAGGCCGAATGGAAAATCTGAACCATAAACAACCTAATTCGTGCCTTACTTGCTCATGCCTCAATTCCCCTTAAACTCTGGCATTACGCACTCTCCATGACCACCTATCTCCTAAACATAATCCCAAACAAGTCTTTAGCTCAACGGTCGCCAACTCAAGTTCTGTTTCGTAGGAACCCCTCATACCAACAATTGCGTATCTTTGGATGTCTTTGTTATCTTCTCCATCCGACCACTCACAAACTCCAACCCTGATCTTCCCCGTGTGTGTTTCTAGGTTACCCCGCCAATCATTGTGGTTACTCGCGCTATGACTTGTCAAGCCGTAAAATTATTATTTCACGTCATGTCCTATTTGATGCGTCTTAATAATCATTTGCCTCCTTAAACTCGTCACCTCAGCATTCCTACGACTTCCTAGATGATGGCCTGAACCCTCTTCTAATTCATCACTTACATAATCCATCATCCCAGACCCCGGCACCTGCCCCCACCTCGGACAGTCCAGGATACACTGCCCACCCGGTTCTGCCGACGGTGGCCCGGAACAGCCCGCATCAGGGTGATTCCGCAACCACCTCTCGGTAAATCAAGCATCGGCCAGTCGGTCCTGCCACCCATGCCCTTCCTCTTCTTCTCGGCAGTCCCGCGGCACACCCCCCTCCCATCTTACTTCCTAAGACACTCTCTCGGACCATGAAAACCCATGCCATGCATGAAATTTATAAACATAAACGACTGTTTAACCTATCCGTTTCAGTCGTCCCTTCCTTTGTCCCTCGAAATTCGAAGGATGCCTTGTCCGACCCTAATTGGAAAGCCACAATAATTGACGAATATAATGCTCTTATTATCGACCTAATACCCCATCCACCTGATGCTAACATTATTCGTTCTATGTGGATTTTTAGACATAAAAAGAAATCTGATAGTTCTTTTGAAAGGTACAAGGCTTGTCTTGTAGGTGATGGCAGGTCTCAACAAGTGGGAGTGGACTGTGATGAAACGTCTAGCCCGGTCTTAAAGCCCGCAACCATCCGGATTGTCCTCAGCATTGCTCTATCTAAGTCTTGGCCTATTCATCAGCTTGATGTCAAGAATGACTTCTTACATGGGGATTTTCATGAAATGGTATATATGCATCAACCTGATCTTATTCATCCGCATTATGTGTGTCTGTTGCAGAAATCCATCTATGGACTGAAATATGCTCCTCGAGCATGGTACCAGCGGTTCGCCGATTATGTCTCCTCTATCGGTTTTTCTCATAGCAGATCCGATCATTCCATGTTCATCTACAACAAGGGTACATACATGGCTTACCTATTATTATATGTTGATGACATCATCCTCACCATATCATCTAATGCTATCCGCTGGTCCATTATGCCTCTCATTTCCTCTAAGTTTGCTATGAACGATCTGGGACCCTTGAGTTATTTCTTAGGCATCTCTGTCACTCGACATTCTGGTGACATATTTCTGTGTCAGAAGAAGTATGCCGAAGAGATCCTTGACCGTGCAGGCATGACATCTTGCAAACCATCCCACATGCCAGTAGACACCAATTCCATGCTTAGCGCTGATTCTGGCCCCCATATTCAGACCCGACTCACTATCGTAGCCTGGCATGGGCCCTGCAGTACCTCACATTCACGAGACCTGGCATATCCTATGTTGTGCAACAAATCTGCCTACACATGCACAATCCGACGGAAGCACACATGTATACCCTCAAACGTATTTTACGATACGTCCAAAGTACACTTCACTTCGGATTACATCTATATAAGTCCTCGCTCACTGGTCTTACTTCTTATTCTGATGCTGACTTGGGTGGATGTCCTGACACCCGACGCTCCACGTCTGGTTACTGCGTTTTCTCGGAGATAACCTATTTTATTGGTCTTCCAAAAGGCAACCTACACTATCCTAATCCAATGCCGAAGCAGAGTATAGAGGTGTCGCCAACATCGTCTCTGAGTCTTGTTGGATCCGTGACCTTCTACTTGAGCTTCACTGCCCGATTCAAAAGGCAACACTGGTCTACTGCGATAATATTAGTGCGATATATCTTTCCGGCAATCCCGTCCAACATCAGCGCACTAAACACATTGAAATGGACATTCATTTCGTTCGCGAAAAAGTGGCTCGTGGTCAAGTTCGTGTCCTTCATGTTCCTTCCAGATCTCATATTGCCGACATCTTCACCAAAGGACTTCGCGCATACTGTTTGATGATTTTCGAACCAGTCTCAGTGTTCGTGAACCTCCCACTTCGACTGCGGGGGTGTAATAGAATATTTTCCGAATATTCTTTCATTAATTCTTATTTTAGGTAGAATTGTATTCCTATTATAATTAGGTCTCCTATTTTAGATAGAATTATATTTCCTATTGTAATTAGGTTGATTAGTTATCTAGTTTAAATATTCTTGTACTACTATATATATTGTACATTATTGATGAATACAATCCAGGAACATATTCCTTTAGAAAATATATACCGCTCATTGGGAGTTCGGGCAAAATTGTGAAGTCAATTGACTCTTGGATATTTCCTCTTGCTGATCTCTCTACTACAAAAATTCAGCGAAGTATGGTTTGTGAAGGTAAACAGAGTAGCAGCACCTTTAGATCTTGATCTTTGGGCATGTTGATAGGATTCACCCTCTTCCTTCAATGGGACTCTGTTCCCTTGTTGAATAGCTTCATCATTATACAATGAATAAGTGTCAAAACTATATTTCGAATATAGAAGAATTAAAGAAAAAGGAGAATTGTCCTTACTATGCAATACAAATTAACACTATTTTCTCTTTTAGTTTCGTTGTCTTTTCTCTTTATGACTACATTAGAGTTATTTGAGGAATAAATATAGTTAAAAAAAAACTAAAAAGCAAGATCAGCATTTCTAGGTTCTATAATTGTGAATAACACTTCTATATTATAGACTATATTACAATGTGCAAAAACTACTCTGGAATGCTATGAAGATCCATCCAGAAAACCACAATCTATTCTTTTCCCCTAAAACTGAGCAAGCTATGATAACAGACAAATGAAGATCAAAGATTTATATGTTACCCAAATTCATCATTTGATCTTTGAGCTCTCTTAAACTCAAAACATTACATAATAAAATAATCAACGAATAGAAAACAAAGTGCCATCGCTAACCTGTGTTGATCAAAGGTTTGGTCATGTTCGAAACTCAGGCCTTCTTCTCCGAAACCTGAAATCCCTTCAAGAATAGGCTTGATATTATCGCATGGGTCATTAACAGAAAGTTGCTTCATCATAGAATTAGGCGCAGATGTAGACGTGGATTCTTGTTCATGCAAGCTCCAAGGGAAGTTTATATCTGCTAAATCTAATTGGCCGTCTTGAATTTCATCATATTGCTGATCATCATCAGCTTGCTGACAACGAGGATGATTATAGTAACTATCATGAGGATGGTATTGATCTATAGGCTGTTCATACGAAGATGCATTATTATTGTTATTCACCGAAGGGTCTGCTTGATTCACAACGCCAGCACAATTATTATCATTGAATGATTCCTGATCAGTTGCATGATGATCTCCTAATATCTGTTGTTGTTCAGATGCAGCAGCAGCAACAGCAACAGCTTGTGCTCTGCAGTAGGCGAGCTGATGAAGAACGATATCCAGCTCCGCTTTGCAATAATCAATGTGGCGTTGTAGGTCTCTGATGATACGATAACAACCACCAACAGGGTCATTGGCGCGAACGTCAGATTGGAATATGATGGTTCGCATGGCCTCGTCTTTGAGAGGTTGATCAAGGTGGCGAATGATCTTGGTGATGTTGCTGACGCCAAACAATTTATGAGCGTTGAGGAACTGGCGTTGGCGATCGTGTGGAAAATACGGGGCAAGAACGCAGTCAGGTGCACACTTCCGGCGTTGGTATTTGCACGCAGCGCAAGCTTGGCCAGCACCGCTGACACGAAGAAGAACGTTCTTATTATTGTCATTGTTGTTATTGTTATTATTGTTATGAACACGTTTAGTGTACTTATGATTGAGGTTGTGATCAGTGATGAATGTATGAGGAGCTTGGTGGTGGTGAATAGGAATATTATTGGGGGTGCTAAAGGAGGTCATTTGATTCTGCATATTGCAATTATTATAAATTTTTAGTTTGTTTTGCAGGGAGATTTGTGCTGCGTCTCCGGCGGGGATGGGGAAAGAGGATTAGATTAGAGAGTTTTCTTTTGAGAGGCTCTTTGCCAATGTAACCAACTTGCACCAAATGAGAGGCTCACAACTCTTCTTTATATTTGACATAATAATAACGTGTATTATTGTCGTTTAATCTCTCTCTCTCTCTACACGCATACACATAATGGAAATTTACCCTGTAATAATAATGGTTAAAATGCGTGTTTTTTCTTAATTAATTAAAATGATAAAGAGAAAAAAAAGATTGTATTAAGTGGTTCTGCTATAAAGTGAGAATTGGGGAATAAGGCTTTATTGTGCATGTGATTTCTACGTAATAACTTGAACAGCAATATAAATATGTGTCCGATTTCAAGTGCTACTTATTGTGGACAAGTAAAACTGAACTGATAGAGTAAATTTCTGAATGGGTGTGTCATGCCCTAAAAAGTCATTTAGAAATGATCAGAAGGAGTAATCTAGTTGGTTGACTACCTAAATTTTCACATTCCATTCTCGATCTTCTAATCCCTTCGCTCTCCCCTATATATAATATAATAAAAAAGTAGAAAACTACTTTGAAATGTAGATGTGATTATGGATAGAAAATGGAGAAATATATTTTTTTATTAAATATGATAACATTTGGAGAAATGCTACGTAATATAAAAAGTTTAAAATGTAGAATGTCGAGAGCCACAAGGAGAAGAGAGGCGTCGAGCGAGGTTGTTTGTAAGACGTTCTACACTAGTGGTTTTGCTCTCAATTCAAAAAGACACCGTACCATACAGAAAATTAACTCATCACCCAATATATATAATGCTATTGTTTTTTTTGGTTGAAGAAAAAGGAAATGTAACCTTTGAGAAATTGGAATTGGAGATTCTACAATACTGAAGGCTTAGGTTTGTATTTCTAAACTGCTTTAATCACACAAAGGTCAATATTACGTATCTTTATGATATACATGGTCAAGCAAAATATATATACTTCTTCTATATTCCCAAGCAAATGATCTTCAGTATTAGGCTATAAACGTATTTTTCCCAGTGCTCTTTTGAAATTGTATAACAATCCCGTGGAATTTGGCAGGTGTCGTTTGAAGTCAATGTAATGAATAGGAAAAATTTTGCGGTAGTGGGAAATAAATGAAATACTGATCTTACAGAAACTAATTACCATAATATACATGCAAATATTTCTGGGCCTGTTTTCTTTTTCTCCATTCACGAACTTTAGTAGCTTCTTGTTGCAAATTAGGAAAAAGCTATCGGTTTACCTGTGCTTTTTGGAAATGTCTTTAAAGTTCTTTCTTACTTTAACAATATCAGTGTTTTGTTCTCGATCTTGAGCTTTACTAATCGGAATATGTTTTTTATAGGAAGATAAATGACTATGAAGGTAAAGCCAGCACTTGCCATGAGGGCAATCCTTGTTGGAGGAATTGCTGCATTTTCAAAAATCGGTGGGGCTGTTAAAGCTGCAGGAGGTGTAAAAGTAGGCGCAGCTGCTGCTGCTACGAGTGCTGCAGCATCTGCTGCCATTTCAGGATTCAAGGAAGAAGCAAAAACAGATACCTAAATGATGCTCTCTGAAAGAACGGTGTAGAACTAGTGATCCCCAATTCAACTTGTGATCTTTTTCCGTCGAGATAATGTATTTTAGGACAAGCTATAAGTTATAGGTTAGCGGGGTTGCTAATTGGATGGTTTTCTTTAATTGATCAAGTAGTTCACATATCGATTCCTGGCTGCTAGTTCTGTACAAATGGATGTAGGGATTTGTTTATTTTGGCATTACTTTGTTGTATAGTATCCTGGGAATGTAATTATGGTCAGTAGAAATAAAGAGTATTTGTGAATTTGCTGCTATCTGGTTCTATAAATCAAGGTTGAAAACTTTAACCAAAGCAAAGGTGCTTAATAAATCAAAACAAGTACTTTCTAACACGTGAAGAACTCAAACGGGTACCGATCAATATGCAACCGTAAGTAAATAGATACTGTTTACTCAGAACATTCAACAATCATCTCAACTCATTGAGCTCTTCAGAGTCTCCACCTACATGTTGGGGAGAGAAGGTTGTATGTTTCTCCACGGAAACTAATATTACCGAGTGGGAAGTTAAGAGTACAGACTACTCACATACAACAGTCGACACCCAAAAGATGCTTGCTCCAAGCTCAGGTGCTTTACCTTTCCATTGTTTCCCGTTCACATCCTCTTGCTGTTGAGGAACCAATGCAAGGACACAGTATTCAGCTATAAGACGAAGATAATCAAACATCCCAGGTTGGCTATGATGATGTCAGATGTGATGCACTTGTGAATTTGCGGAAGAACCACATGTGAAATCTGGATGGTCAACTGAGGTCACAAACAACTCAGCATTTGGAGCCTCTAATTCGAGAATGACCTAGATGTAAGACAAGAAATGTAATTGCATGAGAACTTTTGGAGGTTTATTCATCTTACGACATCTACAAAATAGAGGGGCCTGAAAAAATTAGTGTAACTAGACTAAAATATTAATGTGGAACAACAAAGCAGGTTCAATTTGGAAATCAATTGATTCTCGGAAAAAAAAAGATCCAGGAATTTACTACTATTTTCGCAATCTTATTCCTTAATACGAGATAGAGAGAAGAAAGTCAAGATGAATTCCAGAAATACTTGATGACATACCACAAGGTTTTTCCCTTCTTGCAGGATTGGAGCAGGAACATAAAGGTTACACTGGGGTCCAAAGGTCTGCAATACAGCCAACAGAAAATTCTCGTTTTGAGAAATGAACGAATTTCAGGATTTTATTTTCTGACCACTAAAAGATACCTATGAGACTATATGAAAACTTACCGGCCAAAACCTTCCTAAGTTAAATCCATTGATAAATGCAACCCCTTTACTCCAGCCACGAAAAGACAAAAAAGTGTCTTTTACTTCATCAACTGTAAGATGACCAGTGTAGAAAGCTGGCTCTGGATGATAATCTGCAAAAGAATGAAAAGTGTCACTATCCACCATTCTCTTGCACTGCGCTAACTTACAACTGTATGAGCACTTGCAGACAAAACTCTACTATTCACTGACATTTTTATTAATAAATCCAAACTCACTTTTGTTTTTCAGTTTTTTCTGTACAGATTTTCCAAGGTCGGTGTATGCATCTGAAATAACAGAATTTATCTTTTGATCCTCATTCAGGTTGTGAAAAGGAATTGACAACATTTTCCACTTCTGCAGCGGTTCGCCATCTAAATAAACAGGAGAGAGTATACCCTGCAAATCAAGTTCACAGTTTTACACCTTTGTATATGAGGAAGAAATCAGAAAAGAAAAAAGAAAAAAGAAAAAAAGCAACGCAACTTGCTAAAAACTAAGAAATGACAGGAAGATGTGCTGAAGTAGATTAAGAGTACCTATAGCGGAATGACAAAAGCGCTACATTACTCTGGTAAAGGATTTGGGTGTGGGATCGATCACCACTAGATTTTGTCAACCTACCTTGGGTGCTTTGATAACACCTATGTCCAAGAAATATACGCTAATTGGCTATTTGATTTGATTTTGGGTTAATGTCATATAATACATACTTATATATATAGAGATAGATAGATAAATACACACTCACATATAATACTAGAACACTTAGCTATTATGCGAGACAATTTATGACTAAAACATTATAAAGAATTTAATAAACGAGCTTTAGTTTAATAATGTCAATTAATTGTCCAAAAATATATGCTTATGTGCGCTGTAATAAACATCTAACACTCGTAGTCATGCACCTATCCGTATAACTAAGTCCAAAGTTTTAGGTGATGAAAAATCAAACTTCTAGATCCGCACTCATGCCGGGTTCCCACACCCACACCCATACCCCATGCAACATATATTTTGTTACAGCCAGTTGTTTTTAATGAAAAATAGAGCTGAGTTATCTTCCATTTTTAAAGCCCTGCAATCAATTTGGTATTTATATTAAGACATTAATCAGTGATAATGCATGCCAGTGTTTTTCAGCACTGTTCTCATCTTTTACGTCTTCCAATGGTATTCTGTGTCTATCATCTTGTTCACCTACTCCTCAACAAGATGGAGTTGCCAAATTAAAGAATAGGATATTGAAACAGTTTGTACTCTACTTATCCATGGACTTTCAGCATCATGTCCACGGTCCATTTTCTTCACATATAGAACCCAATAAAGTGTTCTTATAGCTCAGTCATGCAAAAGTTAACATAACTCGAGCTTTCCTTAAGTAGCACACTTTTGTGATGCTTATACCTGATCAGGCAGAACCATTATCTCAAATCCAGCAAGACTATAAGATCCATATTTTGTTTTTCTACCATGATTGGATCATTAATGACACAAGTTGCTTCATAGTTTATACAAATGTACAAGTTTAAGAAAGACTACTTCTCATTAATGAGACAGGTTGCTTCATAGTTATTTATACAAATGTACAAGTTTTAGAAAGACTACTCTACTTCTCAGAATTCATGTGTAAATTAAAAAGTGCCCCTAATACCTCAGATGACTATGGAAGTCAATGCAGACTATTCGGAACTTACCTTCTTGTCAAAAATGTATTGCCCGTAATTTATACGCCCCATATTTTCTACCTGTAAAACGAAGGAATAACAAAGTAACAGACAAAATAATCAGATAAATTAGAAAGATGAGAGTTGCTGTCATCATTCATTACTAGCAAACTGAAATGTGAATAAATTACTGGATATGGCATTTGGTTTTGAAAATGACACGGTTTGTTCATTTTCTTTTTTTCCTTTTCTCTCTTGAGCCGAGGGTCTCCCGGAAACAGCCGCTCTACCGACCAAGGTGGAGGTAAGGTCTGTGTACACTCTACCCTCCCCAGACCCCACGGTGTGGGATTTCACTGGGTATGTTGTTGTCTCTTCGGAGAAATGGCCCAGTCACAGAAACTATGCAGTTGCCCTTTTTCGTTTGAGTTCATTCCCCATGTATAAGTTGAACAGTTAATGGTATCTTTCCAAGTTACAGTGGCACATAAACCAAACTTTCCTCTTTTCTTTTTTCTCATTCCCCATCCTCCACTTTCTCTTTTTCATTGTTTCGTCTCCCCTTCTGCTCTTCCTCCCTCTTTTACCTATGCTGCACCCCCCCCCCTTTTTTTTAAGAGATTTCCTTCCTGCCCCACTCCCCCACCTTGGCTGGAATCTCCTTCTACAGACAATTAGCGGAATTTCTTTGTCCGGCCGTCCGTTCTCCTTTTCATACTTCTATGTTTGCTTCATAACCACTAAACATGAGGAAAAAGTGTAGAGCAAGGAAAGAAGAAGAGAAGAGACGATAGGGAAATTGGGATGAAATAACATTATAAAAGGAAAAGAAAAAAGAAGCTACTGGGAGTTAGGATCTCTCATATTTATTTATCTTACAAGTTTCGCCAAGACAATAGAACTTTATGAAAATAAATCATTTTCCTTTATGTTTTTCTGACAATATAAATATAACACATAAGGACACCAAGAAGGGAGATGAAAGGGACTTTCTTCTGTCAGCTCCATCACTGAAAACTTAAGGAGAGCCGTGCTGAATCTAGTTTTTAAGAGTTAAGGGGGTAAATTGATTCAAGAGAAACTTTTAAGGAGAAGGGTGCTAGGATGAGGAATGTTCAGCAGAAGAGCAATAGTTGGTAACAACAAACAACAACATACCCAGTGAAATCCCACTTAGTGGGGTCTGGGAAGGGTAGAGTGTACGCAGTCCTTACCCCTACCTTCCAAGGTAGAGAGGCTGTTTTCGGTAGACCCTCGGCATAAGGACAAGAGCAACAGTTGGTATGAAAAGAAGATTCCCATGTGTACACAAAAGGCGTTCTTACAAATCTGTGGACCGTGTTGTTGTTTTGTATTATATTTGGAGCACACAAGATTTTGCGTTTACAGATGATTGGATAAAATTTATAGATAAGAACTCCTCTTTATAACGTCTTTTAATTGCACACCATTTGTAAACCGGTTCACTCTATTTTCATTACAATACTCTAAAAAGCAGCACTGGTTGCAATCCATGCTCTAATTTTTTTGAAAGAAGTTGCTTATAATTTTATCAAAATCAGAAAAAATCCCATCTTTGGAACACACGCTAAGGTCCATCTCCAGAAAGGATTGCAGAATAACGCAAAGCTTTGCTAGAAATGAAGAACAGAGAGTACTATGTACCAGTATATAAATTCTGTTACTGGAAGTACATCGAGTATGAGGAAGCCTGATTGGAGTATTTGACCATCTAGCTACAGTGCCTACATATTGCAGATTTCCTTCATAGTTTTCTGAAGGGCATGAAATGAATACTTGCGCCCTGTCATGCACCTGCAAAATTATATTTAGTCATTCCTTTGTACAGTTAAACAATGATAAAACTAAAAAAGAAACATTATCGTACATGAAATTTCCTTTCCTTTTGAAAGAAACCCCATTTACAAGCTCAGACCAAAACCCAAAGAGTTAACACACATTAAGTCCGCCCCTAGCAATCGGCTATGATGAGCTAGCTGGCATATTACACGATGGCCAAAGTATATTGAACATATTATTTTATTGCACAAAGATACAGCTTCTTAGCAAGGAGAAGAAAATTCAAATAATACCTGCACGAATGAGACACAAAGGGATAGCTCTATGCACATCAGTGAATAAAGTGGAAATAGAAAAGAATACAGTTGTTTAAGTGAATACCCTTTACCAGTACTAGTTTAAATGAAATCTTTCAAACCAGCTCAAGAAAACACAGAAACACAAAAGAAAGCTTTCTAGTGATATGACAAAACCACTTACCTTTGGTATGAACAACAAACTTCCATTAGCTTTTGATATGTAATCAGAAACATAAAGCACGAAGCCAAACATCTGAACAAGAAAAAACATTGAAAAGAGGAGGATTACTTCCTACAACTACAAGCACTTTACTAACTCAGAACTACGAAAAATGCATCCAACGACAGGAGTATGTTATACCTGGCCTAAAGACTCCATTGGAAGTGGGTTTTCAGATTCAGTGACACCATCAAAGTCTGTGGTATCAACTATGTTAAACAACGATTTAGTCTTCTGTAACTTAGTAAGTCCATATGCTTTCTTTGCGTTATTGGAAGGAACTGAGGCAAGAGGCGCTGCAGTATATTTAGCAATAACCCTCCGAAGAGCTGAAAGTTTATTAATGATAGATAATTAGGTAGCAAACAAAACAATTTCTTGAAAGAAAGTTGGAGATGGAAAAAAAACTCATAACGGTTAGCAAATGATTAAAATTTAAAAATTCCATTTCTTTAAAGTGACGACTTTGTTCGCACAAGGGAAATAAAGCTAGTGCCTACTTCAAATTTAAAAAACAAAAGTTAAAGCTGCAATGATCCCAGAAACTTTTTTTTAAAAAAAAAGGGTGGTAAGCCCTTGGTTACACTACTAAGAGGAAACAATTGATGAGATACAAAACTATTTGATCATTTTGAGAGAACAAAGATAGTCATCATTCACTTTCCATGATAGTTTTTTCCATGAAAATGGAGGTGTTTCTTCCTTCTAAGGGAAAAAGAAAAGAAGAACAGAAAAGGAGTCCCAAACTGAAAAGTACAAATCTTTTTACACCCCTTTAATCCTCTCATCTTGTAAAATTCAAGCCATCCAGTGGAAAATTAATTCCATGGAAAGGGCCAAGCAAAAGACAAACGAAACAAAAACTTCAAAGACACATTAGGCCAGTTAGCAGTAAAGCAAGAACTGCTAATATATACAGGTTGCTCCATGACCCAATGGTTGAACCATTGGTACAATCTCGGAAAAATGTTTCCCTAGTAAGTTAAAAGATGACAAAGGAAAAACTTTCTCATGAAAAATTAAAGCAAGAGCACATGTATATACTCAGATTAGTACACCTTGATATTTTGGATTGTCTATGTCTCCAGATTCTTTGATAGGTGCATCCTGAACAAGATTATTTTTCAGCTTGATTACTATGATAGAGCAGAAACTTAAACGAAAAAATTATCAGAAACTTCCTTACATAATCATAGGATGTAAGATCAGGCTTGTAATCAGTCTCATCAGCACCAGTATTTGCACCACTATAGAACCCGAAATTTGTTCCACCATGTGCCATCTAGGAGAAAAAGTACATATCAGCTTTGTATCAAGTAATGATATGTCATTATAGCTACAGCAGAATTAGTACTCACGTAGAGCACAGCTGATCCGTTTCTTGACAAGATCCTTTCTAAGTAAGCTGCTGTAACAGTTGCATCAGTATTTGCAGTATGCTCTCCCCAGTGCGTGAGCCAACCAGTGTAAAATTCCCTAAATACCAAACCTATCAACATCATCTGTAGTAGCTGATGCGGGATAGAAAAGGAACAAACAAAAAGACACTAACGTGGAAAGAGGTGGTGATTTCCCTGGTGCATTGAACTCTTTCTGCAACATAAAATTGGGCCATGGATCATCTCCAGTTGAAAAATCGACAGCTAAAATAAAGATCCATAATTAGAACCAAACCAGCCAACCAACCAAGAAACTTCTAAAGAGAAATATAACATAATATAAAGGCAGTCAAATTCTCTAGTATATAGTAACCAATTAAAGTATCCTCGCATAGCTGTTTGAGGAGGCTACATATATCCTACTTTTTTTATCAATTTGACTATCAAGTAGATATTATCATGTGCACAAGCGACATTGATGGAGACAATATCACTTTTACTTGTTTCGAATTGGTGAGTTTTACGGGTTGTTATTAACTCCTAAAGAGAAATATAACATAATATAAAGGCAGTCAAATTCTCTAATATATAGTAACCAATTAAAGTATCCTCGCATAGCTGTTTGAGGAGGCTACATATATCCTACTTTTTTATCAATTTGACTATCAAGTAGATATTATCATGTGCACAAGCGACATTGATGGAGACAATATCACTTTTACTTGTTTCGAATTGGTAAGTTTTACAGGTTGTTATTAACTGCTACCTGAAAAGACAGCATCTCCAGGAATAGTCCCTTTGTTAAGATTTTCTCTTGAACCTCCATCTGTGGTATATCTGTTAACCACCAGGTAGACAATATAGACTGAAGATTTATTTATATATATAATACTAAAATCCAGAACAAAATCAGAGGCAAGGTATAATATACTGAAATTCAACCGTAAAAGATCTCCTGTATCAAGCATGTTCAGGGAAGAAACAATATTTACTTCAGGGAGAAAAGACACACACACACACGGAAAGAAATTTTTTTGAAGGCTAGCAATCAAGCAACTTATTACACTTCTGAGAAGGTTTAAGTCAAAAGAGACGAAACAACCAAGATGAATTGATTTGTCTTTTCATTTGTGGTGTTAAGGAAAATTATGTAGAGGATGCAGAAACAGTTTTTGAGTTTTTTGGCTCCTTGTAAGTTGAACAGGGCCTTTTGCAATTGTAAATACTGATACCAACACCAACTTAGCACTGATTATTATAATGTTACCTTTCTCCCGGAAAAAAAAGAAGAAGAGAGGAAACAACCGAGTGCATAACATCAACTTACAGAATAACATCATCTCCAAGGTGTCTGTGGGCTATCCTCACTAAATGATGCAGGTAGGCCTTGTCATCTCCGTATGAACCAAATTCATTTTCTATCTGTCCCATTTTCACCATTCAGTGTAATCTACATCTATTGCTTATACAAAAGCTGAAACATGGTAAAAAGCAAATCATGGAATGCCTAGTACTTCATCATGTGATAAAATAGAGCTTCCGTCATAATGGCATTTGACTTCTATGCAGATTAAGAAAATTATGGATTGGCTACTTACTGTGATAGTTCAAATGTTAATAGAACAATGGCCTTGTCAAAAAAAAAAAGCTAATGGAACAATAGTTGGTCACGTGAGAGATGTCATCTCAAAGCCAAAAATAACATTAGGCAGAACGATATATGTTGTTGTTGAAGACATAATTAAGGAAGTAAAAGTGTGTTCTCTTTAAAAGCTTAAGCTTTAAGATGAGATGATCACATAATTCAACATGGTATCAGAGCCAACCTCTTGCAACATGTTCTAGCAACTGTAAGCCGACATTGAAGTTCACAAGTGAACCCCAAAAATTGGGTTATATGTGTGGGAGGTTGTTGAGTCATACCATAACAGGTAAATTCATGAGTTCAAATCTCATTGCTATCAACTATAAAAATTATTTCGAGGAAACAATCAAACCCGCACTTGAAGGGTAGGACATGATAAGACATAATGAAATAAATAAAAATGTCCCATCTCTAATGGTTCAGTGTGAACATGGTACTAGAGCAAGCAGAGCTCCTGCGTTCAAGTATCATTGTCACTATTAATTGAAAAGAAGTTTCCTGTACTTGGATCATGAAAAAGATTAGGCGCGCCCATAAGGAGGCATGTCGAAAACACAACAAATATATGAAAGTGCACCCTCTCTTAAATTTTCAGATGAGGTGATCACATAATTCAAAGGTTATCTTAAAATCCTGGAGATAGTAGTTAATACAATTTATTAGAAAGAGGGACAGAGATCAAGTTAAGTAAACTGGGGTAAAAGAGTATGGGACATGCACACTCCTAAACTTACAAGTTTTCACGAGTACTCGAGTAATAAGTTGGAGCTCACAATTTAAGCAAAGGGCCTTCAAGTTTATCTGGATTTTTGGCGCATAAATTGGAATTCCATGTAAACCTTAACGGAATGTTATATAAACTTACCAAAAATAACAGCTAAAGAATCATTATCTGGATTAAATCTGACGTTCGAATATGTAATGTAGGTCACTGAAAATCATGCCTTTAGCTTCATCTATGATCTCTGTAACCAAATATAGGAATCAAGTACCAAACCAGCAAACATTAAAGTACATACCCTTCAAAACTCCTCTGTGGATTCGAAACATGAAACTTAAAGTTATCATTTACTCATCCTTTTACTCGGACATTGTGGTCCAATGAGACGATGGGTTTTCAGTCCACCACTTATTAATATAAGCAACAGGGTTTCAGATATTAGGCAGAAGACATGTCCCATTTTAGTTCTGTAGATTCCAGTTTGCCAAAAATGTTCCATTATAGGAAACTATAACACAATACCAAGACTGTAAAAGATATTCCATATCCATTGATGTTTGACTATTAACATATTCAGGCTCTAATGATCCTTCATCGATGTTGCAGTAAGGTATTTCCCTGTGCAGATCATAGCACTTGCAGATAACAGATCATATTTAGTCAGAACTTACAGCACCTAGCTTTGCTGTTACATTTTGCTGTAACCTGTTATTCTAGATGTGAAGTTTGCATTTATCTGGATGAGTAGCTAGGTTATTTTAATGTAATCAGCTTTATGAAGTTCAATTTACCTGGACCATTATAATAGGGCCGCCATTTTTGTAAGCATAAGAGACTATCTTCGGCAGCAAAATTCCCCACCATCTTTCAACCTGTATCAATACACAAGTATATATAATATCACTAAGTTGAGAAATGAAGCTGAAAATGAAAAAAAGTTGCCACTGATGTTGAGTGAAATAGGCTTGCATGACTCCCATTAAATTATTTTCTCAAAAAAAAAGCAGAAAGAAAAACATGAAACCGAAATTTATAGACCACTTGATGCCATCAACAGATTCTCATAAATCAGTCGCAAAATCATAGAAAGAAACAATGTTGTTCAAAAACTTCTTTTTGATCTCCTTTCTCCCAGACATAGGACAGGTACTATTTTTTATTCATTGCATCAAAAACACAACTGATGTGATGAAATCCACAATACAGGCACATGGCAATACTATCTCTTGCAAAGTTGTAGTCAATAACAACATATTAAACTCCTCATAATATACAATGGAGAGTGACAAGATATAAGACCACAAAGAAATCCATAATCAATTAAATAAATTGGAATATGTCCTATTAGAAACATACCAAATCAACAAAAGCAGGATCTGATGATCTAAGTCTTACAGCGGGTTCAATGGCAAGTAACCAAGCAGGGAAACCCCCAAAATCCCACTCTGCAGCAAGAAGTATAAAACATTCTGTCATAAAACAGATCATAAACATCTCCAAAAGATTTCCTGATAAGCTTATGCAGCAAAAGATGGAAAAAGTAAAACAGTGAGATCAAATAATCTCCTGGTTTATTAATATAAGTACATATGGACAAAAGGACAAGCTTATTGAAGTTTATACATGACAACATGCACACATTTGATTAGAAAGTTCTAAAGATAGTTGTAATTGTAAATATTGGGCCTAACTCAACCTCAAAAGCTAGCTCATGAGGGGAGGATTGCCCAAGTCCATATAAGGAGTCCGAATTCCTATCCCACAACCAATGTGGGAGAATCAACACCCTCGCGCACGCCCAGTTGGACATCTAAAGCGTGGACAATATATGATGGGGGCCCACATCGGGTAAACAATCAAGGGTCTGCCTCTGATACCATGTAAAAATGGATCTTGGATCTAACTCAACTCCAAAAGCTAGCTCATGAGGGGAGGATTGCCCAAGTCCATATATGGAGACCAATTACTCATCCCACTACCGATGTAGGACTTTCTAACACTAACTGGAGCGTGGACAATATAATATGGGGGCCCAACATCAGTGAACAAAGAATCGGGATAGGCCTAGCTTTGATACCATGTTGAAGTGTGTGACAATCTCATCTAAAAGCTTCAACTGTTAGAGAGAGCACACTTTTAATATTTGATTATATTCTCAACACGCGCCCTCTCGTGTTGGTCTGAATTTTTTTCATGATCCAAGCACGTGGATATTCTTTTTGAGATGAGATGATCACACACTTCAACATGGTATCAGAGCTAGGCCCATCCCGATTCTTTGTTCACTGATGTTGGGGCCCCATATTATATTGTACATGCTCCAGTTAACTATGTCTGTGCGTGTGGGGGAGTGTTAGAAACTCCCACATCGGTAGTGGGATGGGTAATTGGTCTCCTTATGTGCACTTGGACAATCCTCCCCTCATGAGCTAGCTTTTAGGGTTGAGTTAGGCTCAAGATCCATTCCTTACAGTAATAGCTAATAAACAAGAAAGACACTTTGTCAATCCACCTGTAGAATGAACTAGGTTCCTGATGCACACCCTTAACCAATATGATTACCTTAGAACACAAATAGTAGTACTGGATTGCTATGTTTCGAAATATGTTGGCTGCATGTCTCCCTTCAATGAATCAATATTGATGCGACTGGTCCCAGGGAATTTGAGGAAGATGGGAAGTGTTGGAGGCTATAAAAGGTTGCTTTACAGCACAAAACTCTAGAATCTATCATCAATCCCTTTCAAAGTTCATCAGCTTCAACAAGGAACTTGCATTCCCTTTTGGCTTGATGCATGTAAAAATCAGCTTAAATATTGCTTGCCTCAGCTGCTCTATGTTTCTTCAATAAAAGGGGGCTTCATTTACTGATTTCCTTGTGAAGCAGGTAGGGTATGGTTTTTGATGTATACGAAGGAGGATTTCTCCCTAAGCCTTTTATGGTCTATATGAATTAAGGTGATTGGAGGCCCTTTGATGGATTAGAAAACCCTTTCCGGAAGATCTAGGGTTTGTTTTATCCTTTTCTTTTATTCATCCAGGTTTGGTATTTTTCCAGGTTTGTACTACAGTTGGTTAAAGTATTAAAGATACTTCCAACTCTGTGGGATTTCTCTGCACCATAACCTTTATGCTTTTTCCTGGCCTACTATATAGAAAATAGTAATAGAACTCCCTAGACCTGCTGCAGCAGTAGATAAAGAGAGATTTTACACTTACCTATACTCAGAAGAGTTAGACATTCTATGAACTTACATAGACTTACTATGATATTCACTCTTAGACAGAGGAGAAGTTTGTTCTTTACTGGATCTTAGTCCTTCCTCCAACATTTCACAAGTGAAACAACTTACGGCTACTACAATTATAATTTGTCAGAATTGAGGTTATATTCAATTAATTGAAAGAGAATGAACTTGAGGAAAGTTATAACTCAAAAATGACAAAATCTACAAAATTGTAGAAGAGAAAGGTCGTGGCTAACCTGCACAAATATAAGGCCCAACTCGAAGCATCACCAGGAGATCCAACTTCTGACAAAGATTGAGGAATGAAAAGATATCTGCCATTCCTTCAAAAACAAGTTGGCCTTCTCTTGGTTCATGCAAATTCCATGGGACATATGTTTGGATGGTATTCAAGCCCAATGCCTTTGCTCTAAGCAGTCTATCTTCCCAGTACTGAGCAAGTATTTATACATCAATATCTCAATTCAAATAGATATTACCAAAATACAGAAGAAAATTTCGCGTACAGAAAAAAGAAACAAAGTAAAAAGAAAAAAGAAGTGTCAGCCTTCACAACTCTTTGAAGGACTTAAAAGTGAAAAGTTCGATTTTCAACTTAATGAGCGCTGGTAAACTATCAATACAACTTCTGTTGACATGTTTGATGTGCAACAACAGAAGCAACTCAGAAATGCAAATATGATGCTGTTTTTACAGGTAACTTATACAACATTAGAGTGGATTTCAAAGAACATTTAAGTGTGAATTTACGGGAGAAAATATATTATTGAATTGTTGCATCTACATGATTACACTGAACTCTATTTACACACTCCATTACAATCCTTTTCCTAGTAGGATACTATATATGAAATCCTATTCTTATTCTGCATTACAATCATTTTTCTAGTAGGATACTATATATGAAATCATATTACTATTCTAACACTACCCCTCAAGCTGGTGCATACAAGTCATATGTACCGAGCTTGTTACAGATGTATTAATATGAGAACTAGTGAGGGACATATCTGCATGCTGATCACTTGGCTTCACAAATTTTGTAATAATATCACCGGAGAGTATACCTGATCTAGATTGAACAACCTCAATACCTAGAAAATACTTCAGTCTGCTGAGATCTTTAGTACGAGTCATGCCAAACTCCTGAATTACTGTGCTGAATTTCCCAAATCAGGCTCTGGGAGACTGTTTCAGATCATAAAGTGACCGACGCAATCGACACACTAGGTTAGACTCTCCCTGAGCAACAAAACCAGGTGGTTGCTCCATATAAACTTCCTTCTCAAGGTCACAATGGAGAGAATAGCATACTTAACGAATGTGTCCAAGCCTATTACAATAACTATACCTAGGTCGAGATCTTCCAAGGAGACCTTCTCATCGTCACTTTTTCATGGACTGTGATGTACGATTTTCTAATTTCCTCCTTAAGGATTTTGAAGTAATCATAGAACTTGAACTTTCAATTCCCGTGTTTTTGAAATTAAACATGTCAAAACCGAGAGACGTGGTGAAATATGACTTGAAAGATTGATGGAATCTGACGACCCAAGAAGAAAATCACTGAGATCTGGCCGAAAAAGGTGCATGCGCGGCGTGTGAATCTGACACGCTAGCAAAGCTGGCACTTTGAGCGAGGCACATGGTGGCACATGAGTGGATATTTGCCGGAGCCGCTGACTGGATTTTGGTCGGAAGGGACTGATCTACCTCGTGGTGCTGTTGGAATTTGAGCAACACTACCCGAAAGTAATTTTGTAGCGGGCAACTATGTTGTCACTAAAAATATTGCACAGTGACTGATTTGCTTCCCCAGAAATTGTTGGAAATTTGCACAACAATTAGTTTCTCACTAGCTTGAACCTGATCTATGTTGTGGTGGTGTTGGATTCTGCACAACACCACCGAATAGAGATGTGACGCTAGTAGCCACCGGAAAAATTATGCGCGGTGGTGATTTTTTTTTCGAATCTTCGCTGGAATATTGCAGAGCGAATACTTTCTTACTAATACTCTAAAAGAGAAGATGCAAACCAGTCGCCGTAATTGAGGCACGGGACTGTGATGGTATTTTGTGGGTAAGATTGGAATGATGGCACGATCCTAGGGGACGCAAAACAGTAGCCGGAATTGAGGCGAACTGTGATGGTATTTTGTGGGTGGGATCGAAATGATGGCACGACCCTACGGGACGAGAAATTATGTCAGAAAAATTGTCAAACTTCGAAGAAAGTGGTATGGATCAACTCGGAATCTGTGCGCGATGCTGACAGTATTCCGACGATCGAAATTTGGTAATTGTTCACGCTGGAAAAACATTGTTCACGTGGCACTGTTTACACAGTATTGTTTACACAGTACTGTTCACGCCGATTTTTTTTGTTACGGTGATAATATTCTATTATCTAAAGGAGAATATTTTATTTATAAATATATGAAAGTTCTCTACAATCTTCACTCTACCATTATCTTTGGCCAAGACGGGCGATACACATTTTCTAGTAACGCCCGCCGGCAGCGAAAACTCTTTGATTCTCTACCAAGATCGTAGAAGCTCTGATACCACTTGTTGGGGATCGAAAAAATCAGAACGTCATGCGAAAGCTAATAATTGCAATCGTTGAACGACGATAAATTAGATGACAAAGAAACTATACTAAAAAGGCATAATACTATAATATGGTTTGATCAAGCGTCCTACATATTAAGAAAACTAATATAAAGCATAAAAACTACTGAGAGAAAAATCTCTCCCTAAATTAATGACTACATTGTGGATGCTATTGTGTTGTTTATGAGAAGAAAAGATCTCATATTTATAGAAGTCCAAAACCTCTCCTCCCAGAAAAAGGATAAATATGGTAGAATCCTTTTTTCACAAAGAAAACTTTTTTGAAGTAAAACACAATTATGGTAAAATTCAAACAAGGTAGAAAATTCAGAGCAAATCCTAACAAATCTCCCCTTGGCCTGAATTTTCTTCTTCTTCACATAGTTTTCATCACTGCTGCTTGTCATGGTTAAAATAAGGTTAAAAATTGGTTTAAAATATTTTGCTTTATTTTTAAAGATGCAGCAGCAGGGATGTTGATAATATGGTTGAAATTTTATCTCCACATGTAGTACGCTGGATAAAATCTTGATCGTGACATTGGTTGCAGCTTGATTTGAACTGGCCGCCTTAAGCATGTCTTCAATCCATTGAATCGTTGGCTCTGATACCATGTGAGAAATTATGGGAGAAAATATATAATTGAATTGTTGTATCTACATGATTACACTGAGCTCTATTTATACACACTCCATTACAATCTTTTTCCTAGTAGGATACTATATATGAAATCATATTCCTATTCTACATTACAATCATTTTCCTAGTAGGATATTATATATGAAATCATATTCTTATTCTACATTACAAGTTAGATAGAAAAATCCTTTATACGAGACAACTTGCCAAATTTCATGTAAGAGATTCTTAAATGCATGTGTTAGATCTGCTGTTACTAAAGTTTATAGTCGCAGGAAGAAGGGTGAAAATAAGGCCTAAATATTACTGTTTAATTTAATTATTAATATGTGTATTTATTTCTAGCAGTTACCTAGCAGTTACTTAGAAGTTAGGATGGTTATTTAGGGGAAGATAGGCAGTTTATTCAGTAGGTTTTTTCTGTAGAAAATCTGGAGGCTAAGGTTCCTCAAAACACCTTGGTTGTTGGGTGAATTATTACTCCCAGAAGTTGTTTGTCTACTTGTAAACTTATTCTAATTGTTGTTGAAAATAAATAACAGTGAAGTGTTGTTATCTTTGTGTTGTGCTTAGAAATTTATAGCTTAACGTTGAAGAGTTTCCTGGGTTCCTAACATTTTGGTATAGAGCCTTCATGGCTTCGATCAGATTGAAGGAGAGAATTGAAGGATTAGAGAAGACAATGGACGAAGTACAAGGGCAGATTGGTTCAGTACGTGTACCAGGGCAGTTGCAAGACCGGATGCAAAAAAAAAAGATGAACATGACGCTGAAATTCTTCAACATATGAAAGGAAAATCAGCGGTTCAGGCAGATCCAATTAAAGATGCAGATGTTATGGCAGAGAACAGTAACAATCACAAAAGTGATAGATTCCGGGAAAAAGTTCAACCATAATTTTGTCATGAAACGCGTCCTAGAAGATTGGAATTGCCCTTATTCACTGGTGATAATCCATACGGGTGGCTTAACAGAGCAGAGCGTTATTTTCATTTCAATGGCAATTGACGACAAGAATAAATTGGAGGTTGTTGCTGTTTGCCTCGAAGGTAGAGCCCTAAATTGGTTCCAATGATGGGAGACAAGAACACCTATTGTCACATGGGATGTGTTTCGAGTAGCCATACTCCAACGATTTACTCCATCACAGTTAGGGAAATTATATAAGGTTTTGATAGCACTGCAACAAACTGGAAGAGTGGCCCAATACAGAGAAGATTTTGAATTACTCTCAGCACCTTTGAAAGATGCCGATGATGCGGTTTTGATGGGAATTTTTATAAATGGCCTGAGAGAGGAGATCAAGGCAGAATTACGTCTTAGCAAGCTAGGAACTATAACCCAGATTATGGACCAAAGTCAGCATATTGAGGAGAAGAATTGGGCTCTCAGCCAAGCGTACTTGTCAAGACATATGCGTATGGCGCTTCCTAGGGGTTCAATGAATTTTCCAATGACTGACAATAGTCGAACAGGAAGTGTTACAAGTCCCCATGTGCGTGTAGCAGCGACACCCTTTCATTATGTCCGTACAACAGTTACAGCAGTACCACAACATTTTCAAGAGCAAAAGCAAGGAGAAATCGTGCAGGCAGGACCTGAAACTTCTGCAAGGCGTGGAGGAGCATACAAAAGGCTATTTGATGCAGAATATCAGGACAAGTTAAGAAAAAGATGTTTTTCGTTGCGATGACAAATATGGCCCCAATCACCGGTGCAATTCAAAACAATTAAATCTGCTTATTGTAGCAGCAGAGGACGACAAAGATAGAGGCATAGAAGAATGTTCAGAGGAAATAATAAACGCAGGGATGGACCAATTATACGTTCAAGAACAATCGGAGTCACAAAAGTTAATGAAGTTGTCTTTGTACTCCATTGCAGGATTTACCACAAAGAAGTCCTTGAAGGTATGGGGTACAATATTGGGAAGAAGGTTATTGTATTGATTGATAGCGGAGCATCAACAAATTTTATCTCTCGCTCAGTGGCCGAAGCATTAGGGTTAAAGCAAACAGAAACTAAGCCGTTTGTGGTGGAAGTGGGGAATGGCAACAAGTAAAGAGTAGGGGAAGCAGCAAAGAAGTTGAATTGTGGATTGATAACTTGAGGATAACACAAGATTACTTCCTTTTTAATTTGGGCAGTGCCGATGTAGTGTTAGTATTAGAGTGGCTGGAGACTTTGGGGATATTCAAGCTAATTTCAAAACGTTGATGCTGAAATTTGAAATAGAAGGGCAAACACGAGTTGTTCAAGGAGACCCTCAATGTCCAAATCAGTGACTTCACTCAAAACTCTGTTTAAAGCCTTGTAAAAGGATGGAGAAGGGTATTATGTTAATTTGAATGAGTTAACAGCAAGGGAAAGGACAAGAGAATTTAGATTTACAGCAATTACTGGAAGAATTTGGAACTTTATTTGAGGAACTGAAAGGGCTGACACATGTTAGGAGTCATGATCATGTTATCCGACTTAAATAGGGATCTAATCCACCCAATATTCGTCCATATCGTTACCCTCATTACCAGAAAAATGAGATTGAGCGAATTGTACGGGAAATGCTGGTAGCCGGTATCATCCAACCAAGTACAAGTCCATTCTCCAGTCCAATGTTACTAGTTCGCAAAAAAAATGGCAGTTGGCGATTTTGTGTGGATTATCGGGCCCTTAATAAGATTACTGATCCCGATAAATTTCCAATTCCAGCAATCGACGAGTTACTATCCAACTTGGGGGTGCCACTATATTTTTGAAATTGGATCTAATACCGGGGTACCATTAAATTCGGGTCTGCAAGGACGATGTAGCAAAGACATCTTTTCGTACAAAATTAGTCATTGTGAGTTTTTGGTTATGCCATTTGGGTTGTCTAACGCTCCATCTACTTTTCAAGCCTGGATGAATGAGATATTTTGACCTTACGTAAGTTTGTATTGGTCTTTTTTGATGACATATTAGTTTATGGTACAAATTTTCCTACTCACTTGGATCATTTGTGGGAGGTGCTACAAATATTAAAACATCATAACTTGGTTATCAATCGAAAGAAATATTATTTTGGACAACAACGGGAGTATTTGGGACATATTATTTTAGCAAGTGGAGTCTCAGCGGATCCTGCCAAAATAACAAGCATGGTTAATTGGCCAAGTCCCAAAGGTGTTAAAGGTTTGTAGGGATTTTTGGGACTCACCGGTTACTATAGGAAGTTTGTTCGTGACTATGGAAAAATAGCCAGGTCGCTCGCACAATTGCTCCAGAAAGATGCTTTATGTTGGAATAAAGAAGTTCAGTTAGCTTTTGATTCTCTTAAGGAGGCTATGAGGTTGTACGTTTGCATGGTTTTCCCGGATCTATTGTTTCAGACTGAGATCAGATTTTTGCCAGCCAATTTTGGCAAGAGTTATTCAATTTCTCCGGTACTAGCCTCAAATTGAGCTCAGGTTATCACCCTCAAACAGATGGACAAACTGAGGTTGTCAACCGCTCCTTGGAGACTTATTTACGTTGTTTTGCATGGGCACATCCAAAACAATGGCCAAGATGGACTCCTTGGACTGAATTTTGGTTCAATACCACTTACTATGGTTCCACCAAGATGACACCTTTTAGAGCTTTATATGGACGAGATCCTCCCTCCTTGTTGCGGTTCACTGATGAAATTTCTGCTGTTGAAGAGGTCAACCAGCAGCTTATTGCTCGCAACACTATCTTGGATGAACTCAAAGCTAATCTGACCCATGCTCAAGCTCAAATGAAAGTCTATGCTGATGCTAAGCTTGTGAAGTTGTGTTCCAGCCTGGTGATTTGGTTTATCTTCGCTTGCAACCTTTCAAGCTTCGTTCACTTGCTAAAAAGGTTAATGAGAAGTTAATCCCTCGTTACTATGGGCTATATACTATCTTGAACAAAATTGGTGAAGTCGCTTATCGCCTTGATTTACCCCCGCATTCATGGGTGGATCCCATATTTCATGTTTCTTGGCTAAAGCGTGCTGTGAAGGATTCTACTCCAGTTCAATAACTCCCTCCTTTCTTATCTGAAGAACTTGAAATGCTAGTACAACTTGAAAGTGTGATAGATTGTCGGACACTCTTGAATGGCTCCCAAGAGATTTTGATTAAGTGGAAGGACTTACCAGACTTTGAGAACACTTGGGAACCTATGAAGTTATTGATGCTCAGTTTCCTAATTTTCACCTTGAGGACAAGGTGAAACTCGTTGGGGCGGGTATTGTTAGACCTGCTGTTACTAAGGTTTATAGTCGCAGGAAGAAGGGTGAAAATAAGGCCTAAATAGTACTGTTTTATTTTATTATCACTATGTGTATTTATTTCTAGCAGTTACTTAGAAGTTAGAATGGTTATTTAGGGGAAGATAGACAGTTTATTCAGCAGGTTTTTTCTGTAGAAAATCTAGAGGCTAAAGTTCCTCTAAACTCCCAGATGTTGTTTGACTACTTGTAAACTTATTCTAATTGTTGTTGAAAATAAATATCAGTGAAGTGTGTTGTTATCTTTGTGTTGTGCTTAGAAATTTACAGTTTAACGTTGAAGAGTTTCATGGGTTCCTAACAGCATGACAGTCAGCATGACATCTACTCCCTCAGTTCTAATTTATGTGGTAGCATTTGATTAGGTATGGAGTTTAAGAAAGAAAGAAAGACTGTTGAAACTTGTAATCTGAAACAAGCCATAGACATTTGTGTGGCTATAAATCATCTCATTAAGGATAAAATGAGAAGTTTACGTTAAATTGCTTCTAAATAAGAAAGTATGATATTCTTTCTGGGACTCACTAAAAGGAACAGTATGTCACATCAATTGGGACAGAGGGCGTGTAAGATTTATGCAAAATCTGCACCAAATAAAATTATTTACTCTAGAGAGATTACTTCAGCATTATGTTACCTTTTATTCATCATTTTCCTAACACATTTCATCAAAGAGCATATGAAGTTATCTATCAGACAGTTTGTTTCACTTTAAAGGAGCACTCTAACTTTTACATCTCTCTGCGTGTGTGTTTGTACAAGATTATATAATATAATTAGAAGTATTAAGCTATCGATAGGAAACCCATGGACTGAAGTACCTCTGGAAGAACCCGAAAATAGTGCAAGTCCCCGCCAATAATCTGAAAAGGCTTTCCATCTTTCCAGAACATGTCATCTGCAATCTCAAATTTGTTCTCGTCACCCTGCCATTTTTAAAGAAGCACGCAACTTCTGAATGACGGTTGTAGCAAAATATACAAAAAAAAAATTGAGTAAGCAAAATATACAAATTAAGTACAATTAATCAATCAGCTAAACCTCAGTCCTAAACTAGTCCAGACAAGACCTTGTATCCCTTCTGCTCTATGAAATTCATCATAACTAGACTACTTTTATGCTGATCCTTTTTTTTAAACTGGTACTATTAACTTTTATGCTGATCCTTAACCTACTATTACACTGAATAATACAAACTAAGTGCAAATAAAAATTACTCCTAATAAGTCAATACAAGTTCATATTGTGGATGTTAATCAAATTTCAACAAAAAGTAGTGGTACTCTTCTCTAACTTTTCTTAAAAACTTGAATTAGGTGTTAATAAAACAGAAAATTTCACACTCATATGCTACCAAAATATACAAATTAAGTACAATAAATCAATCAGCTACACTTTCAATCCTAAACTAGTCCAGATAGACCTTGTATCCTTTTCTTCTCTATAAAATTCATCATCCTTAACCTACTATTACACTGAATACACAAATTAAGTGCAAATAAAATTACTCCTAATGAGTCTATACAAGTACATATTATGGATATTAATCAAATTTCAACCAAAAATAGTGGTACTCTTCTCTAACTTGTCTTAAAAACTTGAATTAGGTATTAATAAAACAAAAAATTTCACATTCATACCACAGAATTAAGTGTAGCGAGGTTGGAACGGGAAGAAGAGAGAGAAGGAAGCGGAGCAAAAGTCGGTGCAAAAGCTCCGAAAGCTAAGAGAGCTAAGAGGAGCATGAAGATCGTCGTTCCGAGGCGTCGTTTTTTCGCCATTGCCGCCGTTCGGAATCTCAAACCAACTGCTCGGAGACTGGAAATGCCGCTTTTCTTCAGTGTTGTACTAGTAGTCATTGAAGTCAATTCAATCGTTGCTGCCGTGCGTTATTAGGTAAGAAGGAATGATTAATAAGATTTTAAAATGAAAATTGCTAATTCTAATTTCCTTGTGAGTCTATTTTAATTTTTAAAAAAAAATCTCACTTTCTATTTCTCAGTCAAAAAATGCTTAGAAGTTGTTTAAGTAACAAAGATATTATCATCATTGTACATTTTTATTTACCGAAATCTTAATTAAAGAATAAAAGGCAAGTCTTTCATGTTATCGTTCCTTATCGAACACTTTTTAGCGAAAATTGGGCCTAAGTGGACAAGAAGGAGCTCAGAGGAAGGAAGTCCACATATTGCCGCCGATTTGAGGACCATTATTTAAAATATGGCCGAAGTTCATCATTTTTTGTAATTTCATTCGTCTAAATTTCAGATAAAATATTCATCAAGATACTTACAGTAGTTATTATGAACACGAGAGCATAAACGAGGAAATGATTTTATAAAGGTCTTTTATTTTATTTTATTTTAGATTTTTCAGGTAAAAAATAAAAATTATTTGAAAATTTTGGTTTAGAATTAAGAAAAATGTAATCGACCACGGAACGAATTCACTAACCATAAATTTACCATATTACTGGTTCTTTTCTGATATTGATGAGTCAACATGGATTATAGCCGTAGAGACCATTTAAGAATTGAGAGTAGTAATAAATTGAAAAAGGTTATAGAATTCCCGAGTTGGATATTCTTTTTTTTAATCCTTTCTCCCCGAAACTTCTTCTTTGATCTCTTGGTGATTAGAATTCGCAACATTCGAATTAAAAGAGGAGAATGATTACCATCTGATCAACCCCTCCTTATCTTTCAAAAATATACCACTGCATATTATCTTTTTCATGATATCTATCGGACAAAATTGAAACATCAAATCAAAGAGGACAACAAAAAGAAAAGAAGTAGGAGTGGTACTTAAAAGAAAGACGCATGACCAAATTTGACCAGTGGTAATTGCTTGGGACATATTCATACTAATCTATATCATATATCATACCGTATATATCTATTTATATTATTTTAAAAGTATGAGTATATTATTTTAAAAGAATGAGTATAAATGTTAATTGATCAAAATATCCTTCACATGTTGAACGACCTTTATATTTTTAAATATTTATATAATTTAAGGATATAATTATAAATAACTCAAGAATGGAACATTGAATTACTAATAATCCTAATTCTATTAAACAACAATTCCAATCAGCTGTTCCTACTGCTAATCCTCCAATTCAATCAGTCGTTCCTACTACTAATCCTTCTCCTTCTAATATTGTAATAACAACTAACACTTTTACTTTTGGATGAATTAGTACTCAGAATTCTGAAGTTAAATTGACTTGTCAATTGAATGTATATATACGTGCAATTATAATCAATTAAATATTGATGTTCAATTATTAATGTGCAACGCACATTCATAGAAATTAGTTATTTTAAAAGTATGAATATAAATGTTGATTGACTAAAATATTCTTTAAATATTAAATAATTTTTATATCCTTTAAAATCATATAAATATTATTTGTCATCGGATAGAATCGTAACATTTAGGACTTCCCCAGTGAAATTGTATTCAAGATATCACCTATTTTAATAAGAAAATCCTTGATTAATTAATATTTTATTCTTATTCATGTACAAATAACATATATTAAGTTAACGCTCGAGTATTTTCCTTCCAAAGCAAAGGAATTTGAATTGGATATTATAATTATTTTAACATACTTCTTACACTTCAAAAGCTAAAAGAAAGCTAGGAATATTAGATTAAACCTGAAAGAATATAATCCCTTGATTATTTTTATTAATGAATGGGTATATATACAAGTTACAATGTTCAAATATGGAAAATCATATTCCTACTATACTTCTAATATTCTAATTCTACTTCTACAAAAATTCTACAATTATGATAATTATTAATTTCATACTTCTAATTACACTATACACGGTATTCTATCACACCCCCGCAGTCATAGAGGTGGTTTTCGGACGCTGAGACTGTCCCTAATATCTTCAAAAAAAACTGTGGGTCATACATGAATAAACACACCTGTTGAACTGCATAAGTAATATCAGGTCTCGTGAAAGTAAGATAATGAAGTGCCCCTGCAAGACTACAATAGTGGGTGGGATCCTCGTATTGTGTGCCTGACGCAACACTAAGATTCGATTTGGTATCAACCGGAGTGAAAGTAGACTTACAAGATGACATACCACCTCTCTCAATAATCTCAGCATCATACTTTCTTTGAGATAAAAATAGACCACCTGAATGACGCGTGACAGCAATGCCCAAGAAATAACTCAAGGATCCCAAGTCTTTCATAGCAAATTCAGAACTGAGAAGGGACATGATAGACTTGCGCAGATTATGAGACGAAGTAGTCAATATAATATCATCTACATACAATAAAATGTATGCCAGAGAAGTACCACGGTAATATATAAATAGAGAGTGATCAGATCGGTTGTGACAAAACTCAATAGTAAATACATAATCTGCAAACATTTTATACAAAGCCTGCGGGGCCTGCTTACGCACATACAAGGACTTATTCAGCAAACAAACATGATGAGGATGATTGGGATCCCGAAAATCCAAGGGTTGATGCATATATATCGTCTCATTAAGATCATCGTATAAAAAACATTTTTCACATCCAACTGATTAATGGGCCATGTTAGAGAGCCAAACTGAGAACAGTATGAATAGTAACCGGTTTGACCACCGGACTAAACGTCTCACCACAATCCACGCCAACCTGTTGAGTTTTACCATCACATACAAGACGAGCCTTATGCCTCTCAAAAAAAACCGTCATAATTTTCTTTATTAGTAAAAATCCACATAGATCGAATAATATTAACACCAAAACGAGACACTAACTCCCACATCTTATTTTCAATAATAGCATTATATTCGTCAGTCAAAGCCTATTTCCAATTCGGGTCATGTAATGCAGACACAAGGTTACGTGGTAGTGGGGGATCTAGAGACATTAGAATTGAGATTAAAAAGTCATTTTGGTTTAAAAATACCCCGTTGACTACGAGTAACAGACCTTTGACTCGAGGTAGAATTGGGTGAATTTTGGGCAATGTTTGTGTGGGTGACAGACTGGCCCGCAGACATTGGGCATGTTGGCCCAACAACTGAAATCGAAATAGTAACAGGCTCAGAATTGGGCTGAAACACTGGAACAATAACAAGATCGGTACTGGACCATGTCATTGGCCCACTGGACAGAACTGTGGTTTCGGTAGACTGTGGGCCTGTTGGCGTATTTTGGTTACAGGACAAGTCGGAAAAATGGTGGATAATATATGGTGAGACCTCGTCATCTAAAAAATTATATGAACTCGGTACGGGACTACTCACTTTAATAAAAAGAAATTGAGTTTCATCAAAAATAACATGATGACTAATTATGATTTTATTAGATGATAAAATAAAACATTTGTAACCGCAATGATTAGACGGATAATCCAAAAACACACAAGCGGTAGAACGGACCTGAAGTTTGTTAATTGTAGGTGACGGAAAACGAGGATAGCATAAGCACCCAAAGACCCTAAGATGAGAATACGTGGGATCCTTATTATAGAGAACTTTAAGGGGAGATTTATATGCTAATCCTTTGGTAGAAAGTACGTTAAGGAGGTAAGTAGCCATGTTTAATGCATGATGCCAAAAAGAAGGGGGTACAGAAGCATGGGCTAATAATGCTCGGAAAATATTATTAATGGAACGAATTTTTCGTTCGGCTTTTCCATTTTGTGATGACGTATGAGGACAAGAAAAATGAAAAATTATGCCATTAGCATCAATAAATTCCCGAAACAACTCATTATCATATTCCTTGCCATTATCACATTGAATATTTTTAATTTTTCGTTCGAATTGGGTACAGATGAATGCTCTAAATTTTAAGAATGTGGAAAAAACCTGAGACTTTTTCGATAAAGGAAAGGTCCACAAAAAATTAGAATAATCATCCAAAAATAGGATATAATAACGATGGCCCATAAAACTTAACACGGGATGTCCATAAATTACTATGAATAATGTCAAACGGCATCAAAGTACTAGAAGTAGAGGCTACAAATGGTAATCTAACATGTTTCCCTAACAGACAAGAAGGACAAAGTGGAGTACTACGCGTACCCTTACAAGAAATAAAATTATCTTTATGCAAAGAATAAATAATAGACGATCACGGATAACCCAAATGTGCATGCCACAAGGAAGGAGTAAGGGCTGCAAAAGTAGACGACATGGCTTGACTTGCGAAAGTGGTGGTATTTGTGATAGGATAAAGCTCGCCCCAACTATTGCATCACATTAGAGATATCCCCGTCTTGAAATCCTTCACAGAAAATCCAAAGGGGTCAAAATTAACAGAAACTCAATTATCAATGGTGAATTTTTGGACAAACACCAAATTTTTAGTTAAGTTAGGGACATGAAGGATATTTTTCAAAACTAGAGGTGGATGTGGGAGAGACAAAGTTGTATGTCCATAAATGCGAATAGGAATAAAATTGTCATTACCAACAATAATACCATATTTTTTGCTCAAATTGAAATAAGACGAGTAAGTACCTTGGTCAGACGTCATGTGAGAAGTGGCTCGGTGTCCATGTACCAATTCACGTCTGGAGAATTTAATCCAAGCGTATGCATTGCAGCATTAATATCTGTCGGAGTTGGTGTGGGGCCCATCGCTCGAACGCTCTTGGCCGAGGCCCAAGCAAACCAAAGATGCGTGGCCCGTCAGTGAATCTGCTGCCGATGTCGGACCCGAGAAACTGGTCCGCATCGGCCTGCTCGATTACTCGGGTAAGGACTGTGAGAAAAATAAGGAATGTTGGGCCAATAGTCACTGGCCCTGGTCCACGGCCAGAGGGCCCACGTTGGGACCCGTTGCCCTGCGGCCCACTGCTGCTGCCACCACTGTTTCGGCCACTTCCGTTACCACCGCGATTGCCACCGCGGCTTTTGCCATTATTTTTATGATTTTGACCCTTTTTGCCGCCACCGTTGTTGCGGTTTTGGCAAGAATTCTTGAAGAATGAGTGAGGGTCATCTGACGTGGTTATCATTACGACGGAATTTGCACCTGTAACCGCCTTTTTAGCTAAGCCGACTTCTTCTAACGTGAGCATGGAACAGACTTGATAAAAGGGTGGTAGAGGGTTACTTTGACGAAGTAGTGAGCCAACTCCGTTATAGGCCTCAGCCAGGCCTGCAACCATTTGGAGAACAAGACGATTATTGGTAATTGGCGCACCAACTTTGCGGTTGGTCTGCCAATTCCTTCAGCCTTTTACAATAGGCCAAAACTGTAACACTCCGTACCTTCGAGCGATGGGTTAAGCATCTAGACATATGCAAATAAAGAAGCTTAGTATATAAAATGATGCAGTCCCGAATTAATTTAGATTTTAACAAGTGTGACGACAGAGATTAATAATAATATTTTTGAAAGCACCAAAAAAAATTATGGATTAGTATTATAACATATGATTGAGTAGAAAGTGTGCTAAAAATAATTATTAGATTAGTGGATTTGTGTGGACTAGGTAACACCTCTTCCACATGTCCTAATAAGAGAAAGTACAAAATGACTAAGCATTCTACATATAAGGTGGCACGTTAGTGGAGGGTAGCTATTAATAAGGGGACAAGGCGTTAAATGCTCATTTATTTTATGTTGAGAATAAAATAATTCATGAAGTAATCTCTTTTTATAAAATCGGTAAGAGAAGCTTTTTTTGTTGTTGAAAAGTTTGCTCTTAAAGAAGCAATCATTGGCAGTAACACTCGAGAGTTCATTCTCTAATTTGAGAATTATTTTTTAGCTACATCTTGGCAGCAACGTATTCTTTAAGAATTTAGCAGCAACATTCTATATACGATGCATTTATTTCATGTCAACATGTGCTTTCAATTTCCCAGAAGCAACATCAGTTTGTAATTATTGGAAGGTTGCATCGAGGTATGTTAAGACAAATTATTTTTTCTTTGGCATATTCCATGTAACGAAATGTAACCATAATATTATTTCATAAATTATTCTACTTTTAGTAGTTAAGAATATTTATGTTATTGATTCCTATGTTAAAAGCATGTCTAAATATGTTCCTAAATCCTTATTGAGGTATATGAGAAATATGTTGATATTCCCAATGTTAACCGAAAGTACAAAGATATTATGTCACCCGATAAGTTCAGAATGTTTTATTGTCATTCATGCATTTTATTCATGTATTACCGTGAATCATATATTGGGATGGGAAATGGGATACGCAGACCACCTGATCAGATGGGATATGATGATGATTATGCCCACAGAGGCCAAAATGAAATGATGCCCACAGAGGTTGTATTTTCTCTTGATTCTTTTCCGATCGAAATGTATAGATCATGTTCATGGATTAACGAAAAGTTATGGGAAGAAAGATGTCTGATGAGGTCAATATATATACCGCATTGTGCATGACATTTAGGCATATTATGGCCCTCAGAGGCATTCACTACTGGTCGGTTGTTTCTGTTTCTGTTTATTTATGTATCTCTGTTATGCTATTTCTCATGCTTAACATACTCAGTACATCAGTCGTACTGACGTTCCTTTTGTCAGGGGACGATGCGTTTCATGCCCGCAGGTTCACGTAGGCAAGGCGACGATCCGCATTAGTAGGTTGCTAACTCAGCGGATATTGGAGCACTCCCCTTGTTTGGAGTGTCAGTCAAATTTTGGAACGGTAATTTTTGCTTGTAAATTCGGGTATGGCGGGGCCCTGTCCCGACCTTATGATATTACATACTCTTTTAGAGGCTTGTAGACAGGTGTCCTGTGTGTAGTAGTCATGTATGGCCTTGTCGGTCTTGGTATGTATATATATATAAGTTGGATTTTCTGGTTAAGATTTTACATAGTTACTTCTAGTTTATGGTTTCCATGTGTCGGCAGGGTACTGGGTGACGACCCTTGTGGCCCATAATTAATTATGATTAGATGTTGGATGTATGAGTAGAGGTACTCGGCATGTGAGGTCCGGGTGCCCGTCATGACCCTCCGGAAAGGGTCGTGACAAACACGTTAGGAAAATATTCCATGTTGACATGTGAAAATTCCTGCTCGAGGGTGACAACATGAGAATTCTTGTTATCTTGGAATATATCACGCACCCTATTCCATGTTTTCATTACCGTAGCGTCGGGCTCAATGATCGTTTGTAGAAGGTCGGTAGAAGTAGTGGAATAAATCCACTGGAGAACAATAGCATCAAGTGTCCTCCATAACATAAGATTTTCCTTGGGGTTAGGCACCTCCTCTGTGCCAGGTGTCGATGGAATTATGTGATGGAAGACTTGATGCGAGCATGCGTGAATTTTGAATAATTCTGCCCATGTCGATTATTGGACGTTTTTCATCTCAAGAACAATAGGGATGTGGTTCCTGATGTTGGAAACTGTAAGGGTTTGATGAAACATGTTCTTTGACGTAAACATAACGAAAGAATAATAGGAGAAGTAGGGATTTGGAAGAAAATTTGGGAAAGGAGGAGGAAGAAGACTGCCAGAAACTGAGAAAGGTTCTCGGAATTTGAGCCGAGAGTAGCGGAACAAAATTGGGAAGGGAGTTATTTTAGACTTAGACTTCTGATACCATGAAAGAATATAATCCTTTGATTATTTTCATTAATAAATGAGGTATATATACAAGTTATAATCTCCAAATATGAAAAATCATATTCCTACTATACTTCTAATATTCTAATTCTAATTATACAAGAATTCTACAATTATAGTAATTATGAATTTCATACTTTTAATTACACTATACACGGTATTCTATTAAAATCTCCCCTGCTAGCCGGCAAGTATGCCTAATTTGAAGTTGATTCTAACTAAGCTATGATTATGTGTAATTATATAATAACGTGCAAAACATAAGTAATTTTAAGATTATTTCACTTCAAGATATCAAGAAATTCTTAAATCAGTTACTTCAAGACATTAACAATAATTTTAAGATTCTTTCACTACATCAACAATAAAACTAAATTAATTATAATTAGAAAAGAAAGCAAGATACTACCAACAAGAATTAATCTTTTAATTTATCGGCGGATCGAGTTGCTTCAAAGTGCATGCACTTTTGTACAATAAATCAAAGAGAATTCTTCTAAGCTAACTTTGCCAAGTTTTATGATTCTTGAAGTGATCATGTTCACTAGAAGTAGTAGTAGTAGTACTAACAAGACCAGCTAAGTTGAAAATGTCATCACTATGTACTGGGAGGGGTCTTAAACCCAAGAAATCCTTGGTCATATCCTCATTGAAGTACTCATGATTGTCTTTCTTTGAATTCAAATTGCTAAATCCACCGAATATTGCATCTTCAAATGTTGACCCTTCAAAGCCAGTTGTAGCATTAGCAAAATTAGAAAAAGAAGTCATCATGCCAGTGCCACCACTTATATTTGCAGGCCCAGTAGTAGTACTAGTGGTCAGCTCTTCACGTGAGGACAAATTCTGATCAGTTTGTTTGGTAGTACCAGCTGCAGAATCAGTAGTAACAGACACGTGAGTATTGTGGGGTATTTGTCTCATCAGCATGTCTGGGCCTGTGTTTGCAGAGACGGCACTTGCTTCGTTACTAATTGTAGCACCCAACTGACCTGCCTTCTGCAGCAATGCAGTTGCAGAAATGTGTGAGGAGACCGCAGATTCTCCTGTTGAATGGTAAGCTGATGCTATTGATGTAGGTCCTGCTCATGTCGAATACATAATTAAATTTTACATGACTTAATTACACAATTAAATAAATTATACAATGTTTGGTTTGAGTTTGAGAGGATCTAATCTCCATATAGAAATGAAAATTAAGTTGTAAAACTGTTTGTTGTATCCTTTTTGTTTTTCTTATAAGTAATACATGGATACATCATGTGAATATCCATGTATAGATTAAGAATGTTTGTATTAGTAATACATGAGATTAAAATTACTAAAATGATAAAACTATCCCTCATAATAGTAAGATAATTTCTATTTTGTTTAAAATATATTCAAATATTTTAAATTATATATTGTATGGAGTAATTAATTTGTAATATATTAAACTAAATATTTAGCAAGAAATCACATTATAAATTCTCGCATTATCAATCCTTACCTTACAATCCTGCATTATTAATTTCGACATTACAATTTCAGCATAACTTATCACCGAACCAAACGATTTTAGTTGGTGTGTTAAAGCAGACATAAAAGGTCACGGGTTCAATTCTCAAAGATCACTTAAAAAAAGCAAAACATTATTATTAAATCTTAGGTTTGGTTTAGGAAAAAAAATTAAAGAATCGGGACCCACGTTAAAAGGCATGTTGAGAAATAATACAATTAAGTAACTAATTAATGTAATGCTCTTAAACTAATAAATTAGATGGTTAAAAAGTTCATTACCTCCAATATTAGGGTTTGGGTTCTGATGAAGATTAAAAATTTTGTGGCTCTGCGTGTATTCTTGATGATCTAACTTAGTAGCATGGAAGATTGATGATGAGGTAAAGTTATTGGGTGGTGGAGGGCCAGGACCAGCTCCAGCTCCAGCAAATGGTTGGCAATTATTCATTAGCCACGGAGGAATCTCAATATGTCTGAAATCACTTGGCTCCTCTTTTTTCATGGAAAATGTAGCTGGAATTTGGTCATGGCTGTTAAAGTTGTACTGGGGTTGTTGGAACTGGAGGTTCATTTGAGATGGGAAAATTGTTGGATTTCCAGTTATTGCTCTTGCGCTCTCTACAGCTAAAGTGTCACAGAAAGCTCTGTGTGTGATGAAACTATCTCGTCTGAAATAAAACAAGAAAACAAGAAGGTAAAAGTTATAATAAAGTAACGAAACAGAAAAAGGGGAAGGGGGGGGGGGGGGAAACACTATCACATCGTCACAGAAGTGCACAAACTTACATATTCCAAAAAACATGGCTTAATATATTAAGCACAAAAGATAACTGGCCAATAGTTGGTTTTATTAGTTTGTTTATAGGAATGGGTGGAAATATGATACTGATATCAGGTTAATGATTATTTAATAATTCCACACTATAGTAAGCCCATTAATATTGCTCTACAAGCCTAGGCACTAATTAGACCCCAAATAATCACAAAAAGATAGAACTCAAAATTCAAAAAGTAGAACGAAAAGAGTATATAAATGTTTGTTTGTCTGTTGGACTCGTCTTCGTGTTCATACTCCTGTAGCAAAACAATGTTTTTGGAGTTTAACAAATAATTCAGTCATTGTAAATTCTTACCAACATATCTTATTTTCAAACATCTTTTTTTTGTTCTTTGGAGCCATCATGGTTCGACAGAATCTACTAATTTTGACCCAAATTCTATATTTATGTTTTAAAAATAACTTAATATGTATAAAAAAATTATCAAAAATCAGAACTCATAAATTTAAAATCTTGAATCTGTATCTATAATCGTTATGTACCTTGAAAACAAAGTACCACATTCACATTTGTATTCTCTAGTGCCACAAGTCTTGGAGTGAGCTTTGCAGTCAGATTGAACAGCATAACGCTTTGAACATTTCTCACATTTCCACTTCTTCTCACCATGCTTCCTGCTAAAATGCTTCTTTATTCCAGTAAGGTCCCCTAATGCCCTCGATGGGTCATGATGCACACAGCTTTGCTCTGGACAAACATACACTTTCCTCCTCACTACTTCCTTATTTTCTCTCTTCTTCAACTTCCATGGCAAATTGTGACCTCTTCTATGGAGTTGTAGATTTTGGTCTCTTTGAAACCCTTTATTACAGATTTCACAAAAGAATCTGTTGGTTGCTACTAGTGTCTTTGGTGACAGAGCTATCACTTCTGATTCTGGATCTGTTCCAAAGATTAATCAGATGATTATTAAACGAGTTTAAGTTATATAGACCTTCGGGTGTAAAAGATTTTTAAACTATCTTCATGATATTTGCAGGTAAGATACTCTTTAAAAGATGCAATTATAATCTTCAAAATAAGACAGTTTAATTATCTATAACAACATATGGTGTATATTACTTAAAGACATATATACTTATCATTTAAAAAATAGAATATTCTGTATTCTGATTCATAAAAAGTGAAATTAGTAAATCCTTATATTAGACCCCGACAATATAAAAAGAAAACTGAAGAGTTTGAAGTCAAAACTAATTGTTTTTTTTTTAAAGATAAGATATTGATGAAGATTAATAATCAATACCTGGGTTGCCTGGTTGGTTTCTCTTTTTCTTGATTTGTTGGGATGGATTTTGATTTTGGGGAGTAATTAAGTGCTGCTGCTGAGGTGGATAGAAGATGGCTCCAGTATTATCATTATTCATGTTGCAAGAAGATAAACTTGCAGCTTCACCAGATGCACTAGTTAAACTGGACATGTTTGTTGAATAACTTGAATCATCAAAGCCCTTTTCATCTAGCTATAGCTAACCTTCTTCTTTTGCTAATAATATAAGCAGTCAACCAACTATCAAAGTCCTGATGATTCTTTTCTGCTTACAAATAGAACAAAAAAATTAAGGAGAGATTGAGAGGATGCATGTGTGTGTGGTAGATCTAAAGACAAAACAAAAACCTAGAAAAAGCTAAAGTGTAGTAGGTGAACAAATACACAATATACATATAGAGGCAAAATTCTAGTTTCTCTTTGAAATTGTTTGAACCTTAACACCTTCAACTGCTTGTTTAATTTCTTCTTCCTTTGGCATCACCCAAACAAACAAGGTACTAGTTTTTTTTTTATGCAAACAAAAACTAAACAAGAGAAGGAGAGAAGAGAAAATAGAGATGTGGATGAGAAGGGGTTGTAATTCTCTCTCTTCCACACCCTATGGCTAAGTTTCTGACGTGCACCTTCTGTCTTTTCTTTTGTTCTCTTCCCTACTGAAATATCTCAATATTTCTTTATCATATCCTAGTATAGTAGTATGTATATTGCTATTTCAACATTATAATGTTCAAACTTTTGTTTAAAATTGATTAAAACTTTTGCCTTATCGCACCAACTTTTCCATTATCTCATAAAGTAGCTCGAAAAATCAACACACAGTATCTAAAAAGAGTTTGCTTTGTATTTGATGAGTGTTGAAAGAGACTGAGAAAGAGAAATAAGGAAATGGAGACGTTGAATTCCATATACTTCCTCCGTCTCACTTGATATATTTGATATTTTAACTAAGCACTAAATTTAAAAAGATTTTTTTTGTGATTTAAAATGTCATAAAAATTTATGTGACTAGAATCATCTCGTTAAAGATCATGAAAAGAGAAACTTATAGTGAAAATGCATCATATAAATTGGTCACAGGAAAAATTCTACTCCTTACGTTTCAAATTATTTGTCGTGGTTACTAAAAATAGTTGTCTCAAATTATTTATCGTGATTACTAAATTCAAGACACAATTAATGATTTTCCCCCTATTTTACCCTTAGTAGAATTTTATCACTAATGAAAATGACACATAAATAAAGTAATATTTAATGGAGAGAAGACATAAATAAAGGTAAAAGCAGTCAAATACCCCTCCTAATTAATATTTCTCAAGGAACATATAAAACAAAAAAAGTGATAAATAATTTGAGACGGAGGGAGTAATTTGTCATTTTAGAAGTTTAAGTCATAATTAATTAATTTTTATTCATTTTATCTTTTGTCATTAATGAAGATGACACATAAATAAAATAAATATTTAATGGAGATGGATTATAAATTAGACATAAATAAAGATAAAGTAAATTAAATAACTAATCAAATTAATATTTTTTTAAAAATATATAAATAAAAAAATAATAAATAATTTAATACGGAGGAGTAGTATAGTAGCATGATCATTGGTAGGAGTAGACCCCTCTGCTAATTAATGAAAGCTTTATCTATTTAAAGTGGCATGCATGATTGAGTATTGATTAATTATTCCTAACAGACATGCATGATCTTGCCCATAAAAGTTTTGCAATTTTAAATTTCCTTCTTTTATGTCTGTAGCTTTTCATTTCATTTTTTTATCTTTCAACTTTAACTACTTTTCCAACAGTGAAGAAATTTTGTGACATTCTGCACTCATTTGTATATTAATTAATGAAAGAGAATAATTTATGTCTGATTTTATTAATATAAATGGTTTATATATATGATATATAATAGTTATTTTAGGTTATAATTATGAAAATTAAATATACACTAACCTAATACAAAAGATTACTATCATAATTACAGATGTACAAGATCACTAATAATATTAAAAGAATATATTGTGTATATTTTATCAATTAACTTAGCTTACTCCTTTTCATCGTCCCACAGCAGGGTTAAGATTGAAGAAAAGCCACTACCTGATTATTTTTTTTTGATATCCGTTTTGATACTAGGCTAATTCGGATTCGCGTTTAAAGTCTGATTTTGTGTAAAACGTGCTACCAAAGACAAGTTTATTTTTAAAGTTTGAATCCGATATCTCTAGTTGAAGATAAGGTTATACTAACATCATGCATGTATATGTTTTTTTTTCTAGTTTTGAAATAGGGTGATATAAATTATTTACTACAATTAAGATTTTCTTTGACCGTCAAATTGACTTTCCTTGATCTCAATCTTACCTTCTCAGCAAAAGAAAAAATAATAATAAGGATTAGATTAAATTTTACAACTATATTCTTTTATTACACTACTAGAAAAATTCTATTTTCTCATTGAATTTTTTACTGAAAAATGTTCAGTGGTTATTTCTCATTGAATGTCAGTGAAAAAAATATAAATAATAGTGCTTTCACACAGAAAAATTAGAAAGTTTCACAACGTTATATTGCGAACCTATTTTCCACCATGCGTTTTCTCAGTGAGCCGATCCGGTGAAAATAATGTGAGAAAATCATGTTTTGTTGTACAAATTTTCCACTGAATGTCGATGGGAAAAACCTCTATTTCTAGTAGTGTTTAACTTGATTAATATGTTACAAATTGTATGTATAAAATAATCTCTGAGTTTAATTAAAGCTTTGCTTTTATTTTCACTTCAACCATGCAATAAAAGTGCTATTGTAAAAAAATTGATAAAACTATTGTCTTTTTTGGCTTTGCATTAGAATAAACCTACTCTTTGTATAATATATATATATATATAGATATATCATTTTCATTAAATAGATTATTAATTGCAATCGCGCACTTTTGAGTTTTTCTCAATTATTTCCTCAAGAGGCCAAAAAGGAAGACGTGGCTGGCGGCTTATTATGGAAAGACAAGTCTGCATTGACCAAGTGATGAGCAATTAATATTCCTCTATTAGTGATAATCCATCATATGCTGCAGCGGCAAATGTGTATGGGCACCGAAGGTATAAATGCACGGTAATGTTTTCTACCCCGTGTGTCTCAATTTATATGTTAATATTTAACTAGACATAAAATTTAAGAAAGAATAAAAAATTTTATAAATTAAAAAATAAATTATGTCACATAAATTGAGATAGAAGAAATATTTTTTAATTAAAAAATTAGGTGATACGTCCTTAACAAATAATCGGATATCACTTCCCAATTAGAAAAAAACTTTTGAGTTTTGAATTCTCATACGAAAGAAAGTAATTTTATTCACCTATTTTTAATAATTTTATCACCATTTAATTAATAAACTAAAAATATTCTAATGGTTTTCTGTTTGTCATTATCTTGTTTGTTCCTCAATGATTTAGTTTCGGGAATGGGATATTGGTCAAGTCATAGTCTGACAACATGCACTCCCAGCTCAGCTCCCATTTTAAATTAAAACAGTACGTAGTCATTCATTAAACTTTTTGAATATGAAAGAAGAACACGTGAACTATAAGGAAAAATACTAGTGTGATCTCTAAGGCTAGCATATATCACCGAACCGAATTATTGAATCAAATTGAGAATTTCGGTAATTCGATATTTGTTAAGTCGGTATTTAATATGGTATTCAGTATTTAATATGATATTCAGAAGTGATTTTTATTATTTCAGGATTGATATTCGAAAAATATTATTTTACTATTTGGTAAATATTGATATTTTTTTAATAAAGATCTAATATTAATATTCAATATTAGTGTATTACAATCCAACCCATATATTTTTAGGACATCACATATCTGTATATCTTACATTGATTTTGATGAATTAATAATGCAACATACAAAATTATCTTGTAATTGGAATGTTGGTTTCAGTTGGATTCTCACTGATCATGGAGAAACAATAGTTTGCAATTGAGTTTCTTGTCTAGTGTATTTGAATTTCAGTTAGGATCATACTTATCAAACAGTTCGAAGAAGGAACATAAATAAGAGTGTAGAACCAACTTACCATCTTGTATCACATGTGCTTTCATTTATTTTTGGTAATTAATGAATTATATGATGTTGTTTGATAGTCGACTCCGACTTCAATATGGTATTACCGAATACCGAATCGAATCGAAGTTTGATTTACCGATTATCGAATTATCGAACCGAAGTTTGAAAGTTCGGTATTTGATATTTACTTTTAATTATCGAACCCGAACTTTGAAAATACTGAACCGAATATCGAATGTCCACCCCTAGTGAGCTTCGAGCAGAGGTAAATCCGAACTTAAATTTTATGGGTTCGATTTGTAAAGTTTTTAGGGTTGAACTTATTAAATATTTAAAAGGGAAAAAGTGTAAATATATCTCTTAATTTTGTGATTTAGAATACATATATCGCTCATTAAAAAAATGGTGCAATGCAAATATACCCTTTCGACTGACGAAGTTTTAAAAGAAAAATCAGTTAGCTCATTTTTTAATTAAAAAATGTCACGTGACTTTAGAAAAATAAGCCTATCTTTTTTTCTTAGTAGAATTATTTTTTTAAAGCCACATGGTATGTTTTTTCTGATGGATCGGGTCTGATTCATTTAAAAATGAGTATATTTTTTTTAAAGCCATGAACGAACCAGACAACCCACTAGTAAAAAATCATGACTTGGCTTTAGAAAAGTAGGTCTACAAAAATAGGTAGACTTGTTTTTTTTAAAGCCACGTGTATTTTTTTAATTAAAAAGTAAGCTGAATGATTTTAAAAAAAAAATTCGTCAGCGAAAAGAATATATTTACGCAATTTGTGTAACGACATAGATATATATATATACCACTTTTTTAATTAGGGGTATATGTGCTTTAAATCGCAGAGATATATTTACATTTTTGCCTTATTTAAAATAATGAGTTCAAATACATTATTTGTTATTATTTTAATCTATTTTAACACATACATTAGGTTCTACGTTGAAAATATTAAATTTAAATGAATTTGATATCGTAAGTTGCAACACTTGCATACCAACTGGCTGCTAGAATTTAATTAATTACTGTTTGCTGAAGTTCTTTATTTGATGTAAAATACAGTCAAATTAATTAATTAGCTGTATCAGATGTTGAGTATATTCGTAGTAGTGATGTAAGATAATTCTGTTGTGAGTTCACGAGGAGGCAAAGGTAAAGCAGTGGGTCCATTATATTCCAAAATAATTCAGGACCTACCGACACCATATATATATAAGTTAAGAAAAGCCAGCATGGTTTACTAAGCTACCGTTATGCGCGGGATTTGAAAGTAGAGATGAGATTATCATCCATAAATACACAGTAGCCGGAAGTAGATCGACGTGTTTCTGGATAGCTGCCCCAATCGACGTTCGTATACGATATCAGTCTAGTCGGTGCAGATGGATAAAGATGTAATCCGTAGTCAAGAGCACTCTTAACGTATCGAATGATACGTTTAAGAGCGGTAAAGTGAAGCTCCCTGGGAACATGTATGAACAAACACACCCGTTGAACGGCATAGGCAATATCGAGCCTAGTGAAGGCAAGACACTAAAGTGCACCAGCAAGACTCCTATAAAGAGAAGGATCGAGCCAGATCCCCGTCATCGGCACTGAGTTTCGACTTCGAGTCTACTGGAGTGGGCATGATCTTGCAGTTTACCATTTTAGCCCTGTAAACAATTTCTTTGGCATACTTACGCTGACACAGGAACATTGCATTTTCGGATCTGGTCACTGAAATCCTCAAAAAATAACTCAACTTACCCAAGTCTGTCATAACAAATTCAGATTTGAGCAGGGTAATGATCTCATATTTCAGCACATCAGATGAGGCAGTCAGAACAATATCATCCACATAGAGCAAAACGTATGCAGTGTCATTACCTCGATGAAAAATAAAAAGTGAATTATCACTTTTGTTGCACACGAACCCGACATGCATGATGAAAATGGCAAAGCGCTCATACAAAGCCCTGTTGGCTTGTTTTAAGCCATAGAGTCACTTTTGAAGAAGGCAAATATACTGAGGAGCCTCTCGATGCACAAAGCCAGGCGGTTGATGCATATATACAGTTTCTTTCAAATCCTCATGTAAGAACGCATTTTTTACATCAAGTTGATAAATCGGCCAGTTCTTTCCCATAGTTATGCTCAAAACGGTGTGAATGGTGGTTGGTTTAACCACTGGACTAAAGGTCTCACCACAATCAACTCTCTCGTGTTGCCCCGTGCCATTTGCCATAAGTCTCGCCTTATGGCGTTCAAGCTCACCACTATCTCTGAATTTATGACGATAAAGCCACATGTAATGAATCCCATTCACCCTATCTGGTCTTGGGACAAGATCCCAATTGCGATGTATAGTGAGCGCATTAAATTCCTCACGCATGACCGCATTTCAATTCGGGTCAAGCTTGACTAATTTTGGGTTTTTAGGTATAGGTGAGATAGTCTGAGTGGAGAGGTTAAAGTGGACTTTTGGTTTGAAAATCCTGTGTTGGGCACGGATTTCCATACGGTAGGTCGGAGAATAGTGTGCATCTTATTGTTGATGGTGCGTATGATTCTTTCAGCTTTATCATTTTGAGGAGATGTATGGGGGCAAGAAAATCAAAACACCATGTCGTGGTCCGCATAAAATTTATGAAAGGGAAGGTTGTCAAACTCACAGTCGTTATCACATTGAAAAGTTTTGATGTTCTTTTCAAATTGGTTTTTAACATATGCTTGAAATTCAAGAAAGATTGTATAAACATGAGACTTATATTTTAGAGGATACACCCAAAGAAAGTGAGAGAAATCATCCAAAAACATCAAATAATATTTGTGACCCGGTTTACTAGTAATATGAGATGTTCATAAATCCGCATGAATAATATCAAAAGGAGAAAACGTTACACTTAATAAAGATTGAAAAGGAAGTCTAACATGCTTTCCTAAAGGATAAGAGTAGCAAGCAGGGGTATATTTGTCGTTATCACATTGAATGAAATTCTGACTTCTAAGAAAATTAAAAATTGGTGCTCTCGGGTGCCCGAGTCTATTGTGCCAAGTGGATGGAGAGATGGCAGCTAGAGAGGTTGGTGGATTGACACTTGCAGCGGAATTGGATGAGAAAGGATATAGGTCCCCCGTACTATTACATCACGTAAGAGTTGTCCCCGTACTTAGTTTCTTTACAGAAAAAACAAAATGATCAAACTCAATAGATACGGAGTTGTCACTACCAAACTTCTTAACAGATGTTAAGTTTTTAATGATGGTAGGAGCATATAGGACATTTTTTAGGGTAAAGGGTGGGTGAGGTGGTTGTTTTTGAGTGGTGACATAGCCTTGAATTGGAATGTGATTGCCATACCATGCGTCGTCGGGCTGCTGGTGATTTATAGTGATGTAAGCCTGACTCATATCTGTAGGGGTCATGGGGCCGTAGGCCTACTACTCGGACGTGGAGAAGTGGGCCTTGCCGCCGCCTCGCTTTTCGCGACTGCATCCCCTTCCGCCTCCTCGGCCACCACGTTGATGTTGGTGGTCCATAGGTTGCGGAGGACCGGCGGGTGTGTTGGCGGTTGGCGTTACGACAACCGCCAATGCTTGTGGAGTGCACTCGTCCTGTTTGGCTCGTCTAGTCTCATCCAACAACAATTATGCTCGGGCTTTGTTGAAGCTAGGGAGGGGATCAGGTTATTGGATCATCATCGCAAGTGTATCGTACTCACCTTTCAGCAAACCATTGATAAGTTGTAAAACCATCGTTGTTTCTGAAATCGGAGTGCCAACATTAGACAATTGATCGACAACCAATTTTAATTGTTTACAATAGTCTGTTTGGCAGAGTTTTTAAGACAAGTGTTGGTGAATTGTTCCTCCAAATAGACGGCACGTGTATGTTTGTTGTCTTAAAAGATTTTCTCTAATCATGTCCATAATTCGTGAGCCAAGGCACATGTCTTCATAATAGTATGAAGTGGATCCTTGGATATGGTGTCATATATCCATTTTTTGACAATAACATCGAGCCGCTTCCATGTCGGATTGTCGACGTCGGGTGGATGTGGGGCGATGGCATAGATGTGATCAAGGACATTGTAAGCACAAGCATGTATTTGAAATAATTCGACCCACGATGAGTATTGTCCATCCTCTTGATCAAGAACTAGAGGGATAAAGATTTTTATATTCGTTACGGCAAAGGCCAGATGAAAGGTGTTAGTAGGGGAGGAGGAGGATGAGGATGTGTGACGTCGTGGGTGGAGGAGAAGGAAGCGAGAGAAGCCATGTGGCAATGAAAGAGAGGTGGGTGGCGGTAGAATATTTTTAGGGTTTGCGGGGGTTGCCGCCGAAAAATAAGAAAAGAGATTGGGAGGGAGGCGTGGCGGCCGAGTATAATTTTAGGGCAAGGAGGGTTTGGCTTCTGATACTATGTAGAATAGTGTAATTCTCCTTGGTTGGAGGCTTCTCATTTATGCAATATATATGTATTTACAATTACAAACCTAATTGTATAATGATCTCTACTTTACCTAATTACACTAGAATAATAATTACAGAATGTATGGAGAATATTTATTTATTCTCTATCAGATATAATACATTTAGAAATAATTTAATTACTAATTAACTTCTCATTTTATCTATATTAATATGATTTTACGAACACAGAAATATCATATGTTAAAAAAAAACAAGTCTTAGAGTGTATTTGGTATAATTTTCTCATGTTTAGTTGATCAAAATGTCTTGAAAAATATTTTTCTTAAGAAAATAAGTTCCTTAAAAAAAAAGAGACTTTCCTAATGAAAGTAGGGAAAACAATTCCATAAGTGACATTTCAAGTTTATTGTCTTCTCCCCACCCACCTAAAGCCCCCAACCCCCAACCCCTTTACCATCTCACCCCCACCACCCCCCGAACACCCACTCCTCACCCATCCCACCCCATAGTATTTTGGTATATTACATATAAATGATTTTAGGATAATATTTTTTTGCTTACATACCGAACACTATAAAATAAGTTTGAAACACACTTGTTTTCCAAGAAAACATTTTCCTTCATACCAAACACACCCTTAGAAGTCTTTTTCCCCCCTTAAATTATATATCTGGTCAAATATGTTCACATAAAATGATAGCGGAAGGATTCTTTTCCAAGCCACTGACTCAAGCTCACCAGACAAGTGACAACATGCAATTGGCTTTTAGATTATAAATTGATAGTCTAAAAATGTATATAAATTGAACCTGATAAGTCAATATGTCAGCCCTCGATTTTCAGTTTCAAATTCACCCACACGCACAAAATGGGGACCACCCACACGCACAAAATGGGGACCCTCGTGGTACTCATGCTCACGGGAAGCAGGGAATGCATAGTTTCAAAAGAGAGTCTCAGAGTAGCGGTATACACCTAGCTTAATAGTTGAGCTAGTCACTTGCTAGAAGGCGACAAGCCCATATTAGATCATACGTATGTGATACAAGTCAAAATCAAGATATTTCTTACTCTCGTTTAACCAAAACCTTATCGCTATCATTCCAATTTTACTCAAGGGAATCAAGTGCAAAACACGAGTTATGTGAACCTATGGTCACCCGATTAAATTCGATATATTATGTGTCTAATTCTTAAAATAGGTCTAACACTATCTGAAGGAATTCATGATCAAAAGAGATTCAGTGGTACACTGATTAAGATGTTAGATTTAATTCCTAAAGGTTGAGGATGACTCGGCTTTCAGCCAAGCATAAGAAATTTGGGCAATCTGTCTTATTCCTCCTTCCTTTTTTTTTAGGTTTTTTCATCGACTTTTAACTTTATTGATAATACTGTTATAAAATATGGGATTTTACAGAATTGAATCACATAATTGTAGTCAATTGTCTAAGGTGTTTTAGTGAGATGAAACTAAGGGTGGCCAGTGGGCCGGGACGGCCCGACCCCGATCCGACCCCGTCCCGAGCCCGACCCCGTCCCGAGCCCGACCCCGACCCCGTCCCGAGCCCGACCCCGCCCTTTGTCCCCCCTTTGTAAATATGGTTGTTGCACCAACGACCATTTTAAATTTTGGTCGTTGGCCAACGGCCATTTTAGGCCTCCCCCCTCCCCCAACCCCCCCTACCCCTTAATATTTATTTTTAACCCATAAATTATTATATTTACACTTTAACCCAATTTTCCAACTATAAATAACTCATTTTCTCTTCATCTTTCTCACAAATCTTCCTACAACCTCTCTAATCTCTCAATATATCTCTCTACAAGTCTACATTGTTTACTAAATATTCAATTTTATTTATTCATTTGGGAATTGGTAGTGAAGTTGGCAACTAGCTCGAGGATCTTCCATCGAGCAAAATTTCAATTTTCAACCTCTCGATTATACGTCGACGTTACGTCGGCGTTTGGTACATTCGTTACTTCATTAAATTATTATTGTCTGTTTATTTTATTTAGCGCACTTAATTTTATTATCTTTAATTATTTATTATCATAATTAAAATGAAAGGATTAAGAGGTATGTTTAAGGGTAGGGTGCTTCTTCTAGTAGGGGCGACAACCAGGGCAAGGGTACTTCTTCTAGTCATCTTATTCCTACACAGGGTGATTTTGTTGATACTCAACATTTTCCTACAATACCATTAGATTTAGACGAGGAACTATTTTCTGGAACTCAAGAAGACTTTAATTTAGACGATGATCTAGATGATACACCCACTAATGTTGATGACAACACACCCACTAGTGCACCTTCAACTGAAATACCTCCTATTCCCCCTAGTATGAGGTGAGGTCCAGCAAAACGACCATTAAAATAAGATGCATGGACATTTTTTGATAGGGACGTAGAGAATCAAGTAGCTATATGTAAAATTTGTAAAAATGTTTTAAAATTTAAAACTGGAAAAGGTCACGGTCGGACGGGGGGTTTAATTAGACACGTAGTAAGTGCTCATCCAGCTAGGTATGCCCAATACCATGCTTCAAAATCGGGTGCGCAAATGCCCGTTCCATCGGGATAAGGTTCACATACTGATACTGTCCCGGACCAAGTACATGGTCAAATTAACCCTATGACGGGGGGAATTGTAAGCTCTAAATACAATAAACATAGAGATAGGGAAGCAATATCAAAATTAGTTGCTGTGGAGGGTTTACCTTTTTCATTTCCTTCATCTCCCGGTTTTATTCATTACATTAGAGATATATATAATTCTGTTTTTAACGATTTTCCTAGATCAACTGTTAAGAGAGATGTATTTAAATTCGCGCATGAATATCAACAATATTTACGTTTTTCATTATATCATTTTAATGGCAAAGTATCTATCACGTCTGATATAGGTCGTAGTACTAACGACCATGATTATTTAAATGTAACTTGTCATTGGATAGATTATAAATGGTCTATGCAAAAACGTATTTTAGCGTATAGATATATAGATGATAGGCACACTGGTACTTTTATTGCAGATAATATTTATCAAGTGTGCCATTATTACGGAATAACTGATAAAATTATGACTATTACATTAGATAATAATTCTTCTAACAATTACGCAATTACAATCTTAAAAAATAGTTTAACTCCATCTTTTTCAGATCATTTTCATATAAAATGCGCGTGCCATATATATAACTTAATTGTAAAGGATGGTCTATCACTTTTTGAAGACATTCTTAGTAAAATACAATTTGCTATAAACTTTATTTTTAAAAGTAATAAAGTACAACGTAGAAAAGAATATAAAAAAACTTGTCACGATTGTGGACTATCTTATAGAAAAATTCCACAAGAAGTATCCACTAGGTGGAATTCTTTATACGAGCAACTACTTGTTGCTTATGACTATAGAATACCTATAACTTTATTTTTAACTCTCATAATAAAAATCCAAATTGATATGATTTTAGATAGTGATTGGGTAAAAATTTCCGAACTTATTGTATTTTTAGAGAAATTTTTTCAAGCAACAAAAGAATTTTCCGGTATATATTATCCTACTATTTCAACTATGTTGTTTTATATAACTCTAATATTTTTATTACTTAGTGAATATATGAAAAAATCAGCTTATAAGGCAGCTATTAAAAAAATGTTTGTCAAAATAAAAAAATATTTTATTTCTATTCTCTCTATTTATATTATTGGTTATGTATTAAATTCTACTATTAAAATAGACGGTACTAAATCACTAATTGAAACTATTTACGATTGTATAGAAGTATTACCACCTCAAAGTCCCAAAAATCTAAATCACCCACCACCTATTGAACAAACTAAAGAAGAAGTGTTGTCTAGCGTAGAACACCAATGCAAAAATATATATAGATTTTATCAACAAGAAAATGCTAGTAACTTACCGGCTTCCATACCATCTTCTTCATTTTCAACACAACCTCACAAAAGATATGCTGTTTCTGCGGCTAGTATTGAAAGCCTCAGTAATAGAATATGCGGTTGTACCTCTACTACTAACCAAATTAGCGAGTTGGATATTTTTGTTTTGCAGGGTTCTGTACCGTATCGAGATGTTATCAATGAAGATGGACATGAAGACTTCTTTGAAATCTGGAGGGAATGAAGACCTTTCCGACACTTTCATTGATGGCCGAGATGTTTTGAACATTCAGCGTCATCAATCACTGCGTCTGAAAGCGCTTTTTCTACCTGCAGATATCAAATAGGAGACCACAGACACTCATTAGCGGAGACGTTGGAAATTGCGGTATTATTCAGAGATTGGATATGGCGGAGCGGAGAAGGTGCATCAACCTGAGATCAACGAAGAAGAAGATGAAAACTACAACGAAATCTTAACCGAAGGTAGTGGAAGCGACGTGGATCAATTTGACCAACAAATACCAATTCCAACCGAAGAACCACAGGAAATCATCAAGCAATTAGAACAGGTTTTTTTGAGAATGTAATTTTTTTAATTGCAATTTTATAATGTAATTTGATGCTTTTGGACAACACCACAAAGTTGCAATTTAAATTTTAGACAATTGTATTTGTATTACAAAAACATCATGTCTATTAAATAATATAAGAGGCACAAAAACAGCATTGAGATGTTTTTATTACACTATCTTATCTTGTTTATTGAGTTTTTTTTATACATATGTTATTTATTATTATTTTTTAAAAAAAAAAACCCGCCGTACCCCGACCCCGACCCCTTCGCCCGTCCCGATCCCACCAGACCCGGCCCGTCAGACCCGACCCCGGCCCACTGGCCAGGCCTAGATGAAACTCCGCAAGTCAATGGACTGTCCAACCTTGGGACAAAGAAGACAGAGGAAAGAGACTATCACAAATAAAAACTCCCACCATATACCAAAGTTAGCTACTCCCAGTTAACTTTTATCTTTTAATATGAAAAATGTTCATTTAATTTTTACTTATTATTATTTCCTTAAAAAGGTTGACTATGGTTATATAAAAAAAAATTATTTAGTAATTAATCAATATTTGGTGCTTCCCCGTAACTTTTGGCCTAGTGTGCAACCACAAACTAATGTTGCTTGCACTCTGGAGGACGTTCACCACCCCGTTAACCTTTACCCAGCTTGTGCTCTGCCACTTTTCTCTTTGCGAAGAGCATGTGCAACATACACTTGCCTATCATTGATGAGCGCACCATTTAACTTATCTATGGCGCTTTGAGCAGATTCATCGTTGTCAAAGTGTACAAAACCATAGCACTTCGACTGGCCGTTAAAATCAAAATCTACCTTGCAAGAACGAATGGAACCAAAGCTTGAAAAGGTGTCGTGTAAAATTTTGCTGTCAATAGACCTGTCCAAATTCCTGACAAATAAATTTGATGTTCGACTCTTAGGAAAATTGGGATCCCTGTGAGAGTGCTTCCCCCTAATGGACTTTCCGTTAACAGGAGTGAAGTCCAACATCTCCATTGCCTTTGCAGCATACTGAGGGTTGCTGTAGTTGACGAAGCCATAGCCAAGGGATCTCCGAGTGCTAATGTCCCTAACCGAAATAACTTGACCCTTATAAGAATTTGAGTCTCAAATCCAACCTAATCAGAAAACAGTAAATAAGCGATGAACAAATAACACACAGATTTATAGTGGTTTATTCTCAATGCGAGAGCTACGTTCACTTTGTCGCTGCAGATTTCACTCTAATCAAATAGGGTGTTTTTTTTTTACAATTTTCTCTTGATCACATGCAAAAAAAAAAAACGGCGCCCCAGAATATATAGCGAAAACTAGGGCGAACATAATACAAGCTCGAAATTCCCAAAATATCATCCACTAAATAACCTTACATTGTAAAATTTTCAGGAGGCGATGAATACATGTCGATCAATGTTCCATTCTGCATAGGGTCTTCATAATGTCGGCGATGAATTAGGCTCCACAACTCAACAACCCGCTTGGTTAAACAACTCGTACAGCTTTGTATCAGTCACGTTGAAGTCCAAGTCCCCTACGCGTACAGAGACATTGGCTTGAACTGGTTTGTAACACCACCTGGATATGTGACGGTGGCGCCACCAGTAGCTGCGGCTGCTGCCACACCATTTCCTCACGCCACTGGACTCCAATGCTGCACCTGCATCTGCGCCATAATTATCCTCAGAACCTTCTAGAACAACAGAGATTAGACTTTCACAGAAGCTTCCAAAACAAAAATGATATCCTTTTTTTCTTTTTTAGTTCCATCTCCTCGTGTTATTGATAATGATAAGCAATAAGGAAAAACTCTAGAAGAGTAAAATGGAGGAGACGGAAGGGTAAAATGGAGATAGAAATCCCCGGAGAATAGATCTGAAAGAAAATAAAGAGAATTTTCTTAAATTTTTAGGGTAGAGAAAACTGCACGGCAAGGAAAATAGTTGAATCACTTTGTAGAAGCCGGCGAAACAAATGTCTCCTTTTCAGGCTTCTCCTCATCATCTTCTTCTTCTTCTTCCCTATCATAATGACCGGCATATTCATCTTCATCATCGTCGTCATCGTCGTCGTCATCATCATCTTCAGCTTCATCTTCATCTTCATCCTCTTCTTCAATATTGTCACGCCCCTTTACATGTCTACTAATATCACATTCCATATACATATCATCATAGTCTTCTTCAATATAGTGACGCCCCTTTACATGTCTACTAATACCACATTCCATTAAGCAAGCATCCTCGTATGCTTCCATATCAAATTCCATATATATAGAGTCATCCTCTTCAGCCTCACCAGTTATTTTGTCCCGAATTGTTAAGCTGTGAATAGAAGCAAAAAATATACATCACATTTATTCTTCTAATTCAAGCAATAGCAACTTATGACACGTAGAACAAAAAGTGGAATTTGAAAGGACAAAGATATAAATAAAAGTGAATTAATACTAAAGGCACAATCCAAACAAAGAATAAATGATCTACAGACCCAATTTCATAATCATCTTCTTGCATATGAAACTCGTGTCCTGCAACCTATCAGAAATACATTCGGCTTAGTTATGACAGCAGATGAAAAGTTAGTGCATTTAACAGTAAATGAATAATGTCGAAGTTTAGGTACCGGTGGCGGTTTGAAAAAATGGAAAAAACTTTCACAATCCACAGGTTTTTAGTACTTTTTAACCTCCTATTTGGATTGCATTTTACGATCTTCTTTGTCAAGCATTTTCCTGGAAACCATTCAATACCTGTCCTGTAACGCGTCCCACACATCAAACAAACCAATACAAAAAAGAGCATAAGATATCAAACCAAAATAATAAGAAAGCAGAATTTACCCTGTTGCGTTTTTTGCCATAGCCTCATTAACCCTTTTGTGACAGGTCTTTGTCAATACAGAATTCTTGAAAAAGGCATTTGTATCAAAGAAAAAATCAAGCTTAAAACCCTTTGGATGATCGACCCTGCACCACTTGATATCCTTGAGGAATTTTAAAGCTTCCTTGTCTCGTTTTGAGACGTAGATCTGCAACTGAGAGATTTGCAGTCAGTTCAATCATCAATGTATTACTGCAGGAAACGATGATAACATTAGTTATTGTTGGGTATTTTTGCTCTATGGTACTTTATAAAGCAGTACGGGAAGTATATAACTATTACAAGTATTCGAAAGGATAAACAAAGATTCAATAATTCAACTAGTAATCTGAAAATTACAATATAATCACAAAACTGAAATTACAATTTTGTTGAAGACGGAAAAATGGAAACTGGTTTTGCTGAGTCGAGTGTGGCACTCTGTCCTTAAGACAATATTGCCCCGTATGTATCCTTTATACGTCCTGGACAATTTGTCTCCCAAGATAAAACAAAGAATGGAACGCTTCAGCAAAGGAAACTCAAGAGCTACCGTGAAGAATATTGAGTAACGAAATGATGCCTTGGAAGTTGTAGGAAGAAGAAAACTTTCTGCTTGTGTAAGCTTCTGAATTTCGTGTATATTATATGTGTGTTCTTTTGTGCTCAACAATGGTGTAAGGGGGTGTTTATATAGGTGATGGAGGGGCTGAAAAACTGCCTCCATAATAGCCAAATAATGGCCATTATGGAGGTAGTAAAGTCACCAACATAAATGGTGAAAGACCAACGGATTTGGCCATTATAGGAGGAGTAATTCAGCCAAAATAAATGGTGAATTGAGAGCTTAGCGTTTCAGCTTTGATCGTCCAAATTCGACGCGTTAAAACTTCAGGGACCAAACTGTACATCTGAAAGAATTCTGGTCCGAACTGTACATCTGGAACTTCTGGGATCAAACTGTACTTCTGGAAAAGTTCTCTGGCCCAAAAAGATAATATCAGAAGGCCCACGACCCGTGGCCCGAGAACCCGAGAACCCGAGAACCGAAGCACATCTAGGTCCTCCCTCCTTTAAACACATGGGATACCCCTTGGGGTCCCAAACCCCAAACCAATTTCGAGTCTTATATACACAATAATTCTTTCTTCCTCTACCGATGAGGGAGAATTGAACACAATACCACACTTTCCATGCTTCAAACACTTTACTTCGTGGACCAATATCTCTTTCATTTCTCAATAAAATTTGACGATTCTTGGCCCTACGGTTATCTACGTACTTAGTAGATCATGCATGTGTGAAGAACCGGATTCTCCAACATACGTAACACTAGTGTTTAAGCCGTTAAAGTTGGTCGGTCGCAACTCCCGCCAAAGGCAAATTTCCAACAGTTATTTACCTCCTCTTAGTATTTTGCATTGGACTTCAATGCAGTCAACTGTTAGTCAATAATAATGGGCAACACATAACATAATGGGCAGCCCATGTGGAAATATTTTCTTCCTTTTGATGTCACCAATGACATCAAGAGGAGGTAATTTGATGTCACCCATTACATCAAGAGGAGGTTTCACCCCTATAAATAGATGCATTCTTTCTCTCGTAGAAATCATCTAAAAACAAGAGAAAAAATTAAAAGAAATACTCTTAGTGAAAAGCTTAAGCAAGAGAAGCTTTTGAAAGAATTTTGGTGAGAAAATTCTTGGGTGTAATTGGGATTGAGGTTGTGAGGTTGAGTGTTGTAAACACTTTGTAATATTTATTCCTTAATAAAAGATCTGCAATGACAAAGTGGATGTAGCTCTCGCATTGAGAGTGAACCACTATAAATATGTGTGTGTTATTTATTCTTCGCTTATTTTCTGTTTTCTGATTAGGTCGGATTTAGGACTCAAATCCTAACAACTGGTATCAGGGCAACATGTTGTGTTGTGATTCCGAAAATGATGGGAGGCAAAGATGGTTCGACGCACAACATCGGTAAATTCGATGGTACAGATTTTGCGTTCTGGAGAATGCAGTTTGAAGATTATTTGTATGACAGAAAGCTTCATGAACCTCTGAGTCCGAAACCAGAGGAGATGAAGGATGCAGATTGGAATCTCCTCGACAGACAGGTTCTGGGAGTCATTCGACTGACGCTGTCGAAGAACGTTGCTCACAACGTGGCGAAGGAGAAGACCACCGCGGGCATGGTGAAGGTGATGTCCGACATGTATGAGAAACCTTCGACAAACAATACGGTATTTCTCATGAATAAACTCTTCCATCTAAAGATGGGGGAGTGTGCTCCTGTTGCATCACACGTAAATGATTTCAACACCATTGTAAATCAACTATCATAGATGAAAATTGAGTTTGACGATGAAGTTCATGCCCTTATTTTGTTGCCGTCTCTACCGAATAGTTGGCAGTGCTAAACTGAAATTTAACGATGTTAGAGATCGTATCCTTGCTGAGGAGGTTCGCAGGATAGATTCTGGAGAGCCATCGACGAGTTCTGCTTTTAATGTTGAAAACAGAAATTATGACAGAAATTATAACTGAAATAAAGGCAAATCAAAACCAAGGTATGGCAGGAGTCAATCCAAACGGGCAAACACTTGAGTGTTGGAACTGAGGGAAACCAGGTCACCTCAAGAAGAACTGCAGGGCATCGAAAAAGGAGGACATCAATGGGGGTAGAGTCAATGCTGCCACTGAAGACATTGGTGATGCACTGGTACTGTCTGTTGACAGCCCGATAGACTCTTGGGTGCTTGACTCAGGAGCGTCTTTCCACACCACTGCACATCGTGACATAATTGAAAATTATGTTGTTGGACATCACAGGTACATCTATTTGGCAGATGGTAAGCCTTTAGACATTGTTGGTACTGGAGATATTAAGTTGAAGAATTCAAATGGAAGCGTGTGGAAGATCACAAAGGTCAGACATGTGTCGAAGCTAATGCGTAATCTGATCTCAGTGGGTCAGCTTGATGATGAGGGACATGATGTCAACTTTGGTAATGGGTCTTAGAAGGTGACGAATGACACTATGGTGGTTGCTGGAGGTCAGAAAATTGGTACCCTTTACATGACAACGAGCTATCGTGATATAATTGTTGTTGTTGACAATACCAAGAAGACAGAGTTGTGGCATTGCAGACTGGGGCATATGAGTCAGAAAGGGATGAACCTTCTGGTGTCTAACAACATTATTCCGGAGTTGAAGTCAGTGAATCATCGTATGTGTGAGAGCTACATTCTTGGAAAACAGAAGCGGGTAAGTTTTTCAAATACAGGTAGAGAATTGAAAGCTGAGAAGCTTGAAATGGTGCACACTGACGTGTGGGGACCTGTTACTGTCCCCTCACTCGGAGGATCACATTACTATCTGACCTTCATTGATGATTCAACCAGAAAGGTATCGGTTTATTTTATGAAAAATAAATCTGATGTGTTCATTGTTTTCAAGAAGTGGAAAGCCACGGTTGAGAATGAAACAAACCTCAAGTTGAGGCGACAATGGTGGATAATATATTGACGGTGACTTCAAACAGTATTGTGCTGATAATGGGATCAAGATGATCAAGACTGTTCTTGGAACTCCCCAACCTACTTCATCTATGTCGAAACCTATGCATATAACCACACAATCAACTCTACTAACCCTTTTTTTTACTGCTACAATATCCAAACAATTCAGCAATTTCACATGAAACTTCCAATTTCATATCAACAACCCCAACAATACCCAGCCAACTTAGTATTTTCTATACCTATTTTAGAACTAGTAAGAATCAGGTTCTATAATTCGTATGAACTTAGGAACAAGAAGGATTACCTCAATTAGAAGTAGGAGGCGTTGAATACAACTATTTTTTCATTGGCTGACTTAGAACTCAGAATGCGATCGCAGAACAGGTCGAGAAACTGTTGTGTGGTCCACATAATGAGTCCCTTTCTCCACAGTTTTATGCTCAAACTTCCAAGTGATCGGTTTGATTTTGCAATCCAAAATGCAGGCCGCAAATCAGGAATGCAGAATGATCCGCATATTGTTTTTGCGGTCCGCAGAAGGGGAAACATAATGGTCCTCCTTCTTTTTGACCTTTTTTTTCTTCAACACTTTCATGTCTAATTCCATGCACCAGATTTTCCAATTCCTACACACATAGAAAAACGATCAAAGCACACAATGAAATAAAACTCAAAAGTGCATTTATAAAATCAATAATTCTATGGAAGTCAAGCCTCATTAGGTTTCTAAACGCTACTAGTGACTAGATGTGTCCAAGTATTCAACTAGAGAAGCTTTCACTTCACAAATTTCATGCAATTCAAGTGTCCTCACAACAAGAAAAGTCCCAATTTCTCAAAAGATATTTTCAAACATGGGACAAGCAAAATCTCACACTCACAAAGATTGTCAAGTGTCACAAACATCATGCCATAGTCTTGCCTTTATTTTAAGTCACCACTACTCAAAGAATGCCTGATTTCGTATCTTAAAGGACTTTTTCAAGCGTGAAATGTAGGCTTAGGGATGGATATGATGTTCATTTAGATACAAGTGACTTTTCTATCCTTTAGCACTACCCTTTTTCATACTTTTTAGCTCAATTCCTTTATTCTTTCAACTTCATTTCCCACCCATTTTATTCAAGTACCCCCATTTTATTTCACTTTTTTTGTGTTCCATTTTCTTTTCTCTTTTCTATTGTTTTTGCATTTCATTTTCTTCTTTTTCTCATCTCTTTTTTTTAGTACCACTCACATCACAATCTTCTTTCCTCTCATGCTCCACCCCCAACTTAGGCTTTTGACCTCAATTCTCACTTTTTTATGCTTTCGATGAGTGATTTGATTCAAAAGATGGTTTATTTCAAAATGATTTCGATTTGTAATGTGGTAGCCAAAGATAAATTTAAGAAGCTCAAAAGGGGACAACTAGTTCTCTCAACTCACGGGTAGGTCAAAGAAGTCTCAATCAAGAAGGTTCACTCTCATTTGAAAGCCTAAGATCCTTTCTTCAATCGAACAATTCCTAGTTTCACAGTGACAAATCAACGAGGCAAGTTCTAGATAATACAAGCAATTACAATATAGAAATCAAATCCACACCATTCAATGCAAATGAAATACAAGAACCATTATATTTTATACCCTCTATTGAACACAAGATTGTCATCTAATAAAGACTCAGACACAAGTAGGCATAGAGTCACAAAATGGGGCATGCGTTTACAAATGATCATTCAATTGCGAAGCTACTTTTTTTTTTCAAAATACAACTTTTGAGGGGTGTTATTAAAACTAAAAAGAAGCTACACACTATCAAAGTACCAAGAACCTGAAATGTTAGTTCTTAATGCAGTAATATCAACATTACATGTTACACCCTTTTTAGGAACCCAAACATTCTTAAAACAGTTTTTACCTTTTGGCTCAGAAATGTTGCTTTGATTGTAATTCTGAATGTTGGACAATATTTTAGGCAACATTTTGCTCACAGAATCTTGAAGTTTGAAACTGTATGGTCTTAAGTGTTCAGGGGAGTTGCAGTGATGACACACAAACTTCATATTCTTTGACATATATGAGAATTTATTATTCATCCCTTTTTCTTTTACAATACATATTTTCTCATTTTTATCAAAAAGATTAGAGAATATAATTTTAAGAGAGTTTTCGTACCCAATTCCTGCATGTGAAGGTTTACTAAAGTTGAGTATCTCATTTAATTTTGAAGTCCCCGTGTTGAGCTTACGGAATGTTGCTTTGGCTAAATCCAATTTATCACGGATCTTACCAAATTCAATATCCTTTTTGGTAAGTGCAACCTCAAGTCGGGTTACCGTGCCTTTTAATACTAAATTCTCATGGGTTAGAGCTTTTACCTTTTTGTCAAGTTGCTTGGATTCTAAGATTAAGGCTTTACAAATACTTTGTAATTCATTAATCATATCATCTTTGTATTCAACTTGAACCATACAATTAGCCTCACTAACAGAAATAGAACCACTAAAGCAATTAACATAAGTATAGTTAAAGAATTCATACATTTCAAATGTCGCTGAGGATGTTGGTGTCGTTGCAACGAAGCTATTTCTAGTATATTGATCCGAGGATGATGTAAATCATTTATATGGTGTAGATAATCACTTATAAAGCTTGTAAGGATCCGCAGAACTTAGATAATTTTGACAACAAGGTATGCATTCTATGTGCGAAACATAACCATCGTGTTGCTACATAAATTACTCTACTCTTAGTAGTTATGAATGATCAAGTCATTGACTCATATGTTGAAAGAATGTCCAAGCATGTTTCTAAGACCTTATTAAGGCACACCAAAAAAGATGTTGATGTTCTCAATGTTAACCAAAGGTGTAAAGGATATTATGTCACTCCGGATGTTTTATTATTATTCATGCATTTTATTTGCATTGCATTCATATGTTACCCTGGACCTCCAATGAGTTATATACTCTACTATATGTATGCATTATATATATGTATGGGAATTTGGGAAAGGGAAAAAGGCGTTATATACGCACACCATCTGCATCTGGTACAGACTCTCACAAAAGAGTCCGAAGTGGCCAATATGATACGATATAACCGGATGCCCACAGAGGCGGTTATGGGAATGAAGATGCCCTTATGTGGCCAGTATATATATGTATACCGCATTTGCATCATGCATACATTCATTCATTAACCATTACATGGTATGATGCCCACAGAGGCTATTATGGTAATGAAGATGCCCGACAAGGCTGAAGTATATATATACTGCATTATGCATAACATTTAGACATATGTATTAGGGTCTCAGAGGCATTTACTGTGGTTCAGCTGTCTGTTTCAGATTATAATGTATCTCTACCATATTAATTCTTATGCTTGACATACTCAGTACATCAGTCGTACTGACGTCTCTTTTGTAGGGGAACACTGCGTTTTATGCCCGCATGTTCATATTAAGAGGGTGATGGTTCACACTAGTAGGTTGTTGGTTCAGCCTTGGAGCACTCTATTTGTTTCAAAGTTGTGATCTGGTTGTGGTATGTTCTACTCTTTAGAGGCTTGTAGATAAGTGTCATGTGGTTAGTTGTCACGCATGGCCTTGTCAGCCTTGGCATTATTATAAAGTTGGGGCTTTCGGGTTGAAACTTTACCTAATTCTTCTCGGCTTAGTCCGTGGATAATATGGTTAAGTATGGAATGTATGGTTAGTGGTGCCCGCGCGGGTCAGGTTCGGGTGCCCATCGCGGCCCTCCGGTTTAGGTCGTGACACCGCCCACGAGGAGTATTGACCATTTTCCATCTCAAGGATGATAGGGATGAGGTTTTTGATATTATTGACTGTGCAGGATGGAATTTGGTTTTGTCATCCATGAAAGATGAAATTTAGGATGAAGAATGAGGGAAAATGGTCGAAAAAACTAGGGTTCCATCGTGGGAAAGGGGCGGCCGAGAGAAAAAGTCGGTGGCTAGGGTAGGAGATTTAGAGTTAGGCTACTGATACCATAAAGGAATATGTTTCTTGATTTTATTGATGAATGATTTACAATATATATAATATTACAAAAGTATTTACCTTGCTATAAACTAGGTAACTAATCAACCTTTTACAAAAGGATTATGATTCTACCTAAAATAGGAGATATACAATTAATACAATTAATGGAAGAATATTTGAAAAATATTCTATTAATAACAATAAAAGACAGTTTTGAATGAGAAAAACGGTTCTCTTAGTGTATTGCAAGGAACAATCAGCTTCTTGTCTTTAAAGTAGTTGAATTTCCCCGAGAAACTAATAGAATTAACTCGATAATTAACGCTTATGCAGTTGCCTTATCACAATATAATAGTATAGTACTAATTTATTGCTTCTGTGTTAAAAGATATCATCATTGTGTATGCAACTGTTTGAATTAAAATTAACATTACTAGTCTGCTTATGGTTCCTTTGAGCCAATAATTAATTCACTAGCCAGACAAATGAAAACTTCTTTTTTATTATAAATGTTAAGAGTCTCACATCGGATATGGAATGGGAACATGGACTCCTTATATGGACTTGGACAATCCTCACCCTACAATCTAGCTTTTGGGGTTGAGTCAGGCCCAAGATCCATTCTTTATATGGTATCAAGAGCCAAAACAACCCTAAACACCTAAAAAAATTCTTCTTCACCTGCCGCCCCCTACCCGACGGCTACCCCCCCCCCCCACATAAAACCCTAAAAAAATTCTCTTCTCTTTCAATTCCTAACCAATCCCATGGCTATTCCCACCGATACCACAACCTCGTCATCCTCCACTCACACCACTACCTCCTCCACTCCCACCACTACCTCCTCCACTCCCACCACTACCTCCTCCACTCCCTCCTTCCATCCAGTTTTTGCCGTCACCAACGTCAAGAACTTCATTCGTGTGGTTTTTTATCAAGAAGATGGTCAACATTCTTCGTGAGTTGAACTTTTCCGCATTCATGCATGTGCCTATAACGTGCTTGATCATATTGATGACTCATTCCCTCTCCCTATCGAGGTTGATGACACGACGTGGTGCCGCCTTGACGCCATCGTCAAACAATGGATTTATGACACAATCTCTAAGGACCTACTTCATACGAGTGAAGATCGGAGCTTCGGCGCGTGAGTTATGGATACGGTTGGAGAAGATTTTTCAGGACAATAAGCACACTCGTGTCGTATACTTGGAGGAACAATTCAACAATATGCTTCTTGAAATTTTTGCAAACATGTACGAGTATTGTAAGCAATTGAAACTAGTTGCAAACCAATTGTCCAATGTGGGGACGCCTGTTTCCAAAACGAAGATAGTCCTCCAACTAGTTGATGGTCTACCTAAGGGTGAATACGATACTCTAGCCACCACGATACAACAAGCCGATCCACTACCCACCTTCAACAAGGCCCGTTCACAATTATTGTTGGAAGAAACTCAACGTGTCAAGCAAGACGAACACAATCAGAAGGCAATAGCAGTTGAATCCCCCGGGCCAAACAACACCGTCGTCGGCCAACCACCACTGCCGGACAACCACCAACTGTGGGACAACCGCGGCGACGACAGGGCCGAGAGAAGGGAGGCCATTCCGGCCAACAGTCCAGCCCATCAGTCGCGACGTCCAGTCCTTCTCAACAAATCCAGTGGGCCGACCTAGTTCACTGGTCCAACCCAGTAAATTGGGCCTCACTATTTGGTCTATGTCAGCAGCCCACTGACCAGTTTCCACAGACCTGGCAGACGGGTATATTGGGCTTAGGACCAGGCCCACTCCAGCCACATCCAACGGCGCAACAGGCTCAGCTGGTCTCGGCCCAGCAAAATTAGAATGGTTATGGCCTCGCCCCCTCAGATTTAGGCCAGGATTTCAGTGTTCGTCTTCATTTTCAGTCATCTTCAAGTGTTACGTTTTCTCCATTCGACATTGTTTATGATGATTTATGGACATCTCTCATTCCTGCTCGCTGGGTCATAACTATTATCTAATTTTATGAGATTATTTTTCTCACTTTATTTGGGTTTACCCACTTAAATTTAAATCTGAAGTCTTTGCCAAGTTCCTTGAATTTCGTGTCTATATCAAAATACAATTTGAAAAAGTCATAAAATCGTTTCAATGTGATAATGGTCGTGAGTTTAACAATTCCGCCTTTCACAAATTTAGCTCTAATAATGGCATGATTTTTCAATTTTCGTGTCCCCACACCTCCCCTCAAAATGGTAAGGCCGAATGAATTATTCGCACCATCAATAACATGATTTGTACTATCTTTTTTCATGCCTCTCTCCCCCCTTCCTTTTGTGTTTATGCTGTCAAAATGGTCGAATATATTATTAATATTTTTCCTACCCACACCCTACAAAATTGGACACCCACCAAAATTATATTCCGTCGAATCCCCTCGTATGATCACCTACGGATTTTTGATTGCCTATGTTATCCGAACCCTTAACACCACTGGCCTGAACCAACCCTAACCTGCACAAAACCTCTCTACCCAAACTGTCCTTATCCCTACACATAGAATGGAGACCCGTGCTCAACACATGATTTTTAAGCCCAAAGTTCAATTTAATCTGTCCACCCAAACCATATTCCCAATTCCCAAAAAGTCAAAATTAGCCAAACTTGACCCGAGTTGGAATAAAGCCATGTGTGATGAATTTAATGCTTTAACGAAACTGCACACTTGGGATTTGGTTCCTAGACCAAATGGGGGTGAATGTGATCTGATGCATTTGGTTATTTCGTCAAAAATTCAGAGACAGTGGTGACCTAGAGAGATATAAGGCGAGACTTGTGGCTAATGGTACTAATAAACATGAGGGTATTGATTGTGGTGAGACGTTTAGTCCGGTTGTTAAACCGGCTATCATTCGCACAGTTCTGAGCATTGTTATGGATAAGCATTGGCTGATTCATCAGCTTGATGTAAAGAATGCATTCTTATATGGGAACTTGAAAGAAACTGTTTACATGCACCATCCGTCAGCTTTGTCCATCCGGAGGCCCCTCATTATGTATGTCATCTTCGTAAGTCACTTTATGGTATCAAAGACAAATTCATTCTAATTCTTTGTTCACCGATGTTGGGCCCCTAAATTATATTATCCATGCTCCAGTTAACAAGGTATGGGCGTGCGGGGGAGTGTTAAGAGTCTCACATCGGATATGGAATGGGAACATGAACTCCTTATATGGACTTGAACAATCCTCACCCTACAAGCTAGCTTTTGGGATTGAGTTACGCTCAAGATCCATTCTTTACAATAAAAGTTGAAGAATCTATGGGTGCCAAAACTTTCCATCTTTAATATGAGGGTCCAAGCTTATAAGCAGAGGAATCAGGAATGTGGCGAGAGATGAAAGAAGAGAGAAACAGGGCATTTTAGCTTTCATTTTCATGGCGCTGTTAGAATTGTCAAAAGTGTTGAAATGTGAGAAAAGGTCTACTTGGTCTTGACACGCAGACCTAGTCCTTATCGACTCTAAACTTACTTGTTGACTCAATTTATTTCGTGTAGAAAAAATTTCTCACGGAAAGTTCCTCAACATATCTTTGTACAACACAAATCCCTTTAATTCCCCAAGATTTGCAAATCAATGGAGCATTAGGTTGAAAAGTCAACAAGTAAAAAGGTTAATTACGTATAGTTACGTTGAAAACTTTTCAACACGTCAAACTTGAAATAGTAATCCATTGTTTTATAATAAGTGGTGTTTGAGCTTATGAATACCCCTTAAAATTGCTCACTCTTAAAAAAATTATGAGTATTTTTACTAATTTATCTATAATTAATGCCTAGAAAAAAAATCGATTATGTAAATAAGGGTAATTTTGGAAGAATAAGGTCAATTTCTTCTTGAAATCCTAAAGCAACACTTATTTTAAAACAAAATAAAAAACTCAAAACACCACTTATTATGGAACAGAATGAGTAAAAAGTAATAAAGGTTAGTATTCGTTAATTACGTAGTTGAAAACTCTTGCGAATCAAAATATAAAGTAATGCAACTAAAATCTAACGGAGGTACTATCTGGAAGGAAAAGAAACTGTGCAACGGATATAAGCAGACAATTTAGGCTAGATATTTATAATGTTGGAATGGTAAGGCCTCATTTATTTGTCATTAATGGAGATTTGAATCTGAATGGTATTAGAGGTGGTTGGCGCCTATATACCACTTCAAACGCTCTATGTTTGGTTTTTCAATGATAAGTGGCATTGTACCATTGTTCTGCCCACAGTAACCAATGTTCCCATTCTTTTTACAAATTCCATAAATAAGTTTTTCATGGATTTTGTCGTTGAAAGCTCTCATTAGTATTCACGGAAGATGGTCAACCTATTTTATTGATCTTGTCGGAATGGGAGCAGCTATTTCATTCGCATCTGGCTTGACTGAAAGGATGGATTCCTATTGCTTTTTTTCCAACTGGGATTAGTGAGACCCGGAGCTAATCTGCTTGCTTGTGCAGGTGAGGACCGCTCGGCTAGGGCGCGCCAGAGGAGCTAAAAGCCACTTAACTTGTTGGAGAGGAGCTTCGAGTGACTGTTTTCTTTGCTCTTCGGAAGCCCTTACAAGTCACTTAATGGTTCAGACCTTATGTCATTAAGTGCATTTATTTACATTAAGATCTAAGCACTTATTTGATCTGAATAGGTCTTATTCATTAAGATCTTGAACAAAGTCTTAATATCATTAAGATGTATTTTTGTATAGATAGTTTTTACCACCACCTACCCACCCTACCACCACCACCACTACCCACCCCTCACCACCCACCAACCCACCCACCTTTATCACTCTCCCACCCTACACCACCTTCCAGTCCACACACCCCATCCCATCACCACTAACCATTTCTGTCATCGAAATCATCATCATTTTCAACCATCACTGCCATTTGCCAGCCACCACTACTAACCACATTCAGTGTTCAAATCTAGAGACAGCATCTTAATCATTAAGATTCAGACGTCTTAATCTTAATGAAAACAAATGAGGTATAATATTAGGATTAATAATTCCTGAATTATATAAGTATTATTGCTTTGTTTGGTTCAACCAATTAAACGTGAGATATATAATCTATAATCTAAAATATGTTTAGTTTTTTTTAAACAAAAATTATTACATAAGGGTAAGGGAAATGGGGGAGGGGATTACAATGTGGGATTCGAACCCTCACCAACAAGGTGAAAGTTCAGGTAACCAACAAAGCTACTAGATCCCAACTTAAAATATGTTTAATTTGAAGCTGAATAAATAGGGAAAATATTTTATCATTTATTTTAACCTTGATGTGATTATGAGATGGGAATTTTTAAGGGATACTATCATTTTAACGACTTTTTTCAAAGATAGCTACCTTGTTATTACTTATCCCACATAAGATGTAGAATAAGCAATAGTACAAAAATTTTGATCTAAAACTTATATTCCTGAATTGTTTTCATTAATGAAGATGTCTATATATACAATATACAATCTCTAAATATGGAAAATCTTATTCTTACTATAATATTAATATCCTAATTACTCTTGTACAAGATTTTTACAAAATATGGGAATAACCTAAATATACACGAATATACACACACAGTTTTTATCACACCCCCGCAGTCATAGCGGGCGGTTGTCGTACGCTGAGATTGTCCCTAAAATCTTCAAACAGAACTAAGTAAAGGCCCTTAGTAAAGATGTCATCTATTTGGTACGTTGAAGGGACATGTAAGACACGTACTTGTCCACGAGCTACCTTTTCGCGAACGAGGTGAATATCCATCTCGATATGTTTAGTGCGATGATGTTGGACCGGATTTCCAAAGAGATAGACGGCATTAACAATATCATAGTAGACCAAGGTAGCTTTCTAAATAGGAAAGTGAAGCTCTAATAAAATATTACGCAGCCAACATGACTCAGACACCACATTGGCTACTCCTCGATACTCAGCCTCCGCACTGGATCGCGATAAAGTAACCTGGCGTTTTACCGACCAAGAGATCAAGTTATCACCAAGAAACATATAATAACCAGAGGTTGAACGTCTGGTATCTGGACATCCACCCCAATCAGCATATGTATATGTCACGAAAGTAGAGACTAATGATGGATATAAATGCCACTCATAATCAAGTGTGCCCTGTATGTAAACATATAATACGTTTGATCGCATGCATGTGCTCAATCCACGGATATTCATAAATAAATACACCTGCTGAAATGTATAAGTAATATCTGGTCTCGTGAATGCAAGAGACTGAAGAGCCCCTTCAAAACTACGATAGTGGGTTGGATCCGCATATGGTGTGCTAGACGTAGCACTCGGCTTCAGTTTGGTATCAACCGGAGTAGAAGAGGACTTACAAGATGACAAGACAGCTCTCTCAATAATCTCACCGCATACTTCATCTGTGATAAAATTAGACTAGCTGCATGACGAGTGACAGTTATTCCCAAAAAATAACTCAAGGGCTCCAAGTCTTTTATAGCAAATTCTGAACTGAAAAAGGGTCATGATAGACTTGCGCAAACTATCACAGGAGGCAGTCAAAATAATGTCGTTCACATATAACAGAATGTATGCTAGAGAAGTACCACGACGATAGATGAACAGAGAATGATCAGACCTGCTGTGAGAAAACCCAATAGTGGACACATAATCTGCAAACCTCTTATTCCAAGCTTGTGGGGTCTTCTTAAGCCCATATAAGGACTTCTTCAGCAAACAGACACGGTGAGGATAATTGGGGTCCTTAAAACCCAACGGCTGATGCATGTATACTGTCTCCTTAATATCACTGTGTAAGAAACATTTTTCACATTCAACTGATGAATGTGTCATGCTTTCGAGAGAGCCAGACTAAGCACGGTGCGAATAGTTACCGGTTTGACCACCGGACTAAACGTCTCTCCACAATCCACGCCAACCTATTATATTTTACCATCACCTACAAGACCTGTCTTATGCCTCTCAAAAGAACCGTCAGAATTTTCTTTGTGAGTAAAAATTCACATAGAACGAATAATATTGACACTAGGCGGACAGGGCACCAACTCTCATGTCTTATTTGCAATAAGAGCATTATATTCATCATCCATAGCCATTTTCCAATTCGGGTCACGAAGGACAGACATAGGATTACGTGGAAGGGGTGATTTGTTGACATTAGAATTTAGATTAAAATATCTTTTAGGTTTAAAAATATCACGTTGAGTATGAGTAACAGGCCCATGACTCGAAATAGGAGGGGACGTGTTTTGGGTAGGTGTCGGGTAGGGTAAAACTGGACCAGCAGGTAATAGGCCTGCTGGCCTAGTGGTAGAAGGTTGTGATGGTAAAACTAGGACAGCAGGCAGTGGGCCTATTGGCTGAAACAGTGGACTCGGGTGGACTACATTTGGGCCAACAGGCAGTGGGTCTGCTGGCCGAGAAGTAGAGACTGGATCGGTAATATTTAAGCCAGCAGGCAGTGGGCCTACTGGCTGATTTTGGTCACGGTACAGCTCGGATAAATGATGGATAATATACGGTGAGAGTTCATCATCCAAAACATTATACGAACTAGACACATAGTTATACAATTTAACAAACGAAAATTGAGTTTCATCAAAAATAACATGGCGACTAATTATGATTTTATTAGCGGATAAATCAAAACATTTCTAACCACGATGACTAGACGGATAATTCAAAAACACACAAGCGATAGAACGGGCTTGTAGTTTATTAATTATAGTAGACGGGAAAAGCGGATAGCACAAACACCCAAACACCCTAAGATGAGAATACGATGGATCTTTATTATAAAGAATTTTTAGGGGTGATTGATATGCTAAACCTTTGCTATGGACTATGTTAAGGAGATAGGTAGCCATTTGTAACGCATGATGCCAAAAGGTCGGAGGTAATGAATCATGGGCTAGTAAAGTTCGAACAATATTATTAAAGGTACGAATCTTTCATTCGGCCTTCCCATTTTGTCAGGACGTATGAGGACAAGAAAACTGAAAAGGTATGCCATGAGTGTCACAAAATTTCCGAAATGACCCATTATCACATTAAATGTTTTTAATTTCTCATTCAAATTGGGTACAAATGAAAGCTCTAAATTTTAAGAATGTGAAAAAAACTTGAGATTTTTTAGACAAAGGAAAAGTCCATAAAAAATATAATAATCATCCAAAAATAAAATATAATAACGATGGCCCAAAGAACTCAAAATGGGAGATGTCCATAAATCACTATAAACAATGTCAAAAGGCATCGACGTACTAGAAGTAGAGGCTACAAACGATAATCTAACATGTTTTCCTAGAGGACAAGAGGACAAATATGAGTATTATGTGTACTCTTACAATCAATAAAATTAATATTTTTAAGAGAAGAAATAATAGAGGACTCTGGATGACCCAAATGTGCATGCCACAAAGAAGGAGCAAGAGCGGCAAATGTAGAAGGTGTGGCTTGATTTGTGGAAATGGTGGTGGTGGTGATTGGATAAAGCTCTCCCCGACTATTATACCTCATTAGAGGTATCCCCGTCGTGAAATCTTTCACAGAAAAATCAAAAGGGTCAAAGTTAACAGAAACTCAATTATCAGTTGTGAATTTTCGGATAGACACCTAATTTTTAATTAAGTGAGGGGCATGAAGGACATTTTTTAGAACTAGATGTGGATGTGGGGTGGACAAATTTGTGTGACCATAACCACGAATTGGAATTGAATTGCCATCACCAACAATTATGTCACGATTATTGCTTAAATTGAAATAAGATGAGAGATTACCTTGGGCGGACGTCATATGAGAAGTGGCTCCGGTGTCCATATACCAATTTGCGTCCGGTGGATTTTAATCCAAGTGTATGCATCGCGGCCTCAATATCCGTAGGTGTCGGACCGAAAACTAGGCCCGCAACAGCGAAGGCCTGCTGAGGCCGAGGCCCAAGCAAGCCAGCCTGCTGCAAAGGCCCAGCCGACTGCTTGGGCTGGTACTGTTGGAACTGGGAATTGGGCCTCTGGCTATCCCAATTCACTGGAAAGCCCGGATAACTAGGAAAGGTCATGTTGGGCCATTGGCCACTGGCCCAACAGCCCCACGACCATTGTGCAGTGGCCCAAGTCTACGGCCAGTGGTGTTGTGGTCCAGCAGGCCCACTGCCGCCGCTGCTCCGACCACTGCTACTGCCACTGCCACTGCCGCAACCGCCGCCGCGATTCTTGCCACCATTTTTTTTATTTTGACCCTTTTTACCGCCACTATTGTTACTGTTTTGGCTAGAATTGGCCGATAATGAGTGAGGGTCATCGGACGTAGCAATCATCATGACGAATTTAGCTCCGGTAGCCACCTTTTTAGCCAAGCCAGCCTCTTCTAATGTGAGCATGGAACGGGCCTAGTAGAACGGTGGAAAAGGATTATTTACTGAAGAAGTCCCAACGCCATTATAAGCCTCGGATAGGCCTGCAACCATCTGAAGAACGAGACGATCGTTAGTGACGGGAGCACCAACGTTCTTGAGTTGATCCGCCAATTCCTTCAGTCTTTTACAATAGGTTGAGATATTCGGAAAATCCTTCATATTGACATGGGAAAATTCCCGCTCAAGGATGACGGCACAGGAATTTTGTTATCTTGAAATATATCACGCACCCGATTCCAAGTTTCCATTATCATGGCATTGGGTTCAATAATCGTTTGCAACATGTCTATAGAGATAGTGGAATAAATTCACTGAAGTACCGTAGCATCAAGAGTCGTCCATAACATAGGGTCATCATCGGCGGTAGGCACCTTCTCTTTGCCTGCTTCCGCGGGGATGATGTGATGAAGGACTTGATGTGAGCGTGCGTGAACTTTAAATAATTTCGCTCACGTCGCGTATTGAATGTTTTCCATCTCAAGAACGGTAGTGATGTGGTTCTTGATGTTGGACACAGTAAGGGCAGGATGAAACGTGTTCTTTGAGGTAGACATTATGAAAGAAAAAGAGAAGAATGAGGGATTTGGAATAAAAATTTGGGAGGAAAAAAAAAACTTTGGTCGGCGGCCTGACGGTTGCCGAGAATGAAGAGGGCAGCGGAAGGTTTTGGGAGAAGGTATTTTAGCCCTAGACTTCTGATACCATTAAAGAAATAATCCCTTGATTATTTTCATTAAAATTTTATTCCTATTATAATACTAATATCCTAATTACTCTTGTATAAGACTTTTACAAAATATGGTAAGTAACCTAAATATACACAAATATACACACACGATTTCTATCAGCTAATACCATTCCAATAACTAAATAATGTATATATATATATATATATAAAATTTTATAGCCGAATTAGAATTTTTTGTCCTACTAACCAAACGCCTCATAACAGTATTTCCTCCATCCATGTTCTTTATAATGGCAGAAGCGAAGTATTCAAATCATCAGAATGGAACATTTTTTAGGACTTTATTAAATCTGTTCTTATAGACAATTCATTTTGAGTACAGATAGACATTTCGCAGGTTCTATTACAGTTTTCACCGAGGGAGTGGATCAAATTGTAGCGGTAATATAACATGATAGCTGCACAAATGAAATTAAAATCAAATCTATACAACCCTTTTAACATTGATACCACAAAAATGACAACAAAAATTAATATATTTTAAAAAAAGATCCTGAAAAACAAAACTTCAATTTAACATAATCTCTCTTTTTTCTGGATAAAAGCTTTAACTAAGCGAGATGTTCATATTTTTAAATTATTTGACCGCTTTTAATGTATAATTCTGTTAGTTGATGCCAGATATATCTCTGTTCTTTAAAAATTTTGAACTCTCAGTGTTAAGTGTTGCATATAGTCTCCAAATCAATTTTTAAGCAGTCATGCAACAATAAATTTACTTGGTATTAGTTGTATAATGGGATAAATTTCACTGAGCTATCATTTTTTTCACCAAAATCACTTAATTATGTTTTCTAATACAAAAATCGCAAAACTTTGAGTCTACTAACACAAAAATCACACCTACGTAAAAATTCAACTCCTAGTGATAATTTTCTTTATTATTATTTTGTTTTTAATCTAAAAAATACAAATCCAACTAAAAAAATTGACCTGGCCCAAAATTCATATGCAAAAATTAAAATACTAAAAGGATGAATAAATGTAAAAAATTATCACAAAATTGTTGTTTCTGATGCAAATAACAATAACTAATGTTACATAAAATCTAATTTCTTACTATCCAATAAATTATTAAACTTTTCAATATATATTGAGAAAGTGATTAATATACCCTAAGATTGAAAACAAAAATTGTTTCGAGTAAATTAAGCAAAGTTAACTAATATTACATCAAATAATATAATATTATAAATGTAAGTTTTTTCAAGAATAACTTTCTAAATATTCGGCATATAATTAAATAATTAAGGACAAGTTTATCTATAGTCATGTCCTCCGTGCATTTTGTTTGCAGATTACAATCATGAAAATTTCACCATCCAACACCTAGCATCACAAGCTACAACATTTTATTTTCGCTCGTGAAAATGGATCATATAGAAAAAGATTTGGAATTGCATTAAAATTATGAAGAAAAAAGGAAATTATCAAACTAAAAAAGTTAATCCTAGAATGAATATTTTAGTTCCGCACATTTTTGGATCACATATTCAGTGGAAGGATTGGTTCTGTTTCTTTAATATTTTAACTTCTCCATATGAAATTTAGATTGTGTCTGTTCTTTTTAATTGAGTTTGTATTTATTAGATTAAAAATAATTACCCATCAAAAGTTGGATTTTTTGGTAGGTGTAACTTTTGTGTTAGCAAGGGCAAAGTTTTGTGACTTTTGTGTTAGGAGCCGTTTGGACATGATCTGAAATCATGAGATGAAATCATGATGATTTGAAGTTGAAGTTTTGTTTGGACATACCATTTGGATTTCTTAAGTTGTATTTTTAACTTATAGACATAAAATCCCACAAGTTGTGAAAACCCATCAAAACTTTTCTAATTCTTATACAATCTTACCAAATGAGCAAGTCATAGTTCATAATAAAATTAATACGCTACTAAAGGCCTTTCTAAAAAATACAACATCAATTGATCAAACTTTAGTTTAATAAAATGGAAAATTGAACATGAATTGTAGTGTAACTACTCTTTAATATAATCCTCACACATGATTGGTAAGAGTAAATTTGTTATAAATATACCATCAACTTGTAGATTTTTTAATATTTGATATAAATGATTGGTAAACATGGTTGGTAAATATATCTACCAACTTATTGATTTATTTTTATAAAATATAAACTTATGGGTCAACTTTTACGTTTAAAATTTTTGAAATCATGATTTAGAATCACAAATCATGCCTTTTAGAATGATTTGGGATTTCATCTCATTAGATGAAATCGCATGTCCAAACGCTTACTTAGAAAACATAGTTAAGTGACTTTGGTGTGGAGAAAATAGTTATGTGGCTTTTGTGTTGGAAAATATAGTTAAGTGACTTTGATGAAAAAAATACGTAATATTTATGTGACTTTTTTATTGTAGAACATAGCTAAGTGATTTTGATAAAAAAAAAAAAGTGATAGTTATATAGCCATTTGTGAAATCCATCCTCGTATAATGCTTGTGGATCACCATCCTCAACGTGTTATAGTAGTAAATAATTCATTGTCATAATTAGTATGATTTCTTCTTATACTTATTTCTTTATATTTTGATATTCTCTCAGTGAAAATTATGATTTTGCCAAGAAATCATTTGTCATTCACGTTGACTTCTTCGTGCGTCTATTTTCTTATATTTTGAATTTTCTAAGTAAATATTCTCACTCCATCAAGATATACTTTCTTATTCTCATTGATTCTTTGTGTGTTTTATTTCTTTATATTTTGAATTCTCTCAGTAAAAATTCTTGCTCTACCAAGAAATTCTTTCTTTCTTGTCGAGCAAGGAATGAGAAAAAAAAGTAGATGCATTTTTTCTTACTTTTTTTGCTACATGTTATAGGAAGGGATATGCAGTGGAGGCAAGAGAAGGCGGAGGAAGAGGAGGAGGTGGGCTGAGCACCATGATGATGAACAAGCTCAAAGAAGAATCAGCTCCGAATCACCATGGGTGCCTGACCCCGTTACCGGTTATTACAGACCCGAAAATCAAGCTAATCAGATTGACGCCGTCGAGCTCCGGCGAATGCTTTTGAAGAGCAAATTTAGAGGACACTAACAAGTTAAAATTATCTAAAAATTAGCAATAAGTCTTTCTTGCCAAAAATAATTGTATCTTTTGATTTTTTTTATATTGTTATGTATGTTAGTGCTAGCTGATGAGTATTTTAAATCCATGTTGCCTCATCATTTCTTGGATTAATAAGACCACTAATTCTTTGCGTTTTTATTGGGCTAAATTTTGAATAAATTATACTTAATTAACTCTTAACTTTCCATGTCTGAATATAATAAGTTAGAAATAGGAAGTATATGAAATTTGAAGATTTCGCTCAAGTAACTTTTTTTGGTCAATGATAATAAGTTAACCAAATATATACTCCATATTTGATTTGCTAGGAAGGAAAAGAACCACAATGGAGAAACAAGAAAAATAGAAGAAGAGGGTGTCATCAAGGAATATTTTCTTTTACAATTATTTAATGGAAATGTGATCATTATTTAGGAAAAAATTATTTAACGATTTACAAAAAAAAATAAAAATAAAAAAACCGTTTTTAAAGTTCTCAGTAACACTAGTAAGATACATCCAAATCCAAAACACAACATTCTGCAGGGAAAGAAAAACGCTGAATCTAAAATGATTCAAAGAATCGACATCTGAATTGTCACACCATGATCTTCTGCACATGATAGTTCCACTTATATTAAGCTAACATTGGTATTAATTTAACGGAAACTGAAAATGCTCAATTTGAAAAATTTAAGGGTTAATATATGCGACTTGCCAAACTTAAGGGACCTTTTGTGTTAAAAACTCACATTGTGATTCTAGTTCCCCTAGGGCTGTCCAGTGGGCCGGTCGGCCCGATCCTGCCCCGTCCCGCTATCTGGCCCGCTCTGTCCCGATCCCCCAAAAAAAATTGTCGGGTCGGAGTTCGAACTCAGGACGGGGCCTGGGTTCGTCCCTCCCGTCCCCCTCCCCCTTTGCAAAAATAATCGTTGCAACAACGGTCAAATTTTTTATTTTGGCCGTTGTGCAGCCTTATAATCTGATCATTCCCCATTCATAACCCCTACCCTTAATATTTATTTTTAACCCATAAATTAATATATTTACACTTTAACTCTATTTCTCAATTATAAATAATTCATTTTCCTCTTCATACTCACAAATCTTCCTACCATCTCTCAATTTATCTCTCTACAATTCTACAAATCTTCCTACTATTAGTATTAAATATTATATCAAAGTTAAAATTGGGAGTGAAGTTGACAACTAGCTTGAAGATCATTGAGCAAAGTTTCAATTTTCAACATCGATTACACGTCAACGTTACGTCGGTGTTTGGTACCTTCGTTCCTTCTTTAAATTATTATTGTTACTTAATTTTAATTATCGCACTTAATTTTATTTACTTTAATTATTTATTTGTATAATTAAAATAGAAGGATTGAAACGTATGATTACAGTAAAGGGTAAGGGTGTTTCTTCTAGTATGGGTAACAAAGGTAAGGGTACTTCTTCTAGTAATCATATTTCTAGTCCCGATGATTTGATTGATTTCAGTTATATTGATGAAACTGCTTTTTTTAATGATATACCATTAGATGATGAAGTAGATGAACTAGACTTTAATTTAGACGATAATATAGATAACATACACACTGGTGCACTTCAACAGCAGGCTCAGACTGAGTCTCAGCATGAAACTAAAACTGGAATGCCTCATATTCTCTCTAGTATGAATCAAGGCCCCACAAAACGAAAATTAAAATCAGATGCATGACTTTTTTTATAGGGACGAAGAGAATCAACTAGCTAAATGTAAAATTTGTAAAAATATTTATAAATTTAACACAGGAAAAGATCAAGGTGGGACGGGAGGTTTACTGAGACATGTACAAGGCGAGCACACAGCTAGGTGAAATCAATACCTAGCTAAAAAAATAGGTGTGTTAATGCCATCTGGTCGGGATGGTTCACATAGTGTCCCCGACCTAGTACATGGTCAAATTAACCCAACGACGAGAGGAATTTTTGGTCCTAAATATGATAAAAACAAAGATAGGAAAAATATGGCAAAATTAATTGCGGTGGAGGGTTTGCTTTTTTCATTTCCTTCCTCTCCTGGTTTTATTCATTACATTCTAGACATATAATTCTACTTTTAATGGTTTCCTAGATCAACTGTTAGAAGGGATGTTTTTAAATTTACAAGTGAATATCAACAATATTTACGTTATGCACTGTATCATTTTAATGGCAAAGTGGCTATCACTTCTGACATAGGTCGTAGTACTAACGGTAATGGTTATTTAACGGTAACATGTCATTGGATAGATCAAAATTGATCTATGCAAAAACGTATTTTAGCACATAGATATATAGATGATAGGCACACTGAAAGTTTTATTGCAGAAAATATTCATGAAATTTGTGATTACTATAGAATAATTAATAAAATTATGACTATTACAGTAGATAATGCTTCTTCTAATGATTATGCTATAAAATTTTTAAAACTTAAATTAACTTCATCTTTTCCTGATCATTTTCATATAAGATGTGCGTGTCATATTTATAACTTAGTTGTAAATGATGGCCTAAAACTTTTTGAAAACATTCTTAATAAAATACAATTTGCTATAAACTTTATTTTTAAAGATAAAAAATACAAAGACGCAAAGAATATAAAAAACATGTCATGATTGTGGATTACCTTATAGAAAAATTCTATAAGAAGTTTCAATTAGGTGAAATTCTCTGTATGAGCAACTACTTGTTGCTTACGGTTATAGACAACCTATAACTTTATTACATAACGCACATAATAAAAATCCAAGGATGCTTGTAGATAATGATTGGAAAAAAATTTAGAAAAAATTTATCAAGCTACTAAATAATTTTCCGGTATTTATTATCTTACTATTTCCAATTACTTAATGAATATATGCAAAAAATCAACTTACAAGGCATCTATTGAAAAAATGTTTAAAAAATTAAAAAAAATCCTATCTACACTATTTATATTGTTTGTGTTGTTTTAAATTCAACTGTAAATAAACGGTTGTAAAACACTTGTAGAAACTATTTATAATTATATAAAAGTACTTTCAATAGACACAACTGAAGAATCAACTCACAAACCAACTAAAGAAAAAATTACGTCTAGCATACACACCGAATGCAAATAAATATATATGTATTACCAACAACAAAGTGCAAATAATCAGCCAGCTTTTGTACCAGCTTTACTATTTCGCTGCAACCTTATAAAAAACATGCGATTTCTGCTGCTAGTATTCAAGGCCTTAGAAATAAAATGTATAGTAGTTCAACTTCTTCAAAAGTTAGCGAATTTGATGTTTATGTTTTGCAGGGTGTTGTACCGTACGAATTAATTGACAGTGATGAAGGACAAGAAAACTTGCTGAAATACTGAAGGCAGAATGAAAATACATTTCCAACACTGACAAAATTAGTCCGAGATGTGTTGAACATTCAAGCGTCATCAACGGCGTCTGAAAGCGCTTTTTCTGCGAGAAGATTTCAAATAGGAGAACGCATACATTCATTGACAGGAGACGTTGGAGATTGCAGTTCTATTTAGAGACTAGATTCGTGCAGAGCGTAGAAAGTGCGGTCAACCGAAGACCAACGAAGAAAAAAACTACAACTACAACAAAATCTTGTCCGGGGAAGCAGGAAGCGACGTAAAGTATGGTTGAATATGTAATTTTTTTAATTGCAATTTTACTATATCATTTGCAATTTCTGAACAACACCACAAAGTTGCAATTTTGAAATTATATTACAAAAAAATTATATTTCTATTAAATAATATAAGAGGCACAAGAACAGCCTTCGAATGTTTTTATTACAATATCTTGTTCAATTATTGAAGTGTTTGTATATATTATTTTTTAAAATTAAGTGGCAAAAAAAAAATCCAGAGACCCGACCCGACCCCGTTCCAGCGGGAACAGGTCCTCTTCCCGTCTAGGCCCACCTGGCCTGCTGGAACCCGAGTCCCGACCCTCTCCCACATCCCGCAGGACCCAGCCCGCCCCGCCCAGTTGGACAGCCCTACCCCCTAACTCCAACCCCAAAGAGAGACCAACTCATTCTAATTCAAGCAGTAATTGCAAAGGCAATCACAGTGCAGATACAAAAAGGAGATAAGTAAAGGGGGGATTTAACAAGAGCATTGCATATATACCTAAATATTGGCAAGTTTTACTCATTTTCTGGACCTAATACTACCTAGCTAGAATCGCGTAGACGACTCAAATGTATCAAAATTTACATGAAACAATAGCCGAAACAAAATTCCTGATAGTTGAAACTTAAAAGATGAAATTCCATAATCAGATATTTACAAAGATTATCTCCCATAATTGAACTCAACCTGGATAACATAGCGCATCCGTATTTGTTCCACATTGTAAACTATGTACTCATTATACAACAAACTACCCTGCAAAAACATAACAATGTTTAGCATGACCTGCTATGAGTGTACATCACACAAGGCCTAAGGGACTAGGCAGCTATCACGAAGAAATTGTAGTTCATTTTAACACAAAAGGTAAGATTTCTCATTCATAATTTCAGAATCATGAACATTGTATGCATATAGAATTTTGAGAAAATGGAATTGTGAAATAAAAATGATGTCATAAACAAGTGTAGAGCAAACCTTGTATTTTGGTTGCTCCTTTGAATTTCCCAAAGGAACGATGACTCCATCTTCAAGTTTTTGAGCTTTTTCAAAATCTGGGGCCGTGGCACCAACTCCTTTAGTGCTGCAATACCAAGAATCGTGATATTCCCATGAATCATTCTTTTCCAGCTCTAAACAGGTTTCTCTATATCTACAAACTACAGTTCTCTTCTTTTCTTTTTTGTTGTATTTTGAGTTTACCATCTGAGCAATAACATAATAAGTATGAGAAGAATGAAACCTTAGCTTTCCCAAAGGCAACTTATCAGCATTGCAGTTGGCTAACAGCAGCTCATTCATGTCACCAAGAGCAACCTGTAAAGGAAGTAGAAAGGTCGTTAATTTCTGGACACAGAGGTTGTGGCACACAAAATCAGACTTATCTAAAGAAGTGACATAAAAATAAGAGGGGGGGGGGGGGGGAATTGGGCTGGACTGAAGGGCTAACAAACCTCGCACAACAGAAGCACACCATCCTTAGCTGCATAGCAATAGTTTGCACTTTTGGAGAACATATCAGCAAAATAAACACCTTTGCCAAACATGTAACCTGTCGAAGGTGCTTCTGGAGGAGCAATTCGTAAACCTAGTTTATCACGCGGGAATCAACCATTAGGGAATTACAAGATGACTTAAAACATGCTTGAAGAAATTTAAACGAAGAGAATAAGCAAACAACCCTGTGAAAGAATGCCAGCCCAGTTTGTGAGCCGAGAACCATGCCATAAAAGCATCCTATTACTTGTATCAGAGAACTGCTTGCAGAGAGTTCACAGATTTTACATCAGTCTTGGGTAGTAGTAGTTGTATTGTTAATAAAATAGAAAAGGCTGTTGTAAGGAATTTTATGAGACTTTGGAGTTCACCTTCTGGTATCTTTCAGTTTCACCATCTCTTGATGCCCTAAATATTTTAACAATATCGACAGCATAACCAGAATGTGTTTTTGCATGAGTATTCTTCATGTAATTCTTAATCTGACCAAAAATAACATCACTCAGCTTTATAAACTCCAGGATGAATAATAATCGAAGACGAAAATCAATTATAGTAGAAAACATGACGTGGTGTGATCTCCATGGACCAGATGAACAAGTAAAATTCACAATGTTCATACTTGTCATGTTGATCAACACACTGAATGAAGGAATACAATACTCAGAAGATAAAAGACCATGAAGTACTAGATCCAGCAAAAACTTTTTCATACCATGAGAAATTCCTGGCAACCAACTTCAACTGGAACAAGTTCGCAACGAAGTTGTTCATATTGATAATACAAGGGATCCTCCTAGAAAAAAGATGATGCCAATTCTGAGTCATATCTTAATCATCAAAACAGTTATTGTGTGCAAAAGCAAATCAAAGTGTGCTAAAAGCCAGATCTCTTGGAACATAGGTTCAACCAAAACCCTTTTTTGTTATTCCAAAGATATATCAAAAATCATTTCACTCATAATGCACCAAAATGGACCCAAAAGTTATGTTCTTTCTTTCAAATTTTTGAGCTACCAAACTATCTATTTTACACAAAAGAATGTTCTTTATGCACCAAAATTAAAGCGAATACTTTCAACCTGACTCGGCAAAGCAGTACCTGTATTTTTGAGTTAACCTCCAATAACTTAGTTGCGACTTCAATTTCAGCAAGAGCTTCGACCTTTTCGTTTCCAAGAGTTTCACCACAGCAAAAAGATCAGGGAGAAATAAGTAAACAATAGACAAGCAACGAGGATAAACTTTAAAAAAAAAACATTGAACTAAAATTTCATTGTAAAGATAATTTGTGACTGACACCACCGAAGTTCAACTTTCTAACATATGCTTTATTAGCTCATCTGCATAAACCAAAAACATGTTTGTAGGGAACATCAACTAACAGTAAACAAGAGATTCATGCATCTAGATGGACATAACAGTTATGATGAAACATCAAATGATCAGTCAATCCAATTAACTGCCAAAAGCACTACAAAGCAGACACTTCCACCCCTTTAACTGAAATGCACACTTAAGACAGTGTTATAGATAGAAAATAATGATCAGGAGGAACGAGAAAGGAGGGAATTTAGAAAAGAGAAAAAATAAGTCACCATTTCAATTTTGTGTTTTAACTTCTGAGGGGTGTCGATGACAAATTCACCTGACAGTACGATAATGAGTATATTAGTAAGTTACACAAACTATCTAACAGAACCACTACCATCTACCTGAAGTAACTGAGGGAAAAAAGGACCATGGAAAAAGAAAGACTGGAGGATCAAGCAAGCAGATGAAGCAGGAAGAGGAGGCAAAATGAGGCTTTGGTGGAAAAGGAAAGGAACTAAGATGACTTACGCATCTTCTTGAAGCCAAAATCATGAGGAATGACTGTATAGAATTTACTGCAACATAAAAATGATGAAAGTATCAGAAACCATATATTGATCATTGACCATAATCAGACAACTCACAGTAGGGATGAACCAAGCTTACCTGCTCAAATCTTCAAGCAGTGTTCTGTTGGACTGGCCAATTACATCAGAAATCCTTTTCAAGACATCATAGCCCTAAACAGAGACAAACTTTTAGTTGAATACTCCAGGGTAGTTCTCTCTTTCTCTCATTTATTAATCCATTTACTTATATAGTTATATGCGTTTATGTCTTGGTGAGTGTAGTGAAGCATGATAGCTGGACTACCAGAGTAAAGAGGACATTATAAAATATTAAGGTTCTGACAACATGTATCCACTTCCTGCCTAACTATTTTCTCCCTACACCCTTCACAATACTTTTAATTCTCCGTGCGTATTTTTTCCATTTCTTCAGCAAAGACCTTGTGAAAACCCTCTGCATCAGATTCAAGTTGGGCAATCTAGCAACAAGACATAGAATTTTCCACCCTCCAGGATAGCACCAATCAAGACCTCAAGCTTTGATGAGGAAATATTAGTGAGGGTAAAACTTTATCTCACAAAAAAAAACATTATATCATAAAATTAAGTTATACTGCTTATCAAGTAAACTGGAACCGAAGGAATATAAAAACTTGAAGATAATAAATTTAGGTTTGAGGGAATCTTTACATGATTTGGTATATGCTTCATTGACTATTTTTTGTTCAGGACCACACAGATTTAAATAAATGGAGACAAAAATAAGTGGTTAAGAATACTTGCCTTCAAAATAGTTGTTTTGCTCAAGTTACCGAGTGGCAACTTGTTAGCATTGTACCCTGTTCAACAATAACAAGGACATATATCAGTTACAATAGAAGTGATGAATATCATGATAAGAATCATTATGGTACGACAAAAGTGCTAAACCTATTTCCATCATTTGCTGCCTCATCATATTGGTGTCACAAATAAGGGATACGAACTTTGCAATCGAGGCCTCCAGCTTAGTCTCACGAGGTTGACTTTTTGGTACTGGTTTGGACTGTCCTTGGACCTGTTTGAGAGGTTCATGAAGCCCTCGGATCAGTATACACCACTTTATATTTGTTGGTACTTCAAACCGAACTGCTTATTCATATGATAGGAAATTTTCAAGTTATTGCGTGAAATTTTCAACAACTAGACTGGGACAGCAGAAAGTAGAGCAAAAGATTCTAAGTTCATGGAAAAAATAATGAGTTTAACACATCTACACAATTGCGATATAGAGCAATAGATTCTATATCAATGCAGAAATAATAAGTTTACTACATGATTTTCCCAATAGAGTACAAGTAACTTAAAACAACTTACTGATGACTCTTTCCCGTTGTCATCATAGTCCATTTCCAACCAAGAATATTGTTTTGGTTGACAAACAAAATCTTTGCGGTTAGACCAATAGTTATTGGTCTTCTCATAGAATTTGCTCTCAAACTCAGATATGGCATCATCGGGGGACATATAGGGACCATTGATCTTCGTTCCACCTTTTGCACCAACTCTGCCCCATCTAAGGTAAACAAGAAAATTCCCACCATTATCATTCTCTGCAATCAGATTAATAGAATCAGGCCAAGCAAATATGGAAAGGCAATGAAACAATGTAAACATAACAAAAGTTTCAAATATGCAAGAGTTCTGATTGTTTAATACAATATTCGCAGCTGTTCTTAGGGTTGGCCCACCATCAGAAGTAGTTAGTTGATTTAGCCACCAATTACTTGAACAGTTTATGGTATATATTGCTACCAAAGCATAGAAACTCGCTTTAAAAGGAAAACAAGGCATCTTTCACACTTCACTAGGCAGTTTGCTTCCAAAATGAAGACATGTATGAGGCAACAAATAGAGACTAACCTAGAACTTGAATGATATAAAACTTGTTATTGTTGTTCCCAACATTTGTTTGGTTCAATGTAGCATCATAAATCTCATTTCCCTGCATTTCAACAAGAGTTCATTGAATCCAAATGAACTTTATTAGAAGGATAAGAGGGGGAAAAAAAGAACAATGCAAATACTTCTTTGCAGCCAGAAGAAGCGCTTTCTAAAATACTTACTTGTTGCAGGACATGATAGCGTGTCTTGATGTCATCGGGCAGGTACAGATCCAATACAGCTGCACCTTTCTTTGTTGCTGTGACCAATTTCTCTGTCTCGCCTTCATCCCCAACTGCCAAATATTTTAACAGTAAACAAGACACAATCATTTCTCACTAAGAAGGGGATGAAAAGCACAACCAAATAGATAGCATAAATAGTCAAGTTATTTTCAAGCTAGAATGCAGCACTAAATTGAACACAAACCACTTTACTGTGTTTCTACGTTAATATAACAACATAATATCCAATCGCATAAGTGGGGCCTGGGAGGGTAGAGCGTATGCAGACCTTACCCCTACCTTGTGCAGGTAGAGAGATTGTTTCCGATAGACACTCTATGTTTCTATGTTAATCAGTACGTATAATATAGTGCATTATTACCATTCTGTAGCATACTGTAATATATACCAGTATTTATGAAAACAATCCACTGTCTAAAAGCTTTCTAATTTCAATTCTACATAGTATAAAATACTCCCTAAGTTTCAAAATGTAGTCATTTTTTATTTAAGCAATTCACTTGCAAATAAAAGATAAGCCAATCACAAAGCTATACGAAAAGTGTACTAATTTGCAAACATGTTATCTGACAAGTTAATAATACACTTACAAGTTATTGGTCATAACCACTTTCTTTTGCAAAGCAAAAAAATGTAATATTATGCGACTAAATAGAAGTAAATGTAAAAGGTGAAATCAAAATTCGACTCAACAAGCACTCAAGCCCCATCAAAGGCAGTCAGTAAAAACATAATCACGCAAACAAGTACTAAACCAGTATAAAATTATTCTTCCCCTGGTCTGATTTACTTTCAGAGTGATATTTCACTTAAGATGTCCAAACTTTTGGATAGAATTGCTATCCAAGACGCTAAGTAGGCGTTTGTCCATATATTCCAAATATTTTTTATTTTATTTGAAATTTATGGAGTTGAAGTTGAAGATGAAGTTGTGTTTGGTTATACTTTTTGCAAAGAATATTTAGAATAATGTTCATGCTTATATGTACTTAAATACAACTTCAAAGTGAAATAGGTTATAAGTTGTTTTCCAATTTGAAATACAACTTGCAAAATTGGATATGGAATTTTCTTGGTAAACGCTGATTTTCAAATAAAGTAAAAAAAAATTATGGCCAAAGGGGTCCTAAGTTTGGGTCGCAAAACAAAAGTAGTTATGTTAATGAGTTAACTGATGGTTAAATTTCATAAGTTTTAACTTATAAAGTAGAAAATAAGATTTGTCCACACAGAAACACTACTGCAATACCTCCAAGATCATCTTTTGACTCGTTATTCTGTGAATCAGAAGCAGCACAAAGCCTCTGAACAAGTTCTTTCTTCGACCCAGTAGTGGAAATCCCACGAGAAGTGGCTACCTCCCTTAACTCCTTAACACACATCTTCTTATAATCCTCCACAGCATTCATCTTCCCTGACCCAATTGAGTCAGAATCAATCCTTGATCTTTTCCTATCACCATTCAATTGCTTCTTGTTTTCCTCCTCAATAGCCTCCTCCAATTTCTTTACCTACAATTTCCCCGATAAGGGTACTCAATGAAACCAAGAAATACACGAAAATAACAAACAAGAGACAGGTTTGAGCCTAGCAGAGTTAACACCAGGTGAATTTTTTCCATTTACACACAATATATAAAGAATAGTGAGGTTCTAAGTGCTAACCAATATGGGTTTGGTTCCAGTGGTGTCAAGACCGCGACTCAAGAGCTCCTTACGAAGGTCATCCATTTTAAGCTTGGTAGTGGTGTCATCTGGCAGGTACTGATCCAATACAGTGGCACCCTTCTTCGTTGTTCTGACCAATTTCTCTGTCTCACCTTCATCCCCAACTGCCAAATATTTTAACAGTAAACAAGACACAATCATTTCTCACTAAAAAGGGATGAAAACCAAAGCCAACTGGATAGAGTAAATAGTCAAGTTAGTTTCAGGCTAGACTGTAGCACTAAGTCGAACAGAAACCACTTTACTACGTTTCTGTGTTAATCAGCATAATATAGTGCATTATTACCATTCTGTGGCATTAACTACTGTAGTATACACCAGTATTTATGATAACAAGCCAACTGTCTAAAAACTTTCTAAGGAGTTCAATTCTACTTAGTATAAAGCTATTCCCTAAGTTTCAAAATTTGGTCACTTCTGATTTAACCGCTACTTGAGCCGATCATAGATTAATTCACTTCACAAATAAAAGGTTAGACAATCACAAAGCTATATGAAAAGTGTAATAATTTGCAAATGTATCATCGCAAATTGACAAGTTAGCAATACACTTAAAAGTTATTGGTCATAGCCACTTTCTTTAGCAAAGCAAAAAAAATCTAAAATTATGCGACGAAGTAGGAAGTAAAATGTAAAATGTCAAACCAAGACTAAACATAATCGCGCAAACAAGTACTAAACCAGTACAAATTACTCTTCCCTTCGGTCTGACTAACTTTTAGGGTGATACTTCACTTAAGATCTCCAAATTTTGGATAGAATTGCTATCAAATAAACTAAGTTTGGGTCCCAAAACAAAAGAATTTATGTTAATGAATCGACTAATGATTAAATTTCATAAGTTTTAACTTAATGACAGTTAATTTGATACAAAGTAGTACAAGAGATATGTTAATACCTCCAAGATCATCTTTTGACGCGTTATTCTGGGAATCAGCAGCAGCACAAAGCCTCTCAACAAGTTCTTTTTTCGACCCAGTACTGGAAATCCCACGAGAAGTGGCTACCTCCCTTAACTCCTTAACACTCATTTTCTTATACTCCTCCACATCATTCATCTTTCCTGACCCAATTGTGTCAGAATTATCAACCCTTGATCTTTTCCTGTCACCATTTAATTGCTTCTTGTTTTCCTCCTCAATAGCCTCCTCCAACCTCTTTACCTGCAATTTATGTGATACAGTTTGAATTTCAAAAGTCAAAACTTATTTATTTTGAGCCTAGCAAAGATAACACCAGATGAGATTTTTTTCCATTTACACAAAATATATCAAAGAATAGTGAGGTTTATAAGTGCTAACCAAAATGGGTTTGGTTCCGGTGATGTCAAGACCGCGAGATGAAAGTTCCTTACAAAGGTCATCAACTTTAAGCTTGGTAATGGTGGCCATTTTGTCTATGAAGTTGCAGAGGATTGAGAACGTATAAGTACTAGTGAATGGAAAAAGCTTCTCAAGGAAGACTGGTGGGAAAAAGCTTCTCAAAGAAGACTGGTGGGTTAGAGTTATATTATTAGTAAATAAATAATTAGTGATGGATGAGTTTAATTATTCATCAATTAGTTATTTTATCATTTATCTTACATAAAATAATATATAGATTTTCTTATAACTTATATATATTTATTCATCAATTAGTTATTTTATCATTTACCTTACATAAAATAATATATAGATTTTCTCATAACTACTTAGTAAGTGTTTGGCCATAGAAACCAAAAAAAATACTTTTTTTGGAATTTTTGAAGATGGATTTGTGATTGGTCATAGTTTTTACAAATAATTTTTTGTTGTTTAAATGTATGTTTTCAACAAGCTTTTAGTTGTGAAAAATAAAGTTTTGTTGTTTTACAATTTTCAAAGACAACTTCAAGATGTATTTGGAAATTTTATGGCCAAACACTGCTTTTTTAAAAAGGTGAAAAAATTCAGAAAAAAATGAATAATTATTATGGTCAAACGGATCCTTAATTATGCGGGATTGTAAACTAGTAAAACATCACACTTGTTGCGTTGAATTTTATACATAAAAAGTAAAATGCTACCAAATATGATAGTACTAATTATATTAATTTTAATACATAAATAATTCACTTCCTAAATAGCAACCAAACGAATCCTAAATGATTAAGACATGCCTTCCAAGGTCAAAAGCGCCCTCACGATTATTAAAATTAGTAAAATTTGCTATTAATGCTAAATAGGGGTGGGCAAAAAAAGCGGAAAATCGAAAAAATCGAACCGAATCGGCTGTTCGGTTCGGTTTTTATTCGGTTTTTAAAAAAAAACAACTTTTTGAAAAAACGAACTGAATCAGGATTTAGTGATTCGGTTCGGTTTTATAATTTTGGATACGAATCGAACCGAAAAATTGAATTAAATATGTAATTAATCTTATTTTTTATTTTAGGCTACTAATATCTCTTGAATCATGGCCATTAAAGTCAATCTATGAAGCTTTTATGGAAGTCGAATGCGGCATGAACTTGATTAACATATCACGGAAGCATTGACATAAATGTAGGGAGAGAAAGTAGTTGTAAATTGGTAAAAACTTTAAATGGACATAACTCTACGCTCAGATTTCCGTTTTACCCAAAAAAATTTATTTTGCGTATTTTTTCGAGACGTGGCAAGCCAATTTTTAGAAAAACGTTCGTTTTCCCAATCAATTTTTGTTTTCCCCCAAATCGATTTCTAATTTTCCTTTTTCTTTAGTAAACATCTCACGATACACAATAGATTTCAACATCGAAATTTCATGATAGTGTACGTGTGAATGTCAATTTCAGTTTAGAAATTCAATTTAAAAAAAAATTCTGACCCGCCCCGGCCCACTAGAAAAAAATGATATAATCCGATACGTTCGGCGATATAAACTGAACATATTGGTTTTTTTTTTAAGTTGGATTTGATTTTTTTTTTTAAAAAATGATTTTTATTCGGTTCATATTTTTCGGATACAAAATTGATATGAACTATATACGTCCACCCCTAATGATAAAGACATGCCTTCTGAGATCCTCACTATTATTAAGATTAGCTAGATATCTTATGACCCTTATTATTAGTCAGTTTTTAATCAAGGAAAAATTTACACCTTTCACATAGTTTATAGGTAAATATAATCTTCCTCCCTAATATTCTTTTAACTCTTTTTTCTCTCCCATCACCAATGTCATCACCACCATCATCTCTTCCCCTTCCAAAGTGGAGAAGAAGTCCTCTCTTATTTTCCTTTATTTGTGAAAAGCATACTTAAGAGGAATAAAAAGTATTATAATTTTATATTTATTCTTCATTGGTTAATATATTTTAGGAAAAGTAATCTTTACTAGAATTTGAGAAAGGACAGTATAGAAAGAGTTGCATAGCTTAGCTATGATAAGGTAAGAAGATTTAAGTTCGACTACATCTAGAGAAGAATAGGAAATATGAAAATGAAAACCGAATAAAATATGAAAATCAAAACCGTATATATATATATATATATATATATATATATATAACCCTTTCAGGTGTCCAAATATAGTGTCAAAAACATCAAACAAAATAAGTTTGAATTCATTCAGGCTATTCAAGATCAGTTGAGTAGAATTGGGACATCCAACAGTTCTAATACAGAACACATTGTCTCAGATACCCCACAATCATCCAATAAATCACGACTTTAACATATGATTCCGACAACAGTCACTCCTTAGAACAATTTCAAAACAATACACCGGTTGTTAACAAAATGGATTGGAAACAACTTATACAATAAATACAACAACAACAGGTGCAGATTATCCTTAGGTCGAGGATCTAAAAGGGATAACATACAGGGAAGGAATCGGGATATAAGGTATTGAAAAATCAATGGATAAAGGAGATATGCAGGAAGTAAATAAAGATTAACTTACAATTTAAGGTTCAAGTTAAAGAAACCATAAATCAAAGGTTCTGCAGGAATTTAAATCAAATAGCCGGTAGAACCAGTCAATTATTTAATGCAGAAATTTAATAAATTTAAAAGCATGAAGTATTTAAAAGATTAGGAGGTAATAACGACCATAATCATATTCATTTAAAATATTAAAATGTACAAAGTATTTTGTCAAGGAGATATACCTTGGGAATTTCTAAGGTATTTTTGATCATATGAGGGGTATTTTGATCTAACCTAAAGGGGATTTTATTTGGAGCTCTCACTTCTCTCTAGAAAAGAGTTGAAAGGAAAATCTTACGAGAAAGATAACTTAGAAAAAGAACTTATGCTTCTAAGGGAGATGGAGTATCATTTTATAGGAGTTTTACATGATATTTTGGTAATTAAAAAGGAATCTAACTATTCATCTAAGTGGAGAATAACTATTCATCCGACTGGAGAATGATTATTCATCCGAGTGCAGTTTGACATCATCATTTTTGGCATTTTCTTGAATTATTGTTGGAATCTTTGTTTTTACTATTTGCTTTTTGAAAGTCTATTTTTCATTCATTTTCTTTTGTCAGAATTTTGTCTGACTTTTACTCCAGGTATTTTATCTTTTCTTGGCAATCTTTTTCAGAATCCACTGTTGCCGAAAATTGGACTGTCTTCAATATCAATTTCTGGTTCTTCTTCTTCTGATGAAGAGCCTTGTTTTGATGAAGACGGTGCAAACTTCAGAATTATGGCCTGCATTTCTTCTGAATTTTTTGCCTCTGCAATCATTGAGGCCATCTGGGATTTTTGTGAAAGGAACTGAGTGTGCTCCGGTGTTTGTAGTGGCGCTTGTGATGTTTGTAGAGGCACCTGTATTTGAATGGACTTTCGGACATTTAGCCATTCCTGGACTTTTTATGGTGTGAGGCTTGCTGGTATTTTAAAGTTGTCCCACCATCGAATTTTAAATCTTCTTCTGATTGTCGGAATTTTATTTTCTGAATAATCTGCAGACCATGTGAAAACCCATGGTAAATGGAATTTAGTGTGAAAAAGGTGCAGGGGCACAAATCGTTTTTCTTCTTCATTGGGTTTATATTAGGATTTAAAAAGGCTCAAAGATTTAGTGACTTGGGGTTTTTATATTTCAAGGGAGGATCCGAATTGTTCCCACCATGAATTCCATCATGTTGGAAATTGTGATGGATTACATGAGGTATCAAAATGGAAAAATCAAGTGTGGCGTTGGTTGGTATTTTGAATAAAAAAAGAATTGAACCAATCTTGTTGGTAATCCCAGTAATTAAATGGAATATCAAAAAATGGTTCATTTTTATTGGGTATCTGGAAAATTTAGGAGTTGAGACAGATCATTCCCCCAATCGCTTGTAGCAATTACGTTAAGCATTTTTGCAAATAGAATAAGAGGGATCTGGGTTATTTTTATAATAATTATTTTTAATTGTCGCTAATCCTGATATTTCAAGGATAGCCTGGTAAAAATATGAGGTTTTTAAAATATCCCATGATTTGTAAAACCATCCTTGGCAAAAATAAATTTGTAATGCTAAAAAAGGGTCTTGGTCAAAAAATCATTTTTCAATGGTTACAATATTTTGAAAAAATGGTTTTATGAAGAATTCAGGGGCAGGTTTTTTGGGGACTTGTGATACCACAAGTTGGGTTTTTAAAAATTGTTTTTGAGAAAGGGTTTTTGAAGATTCTCCTTTCTCGATTTTTGTAAAATTTTGAGAGGTTTTTTCCTCTCATGAGCTTTGAGCAACTTCTTGTTTGGGATTTTGAAGTTGTATCAATGCCTGCTATAGTTCCGGAGATTTCGCAAGGAGTTGCAGAAGATTCTCAACAATTATTTCTTGTGCTTGTGTTTTTTGCACATATGCTGCGGCATTTTTATTTTCTTCTTTCATTACTGCATCATACCATGTCAGGGGGGTTTCAGTAGGAAGTTTGGCATGAAATTTTTCTTTTTCTTCTTTTATTGGTTTGGAGTTTGCGAATTTTTTGGTGGCCATGGAATTTATTTGTTGTTATGGTGCAACAACTGATGTATTTATTGGTGGAGGGATATCATCTTTTATCTTTTGGAGCAAGGCTTCACACATCGCATGGTTACAATATTGTCCGGATTCCCGCATGTTCTTCCTGAATATTTTTTATTTGTAGCCCAGACAGCGGGGCAAGAGACAGTGATATGACATCTTTATATTGCAACCAGTATTAGAAATATGTGGGTTTTCTCTCCTGTTTTTTAGGAAATCACTTGTTAAAAGATTATTAAAGCAAAAATTATTAGGAATCAATTTGCAGAAAATATTTTTTAAAATATCTTTGGTGCTATAAATCATGCTTCAAAAGTTTTGTGTATGCAAATGCATCAATTATTTTGATGCACGGTATCTAGGGGACTCAGAATTATGATCTAAAAAACTATTCCTTAATTCTCCTAGATGACAAGAATAAGTTTTTATCAAATTGAGGTCTCTAGCTTTTGATTTTGTCAAAAAAAGTAATTTTAAATTCTTATTATTGGAATCAAAAGAGATGAAATCATTATCTACCTTATAAGGGGTGATAAGATTTATAAACGGTGTCCCTAAGATAACGGAGTTGTGAATGTCTTTTACTAAAACAAACGATGTTGCTATAGAAACTCCATTGTTGATAATAGACGCACTGATTTGGAAATTGATTTCTAACTTTGTGTTATTAGCCGCTTGCTAAAGTTTCATGGGTATTTTCATGAAATTTATCAGGTATTAGACCTGTTTTTATGCAATTCAAATCTGCTCTTATGTCAAAAAGAGCAATAGTAGTTATTCTAAAATTGCTTGAGAATTTAAGGGTTATTTTAACAAGGTATTTTTTTTGACGTGATCTGTCTTAAGACAGTAAGGAATCCTTTAAGGATCTCTTCAAGATGTTGGTTATCAGAAGGTCCTTCTGGATTTTCAGAGTCAGAATTGTCGGACTCAGAACTGGACTCAGATTCTTTTGAAAGGACTGTTTTTATTAATAGAGAATCTTGTTCTTGTTTTCTTTTAGAACCTTGATCTCTAGTTTTATTTGTTTATCTCATTTTGAAGTTCTAGAACTGGCGTTTCTATGGAATCTTTCATCTTTTTACCCTTCTTCAAGATTTTGGTCAAGTCGTAGGTATTTTTGGAAATATTTGGTAAAATCGTATTTTTGGTATCTTTTTTCTTGTCTGTAAAGGATTTGAGGAATTTATTCAAATAATCATTTCGGTGTTCGACATCTAGGTGTTTAACCATATCTAACATGAATTTTGGTCTTTGGTTAAAGCACAAACATGTTTTCGCTTACCCTTATAAGATTTTTCAGATGAACTGGTAAAATAATTTCAATCATTTAAAAGCATGCTATAGAACCCGCAGGTCAACCGTATTATACGGATCCTTCATATCGGGGTGCTAACACCTTCTCTGGGAGATCGCCATAGCCTCTACCTCGACTCTGATTTAGATAGGATTTTCAAAGGTATTTGAATAAATCTTTTCACACTGGTTTTACTAATTTACTTATAAATTAGGTGGCGACTCTAAAAACGTATTACCTATTTAGAGCACCATTCAAACTCTTAGTATCTCCTTATGCGCTCACCCGTATAAAAATGAATCGTAACAATATTTTAATTTAAATTGTAAGTAAATATTTTAATTATAAAAAGTATATAAAATTTATTAACTTTTAATATAACAAACTAACATTCAAAGAAATAATTTGTTCACAACTAAACACTGCATAAGCAAACCTTTAATAACTAATACATGCATTACTAATCGCATAACTCATCGAAACATTGCAGAAGATTTTCAGCAAATTATTAATTGTTGCAATAACTCACTAATCTGTTGGATGTTGCTTCAATTTTTAGGGTTCTGTTTCGTCCAAAGTCTGTAGAAAATGTCCAACAAATTATGCAGTGGTTGCAACAATTAGTAATATGTTGTAATTGTTGTAGCAACTACAACAACTGTTGCAACAACTTTATCAGCTGTTGCAGCAACTAGAGAAGTTATTGCAATAAATTCAGAAATACTTATACAACAACTTTAGCACTTATTGCAACAACTCAATTGCTGTAAATTATTTGAAAATCAGCAGCTATACCCAGATGAATTATTGAAACAAAAAGCATTGTTTTACTTACTAAATGAGCGGAAATCACAAATGAAGTAATGTCCGGTGCTCCACGAACCAAATTCTGTCCAAAAATTATGTAAATCGGGTGGATTCTATTTTTTTCTAAATGAAGAACAATGCTTTAGGGGAGGAAGAAGACAACAATATGAATAGCAGCAGATGAAGAAGAAAGAAGATGAAAAAAGGAGGATGAGCAGCAACAATGAACAAAGAAGCAAGAAGAAGAAAGAAGATCGTCGTCGATGGCAACAATGCTTCACACTTTTTTTTTTACCCTTTTAGATAATTTAGGATTTTATATTTGTTGGGCCAAAGTGTAAAAGTTAAAATTTGGGGCAAGTTCAAAAATGAATCAAAATCCATTAATCATTAATCTAATTTTTATCACCTCTACTTAATAAAAAAAACTTGAGTTACTCCCACTAAATTTTAAAACGTTTTTGTCACCTATAATTAATTATTGTCTTTTTGCTAGATTATAAATAAAAGCTTTTGGGATAATTTTTTTTTGCTGACTTACCAAACACTAGAAATTAAGTAAGAAACCACTTATTTATAAAGAAATCATTTTCTAGAATAACATATTTCATGAAAAATATTTTCCGTGGTAAACATTTTGTACCAAACACACCCTAAGAGCTCTTCATTTCGATACTACTGTATAACTGACTAATAAAGCCGAGATACTCGAAAGTAGCAAGCACCATTACAAAAATCGAGACAACAAATTGGGAAACTCTGGCAACTCATCTCATACTCCAAAATTTTGAAGTACGATGGAAATTGAAGGTACTGATGGGTCCAAAACCCGACTGCCACCCGGTTCAAACCGAGAGTTCGGTAGAGGGTTAGGGTTCACCTCCGACGACAAAACCGTTTCTCGCCGTCAAATCTTGTTCCAAATCCACCACCCTTCAGACCACGAAGACGAAACTAAGGTTAGTTTTGAAGTCGTTGGAAGGAACCCCATTTGGGTACACATCAACAAGGATGGTAAAGTTCGAACTTATAGGAAGTTTGAAAGAGGCGAAATGGAGAATGATGACATGTTTTGTGTATCAGCCAATAAACCCATTTGGTTCACTTTGAAAAGAATTGATTTTGAGGATGAAGATAAAAGGGGTGCAATGAAAGAGATGGAAATGGAGACCCAATTGGCTGAAAGTCTTCACAGTAGTTCATCATGTCTAGTAGGGGTTGAATTTGACCTCGAGGATGTTGATATTTCCGGCATTGACCCTGTTCAAGGTTTGATTTTCCCCTGGTATTTGTTTCTTTGTCTCTGCAATTTCAATGCTTAATTGAATATATTCAATCAATTCAATTAACTAGTACCAATCCCAAATTAGTTGGCTCAATTATATGAATCACATATGTATCATTCTGTTCCATTGATTTTAGTCAAGAGACTCATTGTAAATATGATTAATTGACAACAACAACACAGTGGGATCTGTGGAGTGTAGAGTGTAGAGTGTAAGGAGACCTTACCCCTACCTTGGGAGGGTAGAGAGGCGGTTTCTGAAAGACTCTCGGCAGAGAAAGCATTAGCATAGGAAAATGTCAGATAAGGACAAGAAATTCAAAGCAGTATGAAAATGAAAATAACGAAAGCGAAAATATGATTAATTGACTGAATAGAAATATAAAAATATAATTGATTTTACAAATCCAATTGGTTCACCTTGGGGAGAATGATCTTTTAGCTCTAGAAATGGAGAGCGGAGACCATTTTGATGAAAGCCTTCAGAGTAGTGGTTATCCAATTGGGATTGAATTAGAGTTCAACTATGTCCATATTTCTGGCGTTGACTCTGTTCAGAGTTTGCCTTATACTATGAATCATCTGCATTTTCTTCTGCTCTTTTGATTCAATCAGAGGATTTGTGGTAGATAGACTATATTTACATTGTCCGTTTTGATGTAAATTGAATTATTTTATACTCCCTCCGCCCTAATTTATGTGTCACTTTTCGCTTCCCGAGAATCAAGTTGACTAATTTTTTAAGCTGAATTGAATTAGATCAATTTATTATTTAAAATTAAACTTTAGATATTCAAAACTATATAAAGGTACTATAAGTTGTAATTTTTCTCATGTCAATACTGATGAAAAAATACATTTTAAAGTATTGGTTGAAGTTTATCTAATTTGAATCTTACATAAATTGGGACAAAGGGAGTAATTGATTTAAGCTAGATATGATTATCTGATTGTTTGAGAGGAATCTCCTGCTGATTTAAACTGGTCTTGTTAAATGCAGAATTTGGCTTTCTGGTGATGGGGCATGAATTTGATGGTTATCCCAAGATAATGATTCGGGAGATAAAGAACTGGAATTGGTTTATCGAGGATGAACTAGCAGAGAGTGATGCTGATGAGGATTCTGATAGAAAAGGCAGAAAGGGTGCAAGGAGGAAACGGACGAGAAAAGGTGAGGGAGATGATGATGAGTGGACTGGCGTAAGTGAAGATGAGAAGGAACTGCTCACGAGATCTAAGAAGCTTCAGGGACCTAAATACATCACAAGATCCAAGAAGAAGTCTAATGCAAAAAGGAATATACCTTCTACACAACAGAAAACTAGACCCTCCGAAGAAGAAGACGACGATGAAACACTGGGGGGTTTCATTGTAGACGATGTAGAAGATGAGACAAAAGTTGGTGACGAAGAAGAAGAGGAATTTGATGCCGATGAAGATGATGAAGAGTTAGAAGATTGATGTTCCTCCAAAACACGCGCTAGATGGTTTTTTCTAGCTAATTTTATGTAGTCATCTTTGTGATTACCTTTTTTTGGAGTGTCAATTATTTGTCAAATCTTGTATTCTACTTGTAGTTTTACTTTTTCTTTTTTTATAATCGTGGCGTCCGGATCAGCTAGCTTGCACCTCAGTTCTAGTTTTTTCTGTCACTGTATATGATAATGTCACTGTATATGATAATGTAGTTCTCGAAGCAAAATTTTACTCTTAGTTCTTTGTACTATAACTTGCTGATTTTGCTAACACACTCTTTTGAATCTTTTTACTTGTGTTGCTTTCTCTCAGAAACTTGGGTATATGACCAAACTCCACAGCTTATTGGTAGATGAGCTATCATTAAATATTTCTTCAGAGCTTTGTGGAATGGATAAATTGGTATTCTTGATTGGAGAGTGTTGACTAAAGTGAACTCATAGTTGAGAGTCGGAGAGAGTTTTTTGCTGACAAAATGATCTTCAGAAGAAAACACAACTGTGGCAAACTTGTCACAGAGAGATGAAATGGTTGCTAAAGATTATTTCTGAACAAAAAGAACTGATGGCTCAGAATTTTTTCCAAAGGTAAAGACTAAAGACCAAAGTCCTCAACACAAGAATAAAAGGGATGAAATGGGTAAATAGTAACTTTTGGACCACTACTTGATATATTTAATCAGTTTTAAAATTATTTTAACGTTTAGCCCTGTTAATGCGGAAATTAAAGTTTGATAAAAATACACTTAGCTAAAAAACCTAAAATTCTAGTTAAATTTTGAACTATCAGAATTCAAACTCCAATATTTATCTTTCCTCGTATGTCTCCCGATATTGGTAACAAAAGATTAAAAATTTAAGACATGTAATTTGAATTTCTTAAGTTGTATTTTTCTCATAAATATAAAAATTTCACAAGTTGTGAAAATTATTAAAACTTCCCTAATTTTTATACAATCTTATCAAATGAGTAAATCATAGTTCATAACAAAATTAATGAATACTTTTTAAAAAAAAAAATCTATTGATCGAACTTTAGATCAAAAAAAATAATGAACATGAATTATAGAAGTAAATTTAGTTGGTAAGAGTAAATTTTGTTATAAATATACTATCAACTTGCAATTTTTTTTATATTTGATATAAATGGTTGATAAAAACGATTGGTAAATATATCTATCAACTAATGAATCTTTTTATATAAAATATAAATTTATGAGTCAAATTTTATAGTTGTTTGGTTACGCTGATGCTACAAATGTTAATGTTTGTTTAGTTCCTTCTCCTAATGAATAAAAAGCTTGAGTCGTCAGAAATTAAACTTGTTACTATAACTACGAGTTGCTTCCACCTTCCTTGGACCAGTTTGGTTTTGTGTGAATTATTTTTGTAAAAGTGATTATAATTTTGTTATTTCATCTGTATTCATTTAAACCATCAGAGACTTGAATGCAAAGAATAGTGGAATAAAACTTGGTTTTACATGAATTACTGTACCGTTCTTCTATTTCTGTCATGCAGTTGATGATTCTTCGTCAAGTGGGATGCTTTTGTTTCCAAAGAGAACCTACCAACCCAGCAACATGAGGCGCAAAAGGACACATGTTGTTTGTTGAGTTCTGACTTAGCACATATCACTGAGCAGCAAAGCGACAAAGGGTGGCCGGAGAGTTATTGCTCAACGTATTGCAAAGGGCCGAGCAAGAATAACAGCATAACAACATCTTTGTTGCATGGTTCACAAGTTGTACGGATCAAGGCTAGAAGGGTTAGAGCATTTCACCGACAGCTGAATAGGTGAAGTTGCGACTATTGAAAAGAATAGCATAAGGTGATGTTTTGGTGAGCCTCAAACTGGAGTTTTGTACTTAGTCTCCTATTCCTAGCTCTATCCCCAAAAGGGCAGCCCGTTGCACTAGGCTCCCGCTATGCGCGGGGTTCGAGGAAGGGCCGGACCACAAGAGTTTATTGTACGCAGTCTTACCTCACATTTCTGCAAGAGACTGTTTCCACGGCTTGAACACAGCTTTATCCCCAACTCTTAATATTTTTATTTAGCAATTGAAGCTGGTTTTATTTCCTCTAAAGATATGCTTGATCTGTAATAAGGAAACTTTTCACTGTATCCAAGTGTCCTTGAGATTGACGTGCGAACAATATCACCCTTGGTTGTTTATGGTATGTCTGTTTGATGGTAACGATAGTGCATTTAAGCAAAGCTTAAGCTGCCTAAATGACACTTTGTTCCCTGCATCTTAAAGTCTCTCCAAGCTTCACATCTTCTTACTTACCTTCTACATATTCATGGTCCACTCCTACCCAAAATGAAATTTTGAACTGAAGAAATAAATAAGACAACTGAATATAAGATTGGTCTTATAGACACTAGTAAGTGTAAGCGAAACAAAGGACGACTTTCAAAAGTTACTAGCCTATTGTCCTTCTCTTTCTCTTAAAAAAAAAGTGCGGGCTAGTAGGTTAAGTCAGAGTGGAGGAATGTTTACCAACAATTTTTTAACATCGATGTCTTTTACCTGGTTACAGGAGGTTGCTTAGTTGATTTTCTATATTAATTGTTAGGGGCCTGACTCTTTGACTCGACAGATGGCACAATAACGGCAAGGGGTTGGCATGAATGACCTTGTCATGGTCTATGTGTGGGTTGAATCAATTATGCGGGGCAATGTTGGCAATGTCATGGCTAAGTCGGGGACAAACAAGGGGGCAGTGTGGTGCGCCATGGCATGGCATGGGCGCCGAGCAGTGGCAAGACATTGGCACACTAGCGTATGGCATGTGTCAAGTGCGGGCCAAGTGTGGGCAAGACAAAGCTAAGTAGAACAAAGGCAAAGGCAAAAGCAAGACATGGCACGACAATGTGAGCTAGGCAGTGTCAGTGGCAAGTTATGTGGGTGACAAAGGCTGGCATGCGCACAAGGCATGCCGTGCAAGGAAATGGCGCAAAGGCAAAACTTGGCGGGAAATCTTGGCGCAAAATAGGGCGTTAGGTGCCAAGGCTAGGCAGGCTTGCCCATGTGCCACACACATGGGGCGGTTTCTTTTTGTAACTGCCCTTGGATTGTTTCATTTATTCTTGATGCACTTTGCTTAGCACGAAATTGTAATGCCTATGCAGTTGATTGGTCTTGAGCTGGCCAAGTGTCGGCAGGTCATTGGTTGTAAGCCAAAGGTTGGCACATGTGCTATAAATGTCCAGCCTTGGCCTTAGACAATTCAGAGGGTGAAAGACTTAGAATTTCACTAAGGCACACTAGAAAGAAACGTGAGGGTTTCGAGAGAGTGTGGCTAGGCAACAATCGACTTGTGATTGTGCCTAAGTTGAAGTCGAAGTGAATTTTGGCCAACTTGTGGCTGAAACGAGTGAGGGTCCTTTGTGGTGTTTTCTTATTAATACAAAGGTTGGAAATTTTCTCCGTATATCATTGTCTCTTTACTTTGCTGTGCTAAAATAATTTGAGTCCCTAAAAATAAATTAAGTGTTGGACAAGCTGAGTCAAGCAACATACTTGACTGTCGCACGGTGGGCGAATCTCGGACAGAAACTCGGTGGTGGAAAATCACCCCGTGACATTACTATCGAATTAGGACTAGTATCAAAAGTCACCTATTGTTGCAGTCATCTCAACCCGGAAGATAATTATACAACGCCAGTGCACAAAAAAACATTCTATGCCTCCTTGCGTAAAATAAGAAAGTAAAGTGAAGATAAATTCAATGGGTTTTTCGCACGAATATCCTATTTCGGGGTGGTCTTTAATTTTTGCTATTCAGCACTTTTGACGCAGCATAAACTAAATTATGACCGGCATAGTTAGCGTTTAGCTTTAGTTTTAGCATAGATATTATAATATTCCACAAATTATGACAGATAAGGCAAAACTATCAACATTTAACATAATATGAAGAAAGACATAAGTTTAGATTTCGCTCGGAGGCATAATTAGATTTTAGCTTCAGCATATGTATTCATCACATCCACGTAAGTTATGCCGAGAAAGTCAAAACTTTTAATATACTCTACACAATTTTTAAAAATACTACACAACTTATTTAACATAACTTAATTTCTATTGGGTCTTTATTTGGTAATCCAATGTGGATTAGCCCGAGGCCCACGCTGCGTTTTGTATTTTAGTGTAGTCACATCTCTCTCGGTAATCACTAATCTCTATAGCCTGATCAGAGCCTCCCTCACATGGCGGAATCTAGAGGAAATGAAGCCCCAACATCTACTCCAGGTAACGTTCGTTTCCTTCTTTCCTATTATGTATTATCTACCCTTTTCATTTCATATATGCTATAGGTATTGCAAATAAAGGGGACTTCCTGAGGAAAAACAATATTGCAAACTAAGATGCTGACAGATTTAATATTAGAACAAAAAAATGCTCTTTTTTGGGTCTCACTCACTTACCCACGTCCTAATTCCTCTTGTAAATTGTGAAATTACAGGGCATAATTTCTTTTCTTTTTTTAATGTCGAGACAATCTTTCTATTAAATGATACTGAATTTCGTATTTGCCTTAATATTGGATATCCAACATCCCTACTGCCGTGGTCCTTTGGTCTCATGGTCGTGGACAATGGTTGCCTATGAAGCTTAAGGGTTGAGGTAGGCCCAAAATCAAATATTTAACATGGTAAAGTTTCAATTCTTGATTTATCTGATGTTGGTCCCCATGTTATATTGTCCACGTTCCAGTTGTCAAGCCTGAGCGTTTTGGGTGTTGGATATCCCACATTGGCGGGGATGTGGTCCTTTGGTCTCATTATATGGCCTTGGGAAATACTCACTTATTGAGCTAACTTTTGGAGTTAGAGTTCGGCCCAACGTCTATTTCCCTCTTTATCATGATATTGGTTTGCCCTTTTCTTTTCAGTTTGTTTTTGCATCCTCTCTTGTTTGCTGGGAAATGATTTATTTCTGATGCTAATCTAACCTATTGTTGTTCAAACTTAGGATATCTGATGTTTTATGTTCATTGTTGCCATTTCGATCTCTTTGTACTTTTAGATGTGAAAGATGTAAAAGCACCAAATTTAATTGAGCGAGCAAAGGAAGAGATTGAGGCTATGATTCATCACGATAAAAAGCCTCACTATCACAAGGAAACTCATGGAACTAGTGATGACATTGATGAAAGCACACCAGTGGATGAAGTTAAGGGACCAAATGTATTTGAAAGAGTCAAGGAAGAAATTGAGGCAGTTGTAGGAAGTATTCACCCTAAGAAATGATCTAACTCGGGTTAATTTAACTGTTCTCATGTCATTAATTTTAACAATACTGGTTCGCTGTTTCCTTCTGATGTACAATAGCTAATTACTATGTATAATACTACTATTTCTTGGTGTTTTCGTGGAAGGTGTTGCTAATTATGACTACTTTGGATTTGTCATGATCTTTTAGAAGGGTCCTTGCTGATCTTAGTTTCTATATAATGACAATTGTGTCTTGAAGTCGTCTCAGTTCAACATCCTGGTATAGTTGAAACATTTCATTTTGCAGTAAATAGAAAATGCAATACTTCGGTAGTTGTGTTGGTAGAAGGTGGATATAAATATGAATATGGAAAAGAAAGGCAACTGCCTGGAGAATCGATTTTTAGGACCTTGAAGGTTAAGTCATTGTGCCATGAACTCCATCCCACATATTTTGGATGTGCACCTCTGGTATGTGCCGCTTTCCTAATCAAAAGATAGGAGAGCCCCTTCTCTCAAAGTTACGGGGTTATTTGCCGGCTCCATCCCACATATTTTGGATGTTGTGGTATCATCTTTTCCTCTATTGTCGAAAATCCAAGATCTGTTGGAGCCACTAGGGGCTGAGAGAAAGCGAGCAACATTTTGTATAGGTTATGCGCACCTGACCCTAGTCCTCACGTGCTCTTTTCTCCTCCCGCAAACTCAGTAAGTTAGCAAAGCCCACACAAGATTAGGGTTGTCACCCTCATTCTATGTTGACCTCGGTCCGGGCTGGAGTGAAGAACTGAAGATACTAGAGTGGTTTGGCACTCTTGGAGGGCTTCTTTGATAGGGAGAAATTCACACATTCTTTTTTCGTAATCATTAAGATTTAAGGGCACAATGAGGATTTTTGGACTGGATTAAGCGGGAGGTAGTATGTTCCTGACAAAATAGTCAAGGAGCGTGCAAGCTTATCCAAAAACCACCACCATCCAAAAGAAAAAGTAATCACAATGGTGAAGTAAAGGTGCCTAGTGTGAAGGTCTATTTCTGCCCCCACTGCAGGGAGTGGCAGTGTTGACGTTGAGGATTCTTATGTTAATGGTGAAATTAGGGACATGTTAGAGAGATCTAAACAAACCAAATTTTCAGTACCTAGAACCATTAAGCTAGCTCAAAACAATCTGGAAACTTTTATCTGTTAGCTCTATAACAAAAAAATATTCTTGTTTGCCATTGGATTATAAATGTCTTTGGAAGTTTCCTAATATGATTGACTGGAGCAGGAAGTAGTTGAAAAAGTTGGAGATCACTCAGGAGGAGTTATAAGAAGTATTGAATTTTTCTCAATTATCAAAAAAAAGGAAAAAAGAGGAAGAAAAACACCCCGCATACACACACAGTTACTCAAGGAAAGATTTAAGAATATTAGATATTGTAGTCGAGAAAAAAAACTTCAAATCTTTTGTTTCATTAATTATTTTGGTCTTTACCTTTATATAAGCTCGCATCATCTGATCTCTTTATATAATTATAAATTAACTTTTCTTAACTAACAAATTTCTGGTTCAACAAAACTTATCCCTGACAAAGTTACATCAGGTGAAGCCACCACAACATTATCCGAACCACTTCCTATCCACTGTACCTAATCCTATGTTGTCCTATAATAAGATAAGGTGTATTTAGCATTCAAATCATACATAAAAAGTTGGTACATCCTTTTCAATTCTGCGATTCCTAATATCCGATTTTTGGTAATTGGTACCCACGTTGAATCAATTAGGTAGCACTACGGTAACCAGCACAGCAATGATCACAAAAATTTATTGAAATTGTCAAAATATATGTGAAATTGTAAACATTTAACTCAATGTGCCTATCTTCTTAAATTAGGAAGTGTAGTCCAATTGTAATTAGGAAGAATAATTACCTAGTTTGTAAATGAGTAAATAATTATGTAATACTATATATATTATACATAATGATCAATGAAGAGCAGAGAACATATTCCTTCATGGTATCAGGAGTCAAACCTTAAAAATCCCCACACTAGCCGTCGACCTCCTCATCTCTCTTCTTGATTTTCTCGGCAACCTCCTCCCCTCCTCTTCCCCAAAATTCTCAATAGTTGAACAACCCAAATTTCATCATGATCTTCCTGTTAACAACATCAAGAACTTCATCCCTATCACCCTAGAGATGGGAAAAGTCCAGTACTCCTCCTAGGCAGAATTATTTAAGATTCATTGTCGTGTGTACAAAGTCATCGACCATATCATCCCTCCTAAATCCAAGCCCTTGGCCAAGCCTCTAGGGACGTGTGATGGTTATGACGATGAACTTTGGTCATGCCTAGATGTTGTTCTACAATGGATCTACGGAACAATCTCGAACGATCTATTGCATACGATTATTGAAACCGACGCCATTGCACAACAAACGTGGGAGCGTTTGAAGAGTAGTTTTCATGATAACAAGACACAACATGCCTTATATTTGGAAAATCCACTTAAGGATATTCAGCATGACAATTTTCCTAATGCATCGGCCTATTATCAAGAACTTAAGATGATTGCCGATCAACTCTCAAATGTGGGTGCACCGGTCACAAATCAACGATTGGTAATGCAACTCATTGCAGTTTTGAATGAAAATTATGACGATGTCGCTACCATCCTCCAACAAAGCACGCCATTGCCTCTATTCAATGAGGCTCGTTCGAGACTTATCCTTGAAGAAACCCGAAAACCAAGCGGACTGCGACTAATGCGAGCACCACCGACGTCGCCTTCGTAACTACCAGCGGTCCCTCTGCCGATGAAAGGGGCCCGAGTTCCGGTTCACACAATCAGCAACCCACAGACCCGAATCGTGGCCCACCTTCGCCGTGGGCTGCCTACCTGCCATGGGCTGTGTGGGCCCCACCGACTTGGGCTACTCCACCTTGCCCTTACCCAACGTTCTCCGGCCAAATAAGCCTAGCTTGGTATCCCCGACGAACGTCCAAAGCAGACATATAGTGCACAAGTTTCTTCTCCTTCAACCTACACACCGACGGATATTGAGGCGGCTACGAACACGTTGTTTCTCAACGCTCCTGACGATAGTTGGTATATGGATACTAGCGCCACATCTCATATAACGGCATCCCAAGGTACTCTCTCGTCTTATTTCAATATGAGCAATTTAAATCGTAATATTATTATTGGTAGTGGACAAGGCATTCCCTTTCGAGGTTATGTACAATCATCACTCTCCTCACCGCACCCCTCGTTAGCTTTCAAAAATATCTTCCATGCCCCGAAACTTATCAAAAATCTAATCTTTGTGCGTCGTTTTACATCCGACTAATGTTTCCCTTGAATTTGATTCTTTTGAATTTTCTGTAAATGACCTTATGATAGGGATGCGAATAATGAGATGTGATAACACCGGGGACCTTTATCCTATCACCACCTCCGTCAGCCATCTAGCCTCTTCTCCATCAACCTTTGCTGCAATTTCATCTCTTTTATGACGTAATAGATTAGAACATCCGGGGGACTCTATTTTACGCTCTCTTAGCAAAAATAAATTTATTGATTGCAAACATGTATCTTCTCCTTTTGTTTGTGAATCTTGTGTTTTTGGGAAATATGTCAAGTTGCCATTTTATTCTTCATCCATTTGTACTTTCATACCATTTGATATAATACACAGTGATTTATGGTCGGGCATCTGTCACGACCCGACCCGACGGGCCGCGACTAACCGCGACTAACCGCCCTAATGACGTCATTACACTAACCTGTCACACATAATCCAACTAACACTTAATGAGTCTGAAATTCGGCAGCATAACGTTGCAATAACAACATATGCCAGGGTAGGCGAGCCGACAAGGCTGCCTTTACCCCCGAATGTACATGCCTCCTGAGGAGTCACAACTAGCCAACACAATATACAGGCAAGCCGACAAGGCTGCCAACAGATAATATAACATATACACGGGAACACCCCCAACATAGAGTACAATGATATGGTTGACCAAAACAGAGTTATAATCCTTACATAAGTACAACCCACCACTGTCTACAGACCTCTATAAGAAGAACAATGACATATGACGGGACAGGGCCCCGTCGTGCCCCTAAATACAAACATAAGTCTAAAAGAGGTTCGGTACCAAAATGACAAAGCTCTGGATCAAAGGAGCTTCCCAACCTGCTGAGTAGGAACCTAAACCGGAGGATCACCAAACTGAGCACCTGTACCTGCGGGCATGAACGCAGCCCCCCGAGGAAAGGGGGTCAGTACGAAATAATGTACTGAGTATGTAAACATGAAATACTGCATATGAGATCATAAGTAGCCAATGAAGCAGGAGATCGAGATAAAAGTCAGGATCCAAATCCAACTGTGCCATAAACAATAAAAGTCAGTTGCCTTATAAAAATGAGAGTCAAGTCAAGAAAACATGAGTGCCTGTCCATATATATATATATATATATATATATATATATATCTGTAACGTAACCCGACCCACTAGTGCGGGACTCGGTGGAATCATATCATAACCCGGCCCATGCTGGGACTCGATAAAGTCATATCTCATCTATGAATCCATCCTACGTAACTCGACCCTCTACTGAGGGTCTCGGTGAGAAATGCAAGGCTGTGCACGAACGTAACCCGGCCCGGGACTCGGTGAGGTGAAGTAGTAACACTTAGCACGAGTAGATATCATGAGTAACCATATGCAAGTAAAAATTATCATTTGACTCTCAATAAAATCATTATAATAATGTCATAATAAACTCTTTGCTGAAAAATCATAGGCACTTCTCATAACAATCCTCTTTAGGAATTAAACTGTATAAGAATCAAGTACGTCCGCCGTACCTTCATTAAATAAAAATCATGCCAAAGAAAGAAGGAATAGTTCACATACCTCTTAGACGAACTAATCAACTTTATATTAGAGTACGTCTCGATTTAGAACTTCAACCTATAATAATGGTAATACGTTCGTCAATTCTATGATCGCTAGCATACTTTATATCGAATAACGACTTCTTATTTTATAAAAATTCGGCCAGCACTTTCCCTGTTTATACATGTTTCCACAACTTCCAAACGAGGCTAATAACATCAATAAACAAGCACCAATTAAGGGCACAACCAAAACAACAATAAAGGGAATTTACACACCCACTTCTCATGTAAATTTAGCCTCTTAATCCACCTTAAAAAAATCCCACAAAACAGCCCATGTTCCAACAACAACGAGGGTAGAATGTGAAGCATTTCTATGCCTTTCCACACCCTTATTCCTTTAGGACTTACCTTAACAATTACCACACTTAAACATGCATAATGGTGACTAAATTTTCAGAATTATAACACCACAAAACAGTCCCTAAAATAGTCCATATACATCACAACATGTCCAACAATTTCATGCAAGTTCTTGGCCACAACATGTCATAATTCCATAACTCTTATCTTAATTCCTATAATCCAATTTCGAATTTTAATACTTTCATATAACTAATTCCAACTAAATCTCCACGTTTCCTTTCAATTTCATCATGCAATTAGTGATAATAATAACAACAATAACCAACGAATCCAACAACACCAAAATCTGTCCCAAATTGGCAACTAGCCCAAAATTGTCACATGCAATGCTTAAATTCCAATTCTTCCTTAACACAAATTCATTACCTTAATTCTAACAACATGCATTCCAATTATATCATAGAAAGAAGAATTTTTATACCTCAAATTCGTCAAAACAGTCCGCAAATTTTCTGCCACTGTTTGTCCGAAAATCCCCACTGTTTTGTAATTTTTCTCCTCATTTTTGTTCACTTTTTCAACTCCAATTGACATGCAAGTGTTCTACAATGTTAAGCCATCATCCCTACACGTTTTTCTTCCAAAATTTCATCCCAAAAATCTCAATTTTCTGGCGGTTTAAACCAAGCAGTCATTTGTTTTGCCACTGTTTTTGGTGTTGTTTTGCTTCTAATTTTTGGTGAAAAATGTAGTCTAGGAAGAGAAGATAAAAACCTTAATTTTGGTTATGGGTGGAGGGTGATTTTCGGATGAGTTTGGAGGAGAGAATGAGAGGAGAGTTTGGTTTTTTTTGTTTAAGTGTAGAAGAAGATGAAGAGGTAAGTGTAAGTTTATAAGAACAAAAATCTGATTTTTCCTTTACACTTTGGCCCCCAAGTTCTTCAATTAGTAAATCTCAAACCCACTTCTTTTAATTTCCGAGAATTTCATAAGCCTCGTATCCTCAATGTCATAATTTTTTTTAATACAATACTAGTCCATAACTCCATTGGAATAAATTCAACTACTAGGATTAATTCTCGTCGTCACGTGTATAGCACTAAAGAAAAATTATTCCGGAATAACATCCGTTTATACACTAATTTCCCGTATTAACATATGTAAGCGTTCCTTATATTCAATATCCGAATCTTGCTTTCTTAATGATGTTCTTAATTATCGTCTTAATCTTACGAGGTGTAACAACATCGATACTATATGTTGTTTTTAGATGATTATTCAAACTTCCTATGGACTTTTTCCATTGGTAATAAGCCCCAAGTCTATTCTATTTTTTCTTCATTTAGTGCTTTCATTAAGACACAATTTGAAAAGAACATTAAATGTTTCCAATGAGAAGGAATTCGATAATAATCAATTCAAACTTTTATGCGACAAATATGACCTTATTTTTCATTTTTTCTGTCCCCACACCTCTCCACAAAATAGCAAAGCCGAACGAAAAATTAGAACCATAAACAACTTAGTTCGTGTCCTCCTTGCTCACGCTTTTATCCCCTTATTTTTGATATTACGCTCTATCAATGGCAACCTATCTCTTGAACATTCTCCCACTCAAGTTCTCTATCTTTGGGATCCTTCCTATAAGCATTTACGAACTTTTGGATGTCAATGCTACTCCCTGTTGACACCCAATTTTGTCCATCTTTTTCGATTGTTTGTTTGCAGTTTTATATATTTTGACATATATATATATATATTCTTAATATCATTATTTTTATCATTATCATTATTATTCGCATTTTTACTATCATTTGTCTTTTAACATCATAAACATAGTTTTATCATAACATTCTACGTTATTTTATTTTCGCAAAACGGCATCACATCTTTTTATTTTTAAGCATTAAGCATTTCACAAATATTATGTTTTATTATTATCACATCGTTATATTTTATTTAAATAATTTATATTTTTTCTTCAAAGCATTTTAAACCCTTTTTATATTTTAACCCATTTTATTTCCCCTCCCCCAAAATAATATTCTATCCAACCCACAAAAATCTGCCCATTTCGTCCATATTTTCAGCCAAACCGGAAGCCCAAACCGACCGGCCCAACCCCTTTATTTCGTCCAACCCAACACCCCCTCCATTTAAAAAGAAACAAAACCCTAAACCTAAGGGTTGTTTCATTAGAAGATTGGTGGACTATAAACTCTTTGTTGGTGTCGTGAATTTGTAACACCATCAAACTAACTCTTCACTCAATGATCTCGCATAAAGAGGAAGCGAAAAAATTATGGGCGAGCATCTGGGAGCGGTTCACTTTTATCAACGGATCTCGGATGCAACAACCAAAAGCTAGCTCATGATGGGAGGATTGCTCAAGTCCATATAAGGAGACCACACATCTCATTAACCAACTCTTTTTCATTCTTCAACACCCCACCTCACACCCAGAATTGAACATTTGATGCGTGAGTAATTTAATTTGGGGGCCCAATATCGGGTGACCGATGATAGAGTTTTATTTCATTCTTCAACACACCACCTCACGCCCATGATTGAACATCTGGTGCGTGAGCAATTTAATTTGGAGGCCCAACATCGAGTGAGACGGGTCCTGCTCTGATACCATGTCAAATTAGGTATTGGGCCTAACTCACACCCCAAAAGGTAACTCAAAGGAAGGAGGATTGACCAAACCTTATAAGGATCCCAAGGTTCTCATTCGTCACCGATGTAATATATTTTCTTCAACATAAAGTGTATGAGGACCTTATCCCTACCTCGTGGAGGTAGAGAAGTTGTTTCTAAAAGATTCTCGGCTCAAATAACTCATATCAAATCAGATTTAAAAGAATAAAACATAAGTAACTAAGATATCTTAACTAATTAACCAATCTACATTTTGACGTTGAGATGTATGGGCCCAACCACATGGGTGAGTGTATTTTTTCTAATTAATCATGATGATAAGTGTCAATTCTTTGTAAACTTTTGTATACGAAATGGCAATTAAACAACTTGCAGTACCACTCTCACCTAAACTTGTTAATCACGTTTAGATTTTTTTGCAAATTTTAGAAAACGATAACTCATAAAGAAAAAGTCAATGATAAAATTAGTGCGGATCCTTGTTTTGAATAAGAAAATGACTCGTGAAAAAGAAAAAAGAAAGACGCGAGATGCCATAAACAAATACCTTTGTGCCATCAAAAGTTGTTGGGGGAGATAGATTTTAAATTTTAAATTAATTTTGAAATGCAATTTTTTTTGTTTATTGGGTTTGGAATACATTATTTATACATAATAACTGAATATTTTAGTATAAACTTAGGATTTAATTTTAGCTAAAGCTATTGAGTTCTGTTAAATTCGTGACTTTTATTGTAGTTCCCTCCTGATTGTGGTGTGGTAATAGTACCCCATCAAAAGTGAATCCGAAATTTAAATTATACGAGTTTAACCTTTCAGATTTTTAGCATCGAATCCATTATATTTTAAAAATTACACGTTCAATGTTTGTTGCAATTTTACTAATTTTTGCCACATAAATTTATTCTTCATGTCGAACTACTAGGTTCATATGAATCCGGTGAGACAACTCTACATCCGCCCACCTTAACTAAAAGTTTCGATTAGTATGAAGTGTTTTACCTCAAAGTAAGACTTTGAGACAAGGATCTAAATACCAAATCCTAAATAAGAGAAAATACTTTTGTAATGAAAATGAGTCATGTCCTTCCAATCAATTCTTAATAAATAATCAACTAATTAAATGAAGGTGGTTTTGCATGTTTGATTTGCTGTACAGAGTGGGAGGCCTCAACTGTAGGTCCCAAACTTAACTTCTCCAACGACCCTATTTATAACGTACCACTGTTACTTGTTAGAGTACTACTACACGTACATTTAAGTAATCAATATTCCTTGATGCAATTTCCCAAATTAACTTTGTCAACTAAAAAAATACAATTCGAAAAACAAAAATAAAAATACAGTACTGAACTACTGAACGAAAAGAAGAAAGAAGTTGCTTAACTCCCTCTTGTTCAAATATTTGTCGCTTTAGCATATTAAATATATTTAAGAAAAAAAACTAAATTTATTTCAGGATATTTGACGTTTAGAAAAATAAACGACACTACTACTATTATATTTCTCGAATTTATCATTTCTATTTTGATTAGTATATTATTACTTAGGTAAGATATTTAATTAATGAAGAGCTTTAGAATACTTTCGCTAATCATCTAGCTTTCAGCAGGAGAAAAAGTGCATCCAACTAAATTTATTGAGTTCTAAAATTAGAAGAACATTATGTTTAATTAAGAGCATTAGATACAAATGACAGCTTACATGATTGAGATTTATGTTGCAAAAAAATTTAAGATTATTCTTAAATTTTAGGCAGGATTCTAAACCTTGTAATTAAATATCCAAGAGACCTACTTTTTTGTTTTAATGCCTCCGCCCAAAATTCCAAATTTCATAAGAAAATATAGTACATACCATGTGAAAGAAAAAAGGCATTGAGAGTAATTAGACCAACTCGTTAAATGAATGCGTATCATCAAGCATCCAAAAATTATAACACAAATTATAATATAAATCAATAATTAAAAGATTATATGAAAATATTTAATTCATTGTGTTAACGTTGAATTAAATAAGAAATATGAAGAAAAATCAAGATTAATCTTAGTTTCTTATGTATTTTATTCTCATGAAGCTAATTCGTATAAAAATTATTCCATATTAGATGTGATATAAAATAATAATAAAATTATGAGATAACATTAATCTATTTTTTTGCACTGAAAACAAAATGACAACTAAAAAAAGTTATGTTCCATCCTTATATCGGAATTATTTACGAGATATCAAAGAAAAAATGTTATTATGGGCTTGAAATTGAATAGTACTAGCTATTAATGAAAAAATAAAAAAGAAATATCCAAAAAACTGACTGCCGGCTCTGATTAATAGACTCATGCGGGCCAAGCTGTCAGAAAAACCAATCATCTTCGATGTGCTAGTGCCACGTACCCATTTCAAATACTCCTACTACTCTTTGATTCCTTCTTAAATTAATTAAGTAGGATTGATTAAATTATGTATTATTCTGAGAATAATGACAAATTTTCTAAATTTTATTATTTTCCTATAGTAAAAGGAAGAAAGGAAAACAAGTACAATCTGAATGGAATAAAAAGACTTATAAAATCCTTATGTAAAAAGAATATTTTGGTAATTTGACATAAAATTCAAAATTGTGTAATGGACCTAAAATCAATTGATCACTTTCTCTTGTAAGGTATCATTATATTTCAGAAAGAACACTAAATATTTTTCAATTACGACTCTAATTTTGTACCAGAGCAACTTGCTACTCTTTTAGGACCATAAATACAAATTTCTCACACACATAAACATTTTAAACTACATATGCATAATTTGAAGCAAAGGCAGAGATAACATTGAGAAGTTTTTTTTTTGTTTGAAATGTGTTAAATACTTATAGTAAATGATTCTAGTTCATTGACCCAATTGTTGATATACATATAACTTACCTAATCTTCTTTTTAGATGCCCTATCTCAGTAAGACCTAGTCGTTAACTTTAGAAGAATGATCCATGTGTCTAATTCCTTTTACGTTTAACGAGATGATTTATAATCATATAAATATCTTTGACTTACTTTAGATTACAATTTTTTTTTATTTCTTAAATTTCGTGCATAATCAAACTATATCATATAAATTGAGACGGAAGAAATAACAGATTACAATTAATTAAACTAGGAAAATGAAAAACATCTAAGTCTATATATTTTTTAAATACAAAAATTAAAAATTGAGAGAATGAAGTAAGTAGACTAGTAGTGAATAGCATGTCGTAATCGTCAAAGTATAGAGCTACGTTTATTAAATATAAATAATTGAGACTAACCCGTAATTACCACTTTACTGAAACTAGTTTGAATCTTCAAACAAACCCAGAACAAGTGTGTCTCTTTTTTTTTTTTTTTTGCCTAAACCCAAAATCCCTTCATTTCTCTCTATATACATTGTACATTGTACATTGCGCGATCTCTCCAACTCCAAAGCTATTTTAATTTTCTACACATATAACTTCTTCATCTATTTGTTGACTTCAGGTGCCCTTTCTTTTCATTGTTTAATTTTTATCATCAAAAGAAAAATGTATTTTCCCTTTTATTGCTTGAGCTTTTTGTTTGTTTTAATCAGTTGATTAATTGTTTAACAAGTATACTGGATTTTAGTTTGTCGGTTAATTTACTGTGTTGTTATGTTAATGTGGTTTAATTAGCTGCAGCTTAGCTGAAATTTATGTGATTTCCCTTTTTTTTTTGGTTAATTTATCGTATTTTGGCAGCAAAATTGGGATTTTCATTGTTTTAATTGGACTTATTGATGTGTTTGGGTTGGTCAGCTTTAATTAGTTTGTGATTTAGATAAGAAGCTAAATCTGCGATAATTTGAGTTTTTTTCTAGATATTCTCTCTGGAAGTGTTTTTCCCTAATTGACTGCTTAAGTTGACTAAAATGTTGTTCAATCTTTTGTATGCAATTGGAATTGGATGGGTCTTAAATAACAAATATATCGATGGTATTTGTATAGGGATGTTTTTTTTGTTATTGTTGAATCTTAGTGTTACTTAGATTCTGCTGAGATTAATTTGTGTTTTCGAGGTTAATGTATCATCAGGGAGTTTTTGCTGGAATATTTTGATTTTTGGGTTATGGGGTTGGCCTGTTTATTTCTTGTTTGCACATGTGTATTGTCTAATTTATGAGAATCGATTTTTTTGATTGACAGTTCAAACCTCACGTGGGTTGAAGAGAGGCTGATCCCCCATCTAGTCGAGCAGGATATTGTGCCATTCAATTGTCCTGGTGAAAGAAATTGATTACGATTCTTTTTTAAACGTATAATGTGGGTGTATGACTGATTTTGACTTTTATTGGGAGGAAAAGAATGGCACGAGGCAGCAAAAAGGCGAAGATCCAATGGAGTAATCTCTATACATTTGGTTGTTATCGACCACGAACTGACGAGGAAGAGGGTCCCCATCAGCTAGGTGCTGGTTTTTCAAGAGTAGTCCATTGCAACCAGCCCCATCTCCATGAAAAGAAACCTCTTAAGTACTGCACAAACTACATATCAACCACAAAGTATAATTTCATTACGTTCCTACCCAAGGCCACGTTTGAGCAATTCAGACGTGTTGCTAACTTGTATTTCCTCCTTGCTGCAATTCTGTCAGCCACAACGAATCTTTCTCCATTCTCACCTATCAGTATGATAGCTCCTTTGGTCTTTGTTGTTGGGTTGAGTATGGCGAAGGAGGCATTGGAAGACTCGCGGCGGTTCATACAAGATATGAAGGTCAATCTGCGGAAAGCTCGTCTTTATAAGGAAGGAGGTGTGTTTCGTCCAAGGCCATGGATGAAGATTCGTGTCGGAGACATCGTGAAGGTGGAAAAGGACCAATTTTTTCCAGCTGATTTGCTTCTTCTATCATCGAGTTATCAAGATGGAATCTGTTATGTGGAAACTATGAACTTGGATGGAGAGACAAACTTGAAGGTAAAAAGAGCTTTGGAGGTTACCCTACCATTGGATGGTAACGAGGCTTTCAAGGATTTCAGGGCTACCATAAAATGTGAAGATCCCAATCCTAACCTTTACACTTTTGTGGGCAACCTTGAATATGATCGTCAGATTTATTCTCTTGATCCTACTCAGGTTCTCCTCAGGGATTCAAGGCTTAGGAATACGGCATATATCTATGGAGTTGTTATATTCACTGGTCATGACAGCAAAGTTATGCAAAATTCTACTGAATCTCCTTCGAAAAGGAGTAGGATCGAACTTCAGATGGACAAGATAATTTACATCCTCTTCACCCTCCTTCTCGTGATATCATTTATGAGTTCCATCGGCTTTGCCGCAAAAACAAGATTCAACATGCCAGACTGGTGGTATATGCAGCCTATGGACAAGAACAATAATACAACTGATCCAAACAGGCCTGAGTTGTCAGCCTTTTTCCATCTGATCACTGCACTAATATTATATGGTTATTTAATTCCTATTTCCCTCTATGTTTCTATTGAAGTAGTAAAGGTCCTACAGGCATTGTTCATAAACCAGGATATTAATATGTATGATGACGAGACAGGCACTCCTGCTCAAGCACGAACATCGAACTTAAATGAGGAGTTGGGGCAGGTTGATACCATCCTCTCGGATAAAACTGGCACTTTGACGTGCAACCAAATGGACTTCCTAAAATGCTCCATTGCTGGTATCGCATATGGGACACGAGCCAGTGATGTAGAACTTGCAGCTGCAAAGCAGATGGCAGAGGACCTTGGGGGGCAAGATCCTGACATTTCACGGAGACAGTCATCAGAAATTGAACTAGAGAGGGTCGTCACTCCTAAAGGTGATATCAGGCCTGCAATAAAGGGGTTCAGCTTTGAGGATAGCCGACTTATGAAGGGAAGTTGGATGAAGGAACCAAATGCAGATATCATCTTGCTATTCTTTAGGATACTTTCAGTTTGCCATACTGCTATTCCTGAGTTAAATGAGGAGACTGGCAGCTACAATTATGAAGCAGAATCTCCTGATGAAGCAGCATTTCTTGTCGCAGCTAGGGAATTTGGCTTTGAGTTCTGTAAAAGAACTCAATCAAAAGTTACTGTAAGGGAGAGGTATCCTTCTTTTCAAGAGCCCAATGAAAGGTGAGACACAGCCTCAAATATTCCTAGTTGCTTTCAAGAGCTGCATTATCGATGTAGTATATTACCAACTTACTCTTGATATGTTAACTCTAGGGAATTCAAAATTCTCAATCTATTGGACTTCACCAGCAAGCGGAAGAGAATGTCTGTTATCGTCCGAGATGAGAGGGGCCAGATTCTTCTCTTGTGTAAAGGAGCAGACAGGTCTTTCTTTTGACATTTACTAAAACTAGTCTCTATTATGTATCTATTCCTGTATACCTTGAAGTGGGCCATTGAAGAGGCTATTATGCTTTTAAAGATGCTGCTAACATGCCTGTAAATTTCAGTTCATTTTCCTAGTTATTACTCTCCATAGCCACCTCCCTCTCTCACCCCTTGTGTTGGGTGATTCCCTTCCTTTTAAAATATTTTGTTCCCAAATTTTTTTATTTCCTAGCCCACCTTTTTCTTTGATCGGACATGGCACTGGGGTTTGCTAAGTTTGGGTTTGCTGAATGCACGAAAAAAGAGTTTCTAAGTTATGATTATCTCTTGGATTGGCTAATTGTTTAGTCACAGACTCAAAAATGTGGCCTTTGGCGAACTTTCTGATGTAATTTTTTAGATGATATGCTGTTTTTTGGATATGCAGCATCATCTATGAGAGATTAGCAAAGAACGGAAGGAGATTTGAGGAGGCTACCACAAAGCATTTAAATGATTATGGGGAAGCAGGGCTGCGTACTCTTGTGCTTGCCTACAAAAAACTGAATGAGACAGAGTACTCTGTGTGGAATGAAGAATTTACTAAAGCAAAAACTTCAATCAGCGGTGATAGAGATGCCAATCTTGAACGTCTATCTGATTTGTTGGAAAAGGAATTGATCCTTGTTGGTGCTACAGCTGTGGAGGATAAACTACAGAAAGGAGTATGTATTTTATGCTTTTCAAGAATCTGTACTATATTTTCTCAGTCATAGTAGCCCTTTTTGACCATTTCGAATCTGTACCTTTTCATCAGGTTCCTCAGTGTATAGATAAACTGGCGCAAGCTGGTCTCAAGATCTGGGTTCTGACAGGTGACAAGATGGAAACAGCTATCAACATAGGGTCTGTCTCCCACTCAGATACATATCTTCTACGATTTCATTCATACTTGTGTAGTCATTGGATTCGATTTGGTAAAATAACACTCTGGCTGCCTTGCAGGTACGCATGTAGTCTACTTCGGCAAGGAATGAGACACATATGCATAACGACGATGAATGCAGACTCAGTGGAAAGAAGCTCTGCACAGGTAGGTCACTATAAAACAAGTTTTTTAAGTTGTTACTTGTATTATTATTCATGCTGTCTCAATTGCTCTCTTTCACTTATCAGGCTATAAAGGAGAACATTTTGATGCAAATCACAAATGCTTCTCAAATGATCAAGCTTGAAAAGGACCCGCATGCTGCATTTGCCTTGATTATTGATGGGAAAACTCTAACATATGCTTTAGAGTATGATATGAAACATCATTTTTTGAATTTAGCAGTCGATTGTGCATCTGTCATTTGTTGTCGTGTCTCCCCTAAGCAGAAGGCCTTGGTAAGCTATGTGAAATCCAACTAACATTTTCAATTCTAGCCCAACTGTTCATCCATGAAATCGGTCATATATTTACATTAATTTTTATTCGATTTGGATCACAGGTTACTAGGTTAGTAAAGGAAGGAACTGGAAAAACCACATTAGCAATTGGTGATGGTGCAAATGATGTTGGGATGATCCAAGAAGCGGACATTGGAGTTGGCATTTCCGGTGCAGAAGGAATGCAGGTTGGTGATACATCTAGCTGGTGTTTTGGTGGTCTTAATAGACAAAGAATTTTTACATTTTCCTTAGGACAATTATCTTTTCAATACTGCATTCAAAAAATATGTTAGAGAAATACGATCAAAGGGGTGCAATACATATACATTAGTGTACAGAATTACAGACTGACTTGAAACAACATGAACCTTTAAATACTGAGAATCCAACATAACCAGATTCAACTAGGTCCGGGAATTTTTTTTCCTTTCTCCTATTTCTATTGAACAGAGAGAGAGTAACTTATATTTCCTCTTCCCTAGATGTTTCTTTTTCCATGTTTCTTGCATTGGAGAGGAGTGGAAAAGAGTTACTGAATGCAATCTCTGTCATGGAAAAGGAGAGGGAACAAGATTGTGGTGATTGAGTGCATTTATGAGATATTTTAATATTATTTCTACTGAATATTTGTCTCCCTCAGAGATATCACCTAGTATCATCTTTTTAAGAAGTAGCCAGATTGACATCAGCAATCTGACCCAAAGGTAGTATCTGGGCTGGAGAATCTTTCCTACTTGGGAAAGATGATCACAAATCCATTTGCCTAAGTAGATTGCTGCGTATAGAAGTTAACCAAAAAAGTGAAGAGTGATTTCATAGGAAGATATGTTATGTCATGCCAAAATTAACCTAGATCAATTGTCTCTTTTTAAGGAGCCCTGGTCATTTTAGATTACACCGATCTTTTCTATTGATTGTGAAGATCACACTGATTTTTTTTCTTGATTGTTAAGATCACACTGATTTTGATCGGTAACAGCTAACATATTTAACTGAAATGGTAGATTATTCAAATAAATACAGGAACTTTGTTAAACTGCGCTATTTTTTTCAGTGTTTGTTGTCAAAAAACTATATGACTAGATTACTTGTTACTTCTGGAAAATAGTGTAATATATTATCTCATCTAATATCTAAAGTCTTGCATTTCTTCGATCCAAGTAAGTTCAAATTAGTAAAGTAACAAAAAAAATTTATTTTCTATTCCCTTTGGGTTTGGATGAGGTTTCCGTGATTCATCTTGCTGCGTGTTGTCTGATAAGATTGATTAGCCTAAGTAGAATCTGGAAAATCCTCTCTAATTTGGAAAGATGTCCCTAAATCCATTGGCTCAAGTAGAGCATTGGTAAAAAGATCACTCAACAACTCATATTGCTTTCCAGTTTTTATACATAAACCGAACCCGCTTTTAAAGTTTGGCATGCCAGAGTATATGGATTGAGAAATAAAACAAGGCTACTTCCCTCTTTGTAAGCATATTTTGCTCTTTGAGGCTGTAAGTCGGCTTACTTGATTATTAGCTTCTTGCAGGCTGTGATGGCTAGTGACTTTGCTATTGCACAGTTTCGGTTCTTGGAGAGACTTCTCGTTGTACATGGGCATTGGTGCTACAAACGAATTGCTCAGATGGTAATTCCTCTGAACCTGTTTCATTTTATTGATAGAAATGATCATGTTCTGGTTCATGGATGCTTGTCATGTTTCATCTAACTTGCGGCGTATTCTGCATGCAGATATGCTATTTCTTCTACAAAAATATAGCTTTTGGCCTCACACTCTTTTACTTTGAGGCTTTTGCGGGCTTTTCGGGCCAGTCTGTCTATGATGATTCGTACATGATTCTGTTCAATGTGATTCTTACCTCATTGCCTGTGATTGCGCTTGGAGTATTCGAGCAGGATGTGTCTTCTGAAGTTTGCTTAGAGGTGAGTCTACTCGATACCTTTTTCTCAGAGTTCCTAAAAGATCGATTTGCAGAGTAACATCCATTGAACAATAGTAATTTAAAAACTGTAATGTCTTGTGCAGTTTCCAGCACTGTACCAGCAAGGGCCCAAAAACTTGTTCTTTGACTGGTATAGAATATTTGGTTGGCTTGGCAACGGTATCTACACCTCCCTCATTGTTTTCTTCCTCAACATTATCATCTTCTATGATCAAGCCTTCCGTGCTGGAGGCCAGACTGCTGACCTGACTGCTGTGGGTACTACGATGTTCACCTGCATTGTCTGGGCTGTCAACTGCCAGATTGCACTCACAATGAGTCATTTCACATGGATACAACATTTTTTCATCTGGGGAAGTATTGCTAGTTGGTACCTATTCCTTTTGATCTATGGTATGATAGCACCAGATTATTCTAAATATGCCTTCAGAATCCTGGTGGAAGCTCTAGCTCCTGCTCCAGTCTACTGGTGTACCACCCTTTTAGTAACTGTTGTCTGCACTCTGCCCTACCTTGCGCACATATCTTTCCAAAGGTTAATCAATCCGATGGATCATCACATTATTCAAGAAATCAAATATTATAAGAAAGACGTTGAAGATCATCATATGTGGAAGAGAGAGCGGTCTAAAGCTAGACAGAATACCAACATCGGGTTCACAGCAAGAGTAGATGCAAAAATTAGGCAGCTGAGAGGGAGGCTGCAGAAAAAGTATTCCTCAATGGGTCCTCAAATTGAGTTAACACAATCATAGCTGTGCATTACTGATTTTCCTTTCTTTTCTTTTTTTCCTTTGGGATTCTCTCCCATTTTAATCACAAAAGAATGTAGGGTTTTCGCCATTTGCAATTCTTTTGCTGGCGCTTTTTTGACTTGATTTGTAAAATTATTTGTCCAGTGTAGGTCATTCGTTTGTTCCAAATTAGTGTGCACACTGTATTGTACAATACTCATATGATTCACGTACAGTTTGGGAAAGTAGCCAATACATAGTCTTTTATTGTTCTCAAACCGTTTGCTTTGTATATACTATATACTCTTCTCCAGACAACTTATGGATATTGATATCCCATGAAAGTACTATATTCAGATGATATTATATTGATATCCCATGAAAGTACTATATTCAGATGATATTTCAATTGCACCTTTTTTCGTTCTTTAACTTACCTGAAATAACAAATGTTCATATACATTATCAATCAAGTCCAATCTAACTTTTGATCAATAATCGTAATAATACTCTTTCTTTTTAGTTGGACCAACCTTATTCTTGGTTTATTAATTATTAGTATCATAACAATAATGTTTCTTCTTTTTAGGTCGACCAAACATAGTGCATATATAATCTTCTTTTTTTTTTTTGGTAGCAAACGATTACTTCTATTCATATTATGGCATTACAGGGAGTTGGTAGTGATAGTGCATATATAATCAATCAGCTCCTAACCTATATCTTAGATAAGTCATCTCTTCCTGAAACACCTTAAAGTAGCAATTTAAAAAGTGGTTGAGCTTACCTCATTGACTAAGTTTGCAGTGCGATTGTGACTCTTGAATTTGGTTTTGTTGGGTGATCTTTAACTAACAATCTATCAACTTTCATATCAAACTTAGTAGAATAAGCACAAGGCCATTATTTTAGGTTTGAACCAAATCTACCAAATTCTTATTTTGGGTACTATTAACTTTTTTCTCCTTTTATCTTATCCACTTATTTAACGTGATTTAGTACAAATAATAGAGATGTAATGCTCCATGATCTTACATCCGATGGTGTGTGACCTAATTGCCATTGAAGTGGGATGAAATCATGAGAGATAAGAGTTTAAATTTTATAGAGATAAAAAAATATGAGAAATTAGCTTAAATAGCCGGCGGTTTAAAAAACACTAGTAGATGAATAACATATTGTAAATATTTTTGGCCGAGAGATCAAATATATACCTTCCCCAAATTGGTTGTATGTAACATATACCAAGTGAAATAGTCAAGATTATGTTTAAGAAATGTAAAATTCAAAGATTGGCTTCCAAATAGAAAGCGAGTGATAATAGCCATGACGCATCAAGAGTGTGGTCTAATGGTCAATGAAACGAGTATCCCACGTTTAAATTTCAATAGAGACAAAGATACTAGATGGGTTCTTCTCATTTATTTAAGTCTTTATGGCCAGATTAATCGATACCTATGTTTGTGAGTTGTGACATGTATCAAATATTCAGTAAAATTAACCGAGTGCCTCACACAGGACCCGAATAACACAATTATATAGAAAAAAGGCTATCACGCTAACATATTGTATATACAGTTTTCTGACCAAGTCCATTCATTTTTAGAAGTTTGTCATTGAAATACGTACGAGCGGACCATGGAATATACTGTACATTCAGTTAACCCTCTGACATGTACTTCCATAGTTCTAAACAATTCTCATTAAAATATCTATAAGTATTAGGTATAGCAGACCCGAAGATCTCGCAAGACCAAGTACGCCGTTGTAGTATCCGATTGAGGGGGAACAACAACATATCCACTGAAATTCCATAATGTGGGGTATGGGGAGGGTAGATTGTACGCAGACATTACCACTACCTTGCTAGATAGAGCGGCTGTTTCTAAAAGACTCTCGGCTCAGGACATGCAAAGCAGGAAAAAAAATAGTCAGACCCGATCAAAAAATAAAAAATTAAAGCAGTATGCAAATGCTAATAGCAAACGCGAATACGCCATAATAGCGCATCCTGAAAAAGAAGGAAGAAACAGTAACTAACGCAGATAAATGAGATAAACCAAGCACATTAAAGAAAGCATAGCAGAAGAAATACAACTACAGAATACTAAAGCAATACTACGCCTATTCGTATGATATGCTAAGCGGACCTTCAGTAATAACACTACAACTACCAGTTTATAAGTGTAAGTAGGACTACGCTCGACTACCTACTACCCCTCTACCCTAATTTGTGTCCTCCACAACCACCTATCTAAGGTCATGTCCTCAGTAAGTTGCACCTGCTCCATATCCCGTCTAATCACCTCTCCCCAATATTTCTTCGGCCTACCTCTACCTCTCATGAACCCGTCCATAACCAACCTCTCACACCTCCGCACTGGGGCATTTGTGTCGCTCCTCCGAACATGTCCAAACCATCTCAACCTCGCTTCACACATCTTATCCTCCACTGAGGCCACTCCCACTCTGCCCCAGATATCATAATTTCTAATCTTATCCCTCCTTGTATGCCTACACATCATCAGCATCCTCATCTCCACCACAACGTTTTGACTGGCCAACACTCCACCCCATACAACATAGTCGGTCTAACTACCACACTATAAAACTTGCCTTTTAGTTTTGGTGACACCTTTTTATCGCATAAGACTCTAGATGCAAACATCCATTTCAACTACCCTGCTCCAATATGATGTGTGACATCGTCATCAATCTCTCCATTCCTTTGGATAATAGACTCGAGGTACTTGAAGCTTCATTTCTTAGGAATGACATGAGTCTTAAGCTCACCTCCACGCCTGTCTCACGGTCACTCCCGTAGCCAAAATTGCATTCCATGTATTATGTCTTGGTCCTACTCAGCCTGAACCCTTTAGACTCTAGAGTCTGTCTCCAAACCTTCAGCTTAGCGTTCACCCCGCTGCGAGTCTCATCAATCATGACTATGTCGTCTGCGAATAACATACACCATGGCACCTCATCTTGGATTTGTCGCGTCAGTCCATCAATCACCAAGGCAATTAAGAATGGGCTAATAACTGATCTCTGGTGCAGCTCCATCATCACAAGAAAGTGCTCCGAGTCTCCTCCTAGTGTCTGTACCCTAGTCTTGGCTCCATCATACATATCCTTGATCGCCCTAGTGTACGCCACATGTACACATTTAGCCACCAAACATCTCCAAAGAACCTCCATAGGGACTTTATCACATGTCTTCTCGAGGTCGATGAAAACCATATGTAAGTCTCTCTTCCTCTCCTTATACAACTCTACCAACCTCCTAATAAGATAAATGACTTCTGTAGTCGAACTCCCCGGCATGAATCCAAACTGGTTCTCGGAAATAGACACACATCTTCTCACCCTCGTCTCCACGACCCTTTCTCAAACTTTCATAGTGTGTCTTAATAGCTTGATACCCCTATAGTTGTTACAACTCTATATATCACCTTTGTTCTTATACAAAAGAATCATTGTACTCCACCTCCATTCTTAGGGCATTCTCGATGTCTTAAAAATGATGTTCAACAACTCAGTCAGCCACTCCAAGCCTGCGCTCTTCCAAAATTCAACTTGGATCTCATCAGGCCCGGTCGCTCGTCCCCCGCGCATCCCGCGAACAACACCCTCAACCTTCTCAATCTTAATGCTTCTACAGTACCCAAAATCCCGGTACCTACCAGATTGCTCCAGATCTCCCAACACAATGTCTCTTTCTCTTTTTTGGTTCAAGAGTTTATGGAAGTAAGACTGTCACTTCTGCCTAATATGCGCGTCCTCCACCAGTACTTTGTCGTTCTCGTCCTTGATGCACCTCACGTGATCTAAGTCACGGGCCCTCCTTTCACTCACCTTGGCTAGTCTGTACAACTTCTTATCCCCGCATTTTCCCCTCTAATTCCACGTATAGGCGTTCAAAAGCCGCCGTTTTCACCGCCGTGACCGCTAGCTTTGCCTCCTTCATCGCCAACTTATACAGTTCCCTATTTGTCCACTTCTCCACATCATCCTTGCTTTCTACCAATTTCGCATACGCCACTTTCTTCACATCCACATTCTCTTTAACTTTAACATTCCACCACCAGTCCTTTCGATGCCCACCACGGCTACCCCGCGAGACCCCTAACAGTTCTCTAGCCACTTCCTAGATGCAACTGTCCATTTTGTCTTACATACTGGTAGCGTCTCCACTACTCCCCCAAACCCCCTTGGTCGTCAACCTCTCCCCCATCTCCTTTGCACTAGCTATGGTCAAACTCCTCCATTTGATTCTCAACCTGTCATCCACAACCCTTCTCTTCTTCTCCATCTTGATCTCTAAATCCATCACCAAAAGCTTATGTCGGGTTGTAAGACACTCATTTGGAATAACCTTGCAGTATTTACAAAGACCGTTGTCAACCTTCCTAAGGAGCAAAAAGTCTATCTGAGTCTTAGCCACCGAACTACGGAAAGTCACCAAGTGCTCCTCCTTCTTCAGGAACCTCGAATTGTCTATCACCAACCCAAAGGCTCTAGCGAACTCCAAAAGTGAGACACCTCCCCCATTCGTGTCCACGAGGACAAAGCCTTCATGCACGTCGTCGTAGCCCCCGAAAGTGACCTGATATGTCTATTGAAATCTTCTCCCACAAATAACTTCTCAGTGGGTGGTACTCTTGCCACCACCTCATCCAAATCCTCCCAAAAACGCCTCTTCTCCTCCTCAGCCAAGCACGCCTGCGGCGCGTAAGCACTAATAATATTCATAGTGGACCCTTAAACTACCAACTTAATTTCCATCATCCTATCGTTGACCCTCCTAACCTCTACCACTTGGTACCTTAGCTCGTTGTCAATCAAAATGCCTACCCCATTCCTATACCCCGACCTACCCGAGAACCATAACTTATACCCGTCCACCTCCTTAGCCTTATGTCCTACCCATTTGGTTTCCTAGACACATGCTATATTAATCCTTCTCTTCTTAAGAATCTTAACTAGCTCTATGGACTTCCCTGTTATAGTCCGAATGTTCCAAGACCCTATTCTCAGCCTAGCATCTCCCCTACCCCGCTTACCCCCCCTAATGCTCGCCCCCGTCCCCAACCAAGAACATGACCCTAGTATACCATCAATTGTCAAAGCCACTAAAGCATATATAGACTGACCGACTATTTACCCTAAAACAAGCAAAAATCAATGCAAAACACACAAATCAATGAGACAAACACAAATTAACAAGAATCTAGGTGCAGTCTAGCCACTATGAAAAACTGATATAGCTAAGGAGAAGACTAGTAACATCAATAATGTAAAGTTAATATACAATACAACAAAGCAGACAAAATTTAACAACGAATGTAAGGATAAAGAATGAACACGGGCACCTTGAGGTACCAACTCTAGGTGAATCTAACCTGCTTGCTGCCAAAAATCACTATTTAGCTGTGCCAATGTTTGTCTTCTGTCGGAAAATTCTTGTTCACCGCCGGAAGTTATTATTCATCGCCGAAAACTTGCGTAACTATGTAAACCTGCCCGAAACCCACTCTACGGTTTCTGTTTTGATCCTGAGAACCCAAAGAAACCTGATCTTCTTCGTCGGCGGCGGCCGTCGGAGGTGACGGTGGTCTCCGACATTCCTTACTGACCAGATCTGTTCATCGGTGGTGCTGAGTGAAGTTTGGTTGATAATCACCGGCGACGGTACAACTTTGGCCCGCCAGTGGTGGCGGAAAGGTAGAGAAAGAGTAGAAAGAGAAAGAGAGAGGAACATGTAGCGTACCTGGTCGTTTGTCGTCGTCAGTCAGTAGTCGGTGGTGGTAGTCACCGACGATAATACAACTTCGGCCATCGGTGGTGGCGGGCAGATAGAGAAAGAGTTTATGGTGGAAGAAAGAGAAAGAAGGAGAAAACAGAAGACAACAGTGCTAGGGTAGCGTACCTGGTCGCCGATGGTCGGCGGTCGGCGTAGCGTCGACGGTTGGTGGTGGTGGTAGTGGTGTGTCGATGTGGGGGCTGGGGATGTTACCGTTGGTGTCGATGTGTGTGGGGGGGAGGGAATGTTAATGTTGTATGCTGGAGAGAGAGGTAAGGCTGCGTATATAATATAATAATAGATAAGGTTGATGTCATGTGACTAGAAGGTATGAGTTTAAGTCGTGAAAATAGGCTCTTGCAGAAATGTGAGGTAAGACTGCGTACAATAAATACTTGTGGTCTGACCCTTCTCCTAACCACACACAGCGAGAGTTTAGTGCACATCCGTAACCTTTTTTTAATATAATAATATAAGCAAAAGAAAGAAAATGGGGGTAAAGAGATAGAATCACGGCCAATTCAAAAATGGGATAATTAATAAGCATATAATTGAAGCCGTGATGTAAACTTGGTGATGCTGCTTCTCAAAACCCCAAAAAAATAAAAAAATAAAAAAATAAAAAAAGCTGAAATCTTGCAGTTTTTTTTTATTAATCCTATGTTGGATTAATTTTTTGGGGGTTAAGATTTTGTTTTAATTTGTAGTCTCCCATGGAGCCTCGTGTTGGTAATAAGTTCCGGCTTGGTCGGAAAATTGGGAGCGGTTCTTTTGGGGAGATCTATCTAGGTAGATGAACCCTTTATGTTTATCAATCTTTAATTTCGGGTTTCATTTTGTTTTGGGTTAATTTAATTGTATGTTCTTCAGGTGGTAATGTTCAAACTAATGAAGAGGTTGCAATTAAGCTGGTAAGTTGAAATTCTGCTCCTTTTTTCTTCCCAATTTTACTCCAAACTTGTTACTTGTTTGCTATGAAAACTTGAGAATTAGTTATTTGATGATGGAAGGTTTTGGTTAGCAATTAAAAAAACAACTTTGATGATTCCTTGTGTTTAGTTGCTATCTTTTTTTTTGGTGGGTGGGTGGGATAATTAAGCTTAAGATTTCAGAGAGTGCACATTTAGTTATATTTTACTACGCCTTCTGCGGTGCAGACATGATCCTTTTTCATGACCAAAGCACTTGGAAATCTCTTTCGATGAAGGTGATAGTGAAGTTCGAATTCAGGATCTTTGTTTGTTCTAATACCATGTTAATCTGAGCATGCAACACTAAAGTTAAGATAATAGGTGGAATGACCCAAAACCATTATAAACTGTGCGGGATTACTTATAACTCAACATCCTCCTGCACGTATAGCTCCATTTTTGGGTTTTGCACATGAATTTTGTTGCGTGCTTATGGGTGGGAGAATAGACATACCAATGGTTGGCTGTAGTACCTTGTTAAATTTTGTGATCACCTTAATTTCTATGTGCATGGCCATGAAGACGAATCAAACCACCTTTCAGGGAGCATGTTGAAGACATAATTAAGTTGTGTTAAGCAAATAAAGTTGTGTGTTCTCTGATTGCTTAAGATTTAGATTAAAAATGCTAACACACTCGATAGGGTTGTTACCATTTGATCATTTGGTCTTATGATCATAGTTTGGTTTAATGCCCTGGGTTTCAGGACGTTTTGTCATTTCTGTGTGGTGATGTAATGAAATAACCACCAAGTTTCAGGAGATTTATAAATTTGTGAAGAATTTGTTATACATATTCCAACTCTGAAATTTTCTCTGTTTAATTTCTTCACCTTTTTTACTTAACCTGCAATCTGAGACTCCGAGTGGTGAATTTCCGTTAACTAAGCAAGTTCCCTGGTTTTGAAGAAATTGAAACTCTTCCACCGCTTCATATTGGTCTTTCTGGAATTTTGATATAAAACTTGATAGCTATTAGATATTAGATTTTGTGAACTGAAGTTATGCCTGTAACTTGCTGATACTCATGACATCGTTGTACTGAGCAGTCTGCAAATGCTAGGTCATTCGTGAACTTTCATTCCTAGATGTTTTTTTAATTTGCAAGATTAAGTTGCTGAATTTCTTATTTCCTGTACTCAGGAAAATGTGAAAACAAAGCATCCTCAACTATTGTACGAAGCAAAGCTGTATAAAATACTACAAGGAGGAAGTAATTCTCATCTTCATGTTGCCTGTTATTCCTTCATTTAGTAGTACTCAATGCTTATTTGTTGATTTCTCCTTTTATACTGGCAGCTGGAGTCCCCAATTTAAAATGGTTTGGAGTTGAAGGAGATTACAATGCCCTTGTGATGGATTTACTGGGACCTAGTCTTGAAGATCTCTTCAACTTCTGCAGTAGGAAGATGTCCTTAAAGACCGTTCTCATGCTTGCAGATCAGATGGTACGTGTGGCGTTTTGCAGCACTTATTTATTCCATTAACAATTTAAAGACCTTTTCTCACCCTTGTTGATTTTCAGATTAACCGGGTTGAGTTTGTTCATGCCAAATCTTTTCTTCATCGAGATATAAAACCTGACAACTTTCTTATGGGATTAGGAAGACGTGCAAATCAGGTTTTGGGATTAAAGCTCTTACTTTGCTGCTCATTTAGCCTATTGTAGGCATGGTGTCTGTTAATTCATAACCACAATTGCTTAATATAGGTCTATGTTATTGATTTTGGGCTGGCTAAGAAGTACAGAGACTCATCAACTCATCAGCATATTCCATATAGGTCAGCTCCCTTGAATACACTATGCGGTTGATCTTTTTTTTAAAGATGACAAAGTCCTTGAAACATAATGTTCATGCCTATGAGATGCCTATATGAGCTTTGTGTTCCTAGCTATTGTGGTCTGATTGTTCTGCTCTTTCTATAGAGCAATAGAAAAGAGTGAATTCTTTTAGCTTGCGTCATCTTTAAACCCCTATGACCCATCCCCTCACTTTTGTTTTGATAATTGTGGTCGCCTTGCAAACTTGCACACCTCGAATAATTTTGTAGGGTACTTGCTACCTTCCACCAGCACAGGTACCGGGTGACTCTTTCCACCGAGGCCTGGACAGATGAGAAGAAATCACCTAGTGTTTTGATCTTGTAGTTTTCAAAGCATGTGTCAGTACAGGTGCTACCTTATTTCGCAGGGGGTTTTCTTTGTGAATTAACAGAATATAATAAGAATAGAATTACAATTTTTTCTCTGTATTGGATGTAAGATAAGTTACCAAAGCTATTTAATGACTTCACAAAGGTATCAGAATGCATGAAATACCAAATTTAGATTTACTTAATCTCTGTTCGGTAATAGCCATATCCACCCCCTTTTTACTTTTACTACTTTCATATTTTATACCTTGTCACTGCTAACTTCTAGTCATTTCTTACCTATCCTTTCAATATGATCAAACTGCTTCTTGGTTTGCCTGGCACTGCTAGTTAAGAGGCACGAAGCGATTACGAACTACTTGAATGGGAATGGGGTAGTTTAAACAAGAAGTTTTTAGCACTTCGTAAATGACTCTTAAAAGTTTGCGGATAGGGAGAATAAGCTGATATTCTTTTCAGTTTTTTCTTTAGTTAAAGCCTTAATATCCTAACCCCTTTTATTACTAACTTTGGTAGGTGATGACATTGAAAAAAAGAAAGTCATTCTATTCTAGTTTCCTTTGACTAGGACAGGGAGAGTATCAGTAAATGATAGGGAACCAGATCTTGTTGATCTTTCCCAACTGTTTCTTTTTGGTCTTTCATTATATCATTGAAATTTTTAAGCTTGAGTTACTAATAGAAAGAATTGATGGCATCAATGATGCAGTACCATCATGCTTACGGTAGAGGAAGTGATCTCTTTATTTCATAAAGCTTGTGCAATTCACAGAGACTTTAACAGTGATCTGGAGATTTTTTGTAATTTGTAAATTAAAGTTGGTCATTTGTATTGTGAGCTTGTGAAGAAGTATATTTATATGTTGAACCATGATTAATTACATTAGATGCTTGTATTCTTAATTAGCCAATTAGCTACAACGAGATTATCCTCTGGGGCATGGATGTATGATTTGTTTTATTTTTAATGTGATACAGAGAAAACAAAAATTTGACAGGAACTGCTAGATATGCAAGTATGAACACTCACCTCGGCATCGGTAAGCTTATGTATTGTTTTACCAATTTGTTCCCAATTGTTTATATCAATTGTATTTTCTCTGTTAAGCATGCCTGCCTCTGTGTTGCCTTTGAACCATACAGAACAAAGTCGAAGGGATGATTTGGAATCATTGGGTTTTGTTCTAATGTACTTTTTAAGAGGAAGGTAGATAGTTCTCCCTCCCTAGATTTTCTTTTATTTAGTGTCTTTACTTTTTTTTTCATGGTAATCTTACATTATTCTTTCAAAACATGTAGTCTCCCTTGGCAGGGGCTGAAAGCAGGCACTAAGAAACAAAAGTATGAGAAGATCAGTGAGAAGAAAGTTTCAACATCCATAGAGGTAATTTATGTTCCACTGATTTTCATATGCTAGCTATTTAGTTTCTTATTCACTAAAATGACAGTAGTGCAAATTTTCCTATATAGACCTTGTGTCGGGGCTATCCTGCAGAGTTTGCATCATATTTTCATTACTGTCGATCACTGAGATTTGATGATAAACCAGATTACGCTTATCTCAAGAGAATTTTCCGTGACCTTTTCATTCGTGAAGGTATGATCATTTTTGCTTTTCCATGCCTTTCTATTTCATCTGTACAGACATATTGCAACCAGTACCTCGATTTCAGTGTTCTCAGAATGTCTTCCGTTTTCCTTTTCCCCTATTTCAGGGTTTCAGTTTGATTATGTATTTGACTGGACCATTTTGAAATATCAGCAATCACAGCTTGCCAATATTCCATCTCGTGCTCTTGTAAGCGACTTAAATAGATTAGTTTATATCATTGGTCTCAAAATATCACAATGAAATGATGATTTTGGGACAGGGCGGTACTGCTGGGCCAAGTTCAGGGATGCCTCATGGTCTTGCTAATGTTGAAAAGAAATCAGGTATGTACGATCACAAGGCATTCCTCTCAACCCCCCCACCCAAAATGGAAGACTAAGCAATCGGTCTGTGGTAGGTGTGGCATAAAGTGGTCAGGAATTCATCTAGTTTTTTCTGCGTCCTACTTAATTTATAGAACATGTCATCCTTGGCTCTATCCAAGTTTTTCTATAGTATGTATCTTGTCTCTTACATATACTTGAAAAGCTAAAATTAGAAACAATTTCACTGCTAGCCTCTTATTTTCGGGGAGCTACATATGCATGCTACACTTATTATGCAGGTGGTGAAGAAGGTCGACCAACTGGTTGGTCTTCATCAAATCTTACACGTAATAGGAGCACAGGGCTCCAGTTCAATTCTGGAAGCTTATTGAAACAAAAAGGCGCAGTTGCAAATGATTTATCCATGGGTAAAGAGGTTAGTCCTCTTCCTCCCTCCACCCCCTTCTCACTCTCCTTAATGTTTTTACCCTTTCTCGTGGTTGGGATGTGTTTGGAAAGTATAATACTATTGCAAATAAATTATGTGGCAACTTTACTTATTACAAAATCGACGAGAATGCATTTGCTTTTATTCAGATATAGGACAAGATTCTTTTGCGATCTTAATTTGTCAAGTACCTCGGCATGAGTAATTCATGCAGTTCCCAAAGTATAAGCAAAAGATTCCTGAATTTGTGTGGCAATTTTAATTTACGGAGTACTTCACCAAGTAGAGAGGATAAAGCGTGCAATTCCCAAAGTAACAAATTTCTTGAATCAATTCTGCATTTTATGTTATCCTGAAAATCATTTGATCTATAGCAGGTAGGCTGCAATTCTTCTTTATCCAAGAAAAAAAAAGAGAAAAAAAGGTAGGCTTTAACTCTTTTTAATTTTCTAGGTTTTTCTTTTGAGCGAGGGGGATGCAGAATAGATGTGTAAGGATAGAAGTTTAATAATTAGAGGATGAAATGTTGTGCCTCTAGCTCTCTGGAATCATTGTGTACTTGCAGATATCTACTCAGAGGAAGGTCTTTTCATAATGGATGATCCTCGAAACTAAAATCTGTTGAGATACGGGGTAGATCCAGATGATTGATGAAAGAAACACCAAACCTATCCAAACTTCTCGCTCCCACTAGTTGCTGATGGAAATAGACCCAACCTATACCTCTTGTAAGCTGGGTTTTACCTTGTAACAGCAACATGAGCAAAATACTACATTCATAAAAGGAGTGGAAGTGGAGTAAAATAGAAGTCTCCATTGACAATCATGAAGCTAGAAAAAAGTGGCAAAAAGGCATTGACCTTGCCCCCACAAAAAAAATACCCTTCTCTTCATTTGTTGCTTTTTGAATTACCTTCACTGAGTTGCACTATGATTGCCTATAGGTTAGAGGGCCAAACAGGTGGTATTGGTCTGTCTATATGACAAAGAAATGGATGGTGACTGCACAATTAGGGTAGCGTTTATCTTTTGCTCTTCTAATGTTACCTTTACCTCTATTTCTTCTACATATTCGTGCTTTCCGTTCGTGGAACATGAGAGTAATTTGTATTTATTTGATAGTTCTTGAATATAACGGCCAACCTGAGAGCAAACCGGTGGCACATGAAGAAACAGAATTTAGTACAATTAGGGATTTACCAGCTTATACTTTGGTGAATATGGTCAAAATGTACTCTTGTTTTATGACCTTTATCTACCAGTAAATACAACAGACTTTGACTGTGTTTGTGTTTGTGTTTGCAGTTGTCTAATTCTAATTTTTTCCGGACAAGTGGATCATCAAGGCATCCTGTTGTCTCTAGCAGTCGAGACCCAGTGATTGCTGGGGGTGAACCTGATCACAAGCGCAGCTCCTCTACCAGAAACACGAACATAAAGAATTTAGAGTCCGCCGTCAAAGGAATAGAGGGTTTAAGCTTTCGATGATTGAGGGACTGCATTAGTAGCTTTGCTTTGTCTCAATTCCCCCTTTACTGTATATTTTGGCACAACAAAACACACCAACTTGGCGGAGTATGAGTTCTGATATCAGTTGCTGCCAGGAACCATAAGCTGAGATGCAACCCAAAAGACACTGTAAGGATATGATGGGGTTGCAGAGCTAAACTCACAGATCCCAGTTTATGTTTGTCCATACAGTTATAGGCACTTTCCATATTCTTTTTCATCTCTATCTCTCCTGTTCTTGTTCTATCGCGGTATCCTTGTTGACATTATGTTGTGAATTATGAAAATGGTCATGTATAATTGCCGATAAAGTATATGTTCTACTAGATGTTTGATGTCAGCAGATTCTTTGTTTTGGACATGAGCAAACTCTTCTTTGTTCAAGCTATCTATACTCATTTAGGGGTCCTATTAAATGTGGTCGCGTTCAGTGTTTTAATAGGCATACTTCTTATATACATACATGAATAATTTAGAAGTACGTGTATTTGTAGCAAGTTTGCAGCCATTGTTGCAACTTACAAGTAATAAGTAGCAACTGCAGTGAAAATCTCGGGAAAAAAAGTACAGTGAAAATGATCTGCCTCTTCAAGCAGAATAAAAGAAAATAAAAAGGTCGCAAGTACAGTGAAGCTTGCACATGTCAGGAAAAGAATTATCTGCCTTGACCTTATATACAACAACATACCTAATGAAATTTCACAACGTGAGTCTTGAAAGGGTAGTACGCAGATCTTACCTCTATCTTGGTAGGTAGAGCGGTTGTTTCTGAGAGACCCTCGGCTCAAGACAGTGCGCACAAGCAAAGCAACAACAATTGCTCAAGATAGCATAAGCACAATCAAAGCAATAACAAGAGCGGCTGTTTCCGAGAGATACTCGGCTCAAAGACAGAACATAAGCACAAGCAAAGCAACAACAACTGCTCAAGATAGCATAAGCACAATCAAAGCAATAACAAAAGCAAAACAATAAACACCTTATATACAATTACTATGAAAAAACAATAAACGAGGTTGTGGAATTCAGTGGTCTCCCAGTATAATAAATGCACATGCTTTGTAGGACTCAAAATATCTTGTGATGATTCTGTTCTACTCTTTTTTAGTAAAAGACAGACTGCCAATCTAACAATTAATGGTAGGACTGTACATTAGCATATCATTACTAATTACTAGTAATTGAAGGAGACGGCCTTCTTAAACCAATAATTACTGGGACTATCATTACTATTTCCCTTTTTGTTCTTAATCTATTTTCTGAACAATGTCCTTGTTAGAATTTAATTTCTGTTCGGAAAATGAAAATCCAATAAAAAGGAGTTGATGAAATCCTGGTTGAATTTTTATTTTCGAAGAATTAAGCTGAGAACCGCTATTTTTCTTTTTAAATTACGTTTATCATCTAAATAGTGTAACAACTTTTGATTGGTAGAAATAGAAGTATGTGAATTAAATTTTGTACATTGAAGGCGACAACTATTGTAATTTTTATTATCAGTTTGTAGCCAATGTATACTGAATTGAACCTATGTTCTGAATTGATTCGTCTATCTACCAATTAAACGTTAAATAAACTAAATGAATGCTTACCCTAAAATATATACTACTACTATATATTACTGATATTATTACTAATTAAAGGCAGCCTTGTTGAATTACTTCCACACAATCACATACCTATTTTTTTTCAATAATCGTGATGTCTGAGTAAGTTTGTACATAAATCGATTAATTTCATATAATAAATGTTAATATTTCTTATAGTATTAGGGAACTTTGTCAGTCAAAGATTTCAACAAATGAGAAGAAATCAATTATGACTTTTTGCTTATGCTGAAATTTAAATCTGAGAGATTTCATAATTTTTAACTACTTTATTGACCACTGGACTACCCTTTCATTGTCCTGCATACTCTTTCTTTTCCACTGTTTTTCTCTAGTGATGGGAGAAGTTCAATTAATAAAACATCGCAAGAGGAGAACAATATGTTACATTAGGATAATGATCTTTCATAAAAAAGAAGAAAAAAAAAACTCACTCTCTGTCTCTCTGTCTCTAATAACAAAAGATTAATGCTTAATCCAATTAAGAAAATAGAAAAGGATCACAAATCACTACAATCCATGGACAAGATTATTGCAAGTATTCTTGATCCATCTAAAGCTCTTTTTGAATGAACCTTTCATCTTACCTTCCACACCATAAGCCTTATATCCAACCACCCTTTTCTTCCTTTGCATTTCAGGGTCATTAAAGCTCCAATTCTTCAAAGAAGAAGATGACATCACTATGCTCTTGCTCCTCTTAATCTTCACTTCCTTATTATTATTATTATTACAAGAAGCATGTGAAGTGCTATAACTCCTCAAATCTTGCATGTTTGTTGGACCTGCCCTGTTACTCATGTCATTGGCCATTCTTCTTTCTCTTGTTAATTTAGAGGCTTTGCTTCAAGTTTAAGTTTGGAATAAGTATATGGATTGGCCTAGGAACAGCTCAAGGTGGTGGCTTTAACATCTTTTAGAGGTGTGCTGTGACTTCTTCTTTTTTTAATGATGATTTTAATGTTGTACCCCACTATTTGGATGTATGACTCACGAGGGCTGCTGAGTGGTTGAGTGTATCATTCTCTTTTTTTTTTTTTTGATAATCAAGATTTCCAGGCTTGCGCCTGACTACGTCCTGGAGGTAATAGCACCGGTCCTTCAACACTATTACCAGGTAAATCGCGGGATGTGCTCCGGTGGCCAGTTTTCTGGGAGCGTACAACTGATCAATGAGACAAAGTCAAATTCCCCAACATGCAGAGTTTCTTCGTGTTTGCGGGGAATCGAACCCACGCTGTCCCATGCCAGAGCGCCTTATAGCGCCCAGGCTTTGCCACTGGACTATGCCCCGGAGGACTGAGTGTATCATTCTTTAACCGTCACATTCACATGCCATGTATATTATTAATAGTCAACGTTGACCGACTAATTACATTGAATTAGCTCCTTTCTTGGAATATTATCGAAATATTTTTCAATAACCTACTCATAGTTCATACCAGTATACCACTTTAGTAAACCTGATAAGAGTCTTGCAAACAATATGTATTGCTTTAATTATCACTATACCCCTTTTCCCAGCTTACTTTCGTCCCTTAGAAATTTAAAAGGATAAATAATATTATCATAGAGTTTAAATCTGAATAACTTTGGTCTGTCTAATTATTTGTTACGTACTTTTTTTTAATTACATCAAGGGAAGCGAGGGGGAAAAGGGAAAGAAATACTACGATACTTATGGAATCTAAACCTTCTATCTCAAATGTGAAAGACAGAGAGTTCACCAAATGAGCTAGCCCTCAACACTATTTATTTACTTCCTTGTCAACTCTTAGAAAAAAACAAATATTTTTTAATTCTCAGATTTTCATAGGCAATTTATATAAAATATAAGTAAAACAAACAGTTCATGAGCAATGGAAGTTTGTTTGACCAAGTGTGACATTAACGCTTTGCACATGAAAGTTTGTTTTCACATGTATAGTTGTACCACCTATAATTAATGTTAATATGTGCCTACATACTTTATTATTAGTAACTATGTAATAAGAAAAAAGTACTTCAATAATGCGTCCTTGCAGAGTCAGAACCTCAACTTGTCATCTACTAACAAAGAATTAATAAATCATGTACATGGAACAGTGTACCACATTTTTCTTGTATGCAACGCATATCATCAAGTGTGCCAAGCAATTAAATTGTGTAACCGACAATTCGAAAATCATTTGTTTTCTTTTCTTTCTGGAGACAAAATAAAGACTTCAGCTAAAAAGATAGAATATTTTTTTTGTATATGTGGCAATTGACGAGAATGAGAGCTAAATTTTCAATTTTTCATCACCAAAGGCATCATAAATGGTATAGGACTAATTATAATCACTAGTTGATATGATTGTGGTACTTTGAAGCCTGGGACATCACTTATTATGGTAAATAATTGCATGCCAAAAGTTGAAAATTTGCCAAAAGATACTATTTTTCTTATTGTTCGGTAGTTGGTTTGAAGATGAGTTATATAGATATTAATAAATTCTGCATAAGTAATACCACATTTTATAGCTGGTTAGGAGGTAAGTTATTCATGTATAAAATCAATACTATGTTCGGTTTGTAATTAAAAATTCGAATAACTAATATATGTATAAGTTATGTATTATTTTATGGATAGAAGATGGAATAAATAAACCCTTCATAACTAATTCATGCATAAAATAATGCATAAATTCCTTCATAATTAATTCATGTATTACTAATATTTGCCTAACTCTAACCAGCTACCAAAAGACCACTAAGGTTTCTACAGGCATATTTTGCTGTTTTTTCAATAAGCTCTTCAAATTATTATTTAGAGAAATGCTTGTCCATAATGGTAAAGAATCAAGACTCCACAAGCTCAATGAGGATCACTGAGACTACGCACTCCGATAAAGAAATTAAAAAAAAAATACAAAGACTTCCCAGTTTATCATTTATGTCTCCGTGCCCAAAACAACAAAAACAAGAACATAAAATCAATTAAGAACTTAACTGAACTACAAAATGCCAAAGAAATATAAGAATTGGGAAATTGAAATAAAACCAAGACCTTACTACTGACTGCAAAATTTTGAGCAGCATCAATGCCACGGGTGTCTTTGAAGCTTAGATGATAATGGTTAGTTTTTTAGAGTAGATCAGCAACATTTGAGGGGAGTTCTTGGATGATCACATTGTAAAATTTCTGAATATCAAACAACATTCTTTCGTCGTCTGTTGTCACAAAGTTGATTGCAACTCCTTTCCTACCAAACCTTCCACTTCTTCCAATACGATGTAGATAATTCTCCGGCTGAGTTGGGAGATCGTAATTGATCACAAGAGATACTTGTTGTACATCAATTCCACGAGCCAACAGATCAGTTGTGATAAGGACGCGGGAAGAACCAGAGCGAAATTCACGCATGATTATGTCCCTAGTGTTCTGGTCCATATCTCCATGTGTCGCCGAGACTGTGTGGTCACGGCTTCGCATTTTGTCCGTTAACCAATCGACCTTGCGCCTGGTGTTCACAAATATCACACTCTGAGTGATCGCTAAAGTCTCGTATAGATCGCAGAGCGTCTCAAGCTTCCATTCTTCCTTATCAACGTTAACATAGAACTGTTTGATACCCTCAAGTGTCAATTCATCGCGTTTAACCAAGATCCTCACTGGCTTGTTCATGAACTTTCTTGTGATGTCAAGGGCTTCTGGTGGCATAGTCGCAGAAAACACTCCAACTTGAACTTTGGTAGGCAGCATCTGGAAAATATCATATATCTGCCAGTATAGACACGTCGATAAAGAATCAAAATTACTAATTTCTCAGTCTGCATAAAAGAAAATCAGGGGGAAAGTTCATGAAATCTGTATTTTGCTCATTATAATCAACACATCAAGGAACGAATTGAACAGGATGACCTTTTAGTTAATGGCTTTAGTAACTAAGTAAATGGGAGGGGTACTAAATGTCGCGCGAATAGCACAAAAAGTAACTAAACTCAATTGCTAATTTCCAATAATGATTAAAATGACTGGTTAATGGAGTACACGCACATCTTAACATCAATTAACTTTGACTCTTCTATATTGGTTGCTTCAGACGAACTAATTCCTGAGGTATTCCGAGATTATCAAACCAAGAAAATCTCAGACCTGAACCTGTTGAAAAATATCTACTTAGGTGTAAAACTGTGACGCCCCTGACAGAAGGAGAGCTGATGAGGGCGAGTCAAGCACGACTAGCAGGCTTCTAAGACAGCAAGCTTCTGAAGATGAGGTGTACATGCCACCTTTGGCGAATCCCACATCGGAATGAGAGAGGAAAATGAAGAGCTTTATAAGTCATAGCTCAAGTTAACATGGTACGTACGCTTTTGGGCTCGATGTGGCATAGCCCGTAAAACAAATCCGTGTGGACCTAGGTCCAAAGCGGACAATATGTGCCATGAACATGGGTTGTGACAAAAAATGCATTAATCTAATTGCAGAGTTTGAAGTACCTGATCCTTAAAACCTCGTGAAAGCATTTCATCAGCCTCGTCTAACACAAACATTCTAAGACAATCAGGACGGAGAGATTGTCTTCGCAACATGTCAAACACCCGTCCAGGGGTGCCAACAACAACATGAACACCAGCTGTGAGAATGCGTTGATCCTCCCTGACACTAGTTCCACCTACACAAGCATGAACCTTAACCCCAAGGTAGTCACCAAGTGCTCGCATTACCTTCTCAATCTGTTGCGCAAGCTCCCGAGTAGGTGCCAACACCAACGCTTGGCATTGAACCAGACCATAATCAAGTTGCTGCAAAATTCCAGAACAAAAAGTAGCTGTCTTCCCTGTGCCAGATTGAGCCTGCTGAATTACATCAAGTCCCTTGCAGAATGGTACTATACCTCTTTGCTGAATTGCAGATGGTTTCTCAAAACCTTTAAAAGATTGTGTGCGGCAAAAAGGACTATTAAGCAGGGACAGAATCAATAACTTTAAACCAAAAAAAAGAAAGAACTTCTTTCAGAAACGCCTCAATTAAATGGTACTTGTAAACAAGAACCTACTGAAAACCAGCTCGAAATGTATCAAACTTTGTTTATTATTAACTAGTGATTATGTGAAAAACAAAAAAACGAGAGAATCTTCCTAACTTGAAAACAATTGGAGTACTTAAAAGGATTACACGGTACCATAAGCATAAATGCCCCTGAGAAGGTTCTCTTGCAGACCCATAGCATCAAAACTGTCATAAACCTCGTCATATGATGTAAAGAAATCTTTTCCCTCATCGGCAAGTCTGCACCATATAAGTAATTGAGACAAGTGCAGGTTTTAACCATCCAACATTAATAGGTATTAAATATAACAATTGTAATGATTCAAGGAAGAAACAATTAATATATTACTGTGCAATGACTACCATGATAACTTACAAATCATTCATCTTAGAATCAAACTGACGAGCATCAAATTGAGCTCCATCTGCTGCCAAGCGTGCCATGACTACAATGTACTTTATGTATCAGTACATACCAGTTAGAAGTACTAACACTCTACAGTAAGTGCTAAATAGATAACAATAATAAATAAAGAAATTGAATCTCGAAATGATTGTTTTATTGAGGAACCCAAAGGCAGGAACATAAGCTTTTTTCATATGTTCACGAAGATGACGAAAAATCTGCAAGCCATGTACAATTGAACACAATCATTTTCTTCTGTTTCAGTATTTAGGCAAACATTTGAATGTAGGTGGCAAAACACATGTGGAAAATACTTATCGGCTCCCAATTTTTACACCAAACTAAGCAATTTATCCATAAAAGTCACAAACCAAAATTAGTAGTACATAGTACTAGTATCACTTATCACGGTTGTTGGATATTGGATTTGGGCCACCCATGTGGGTGGGTCAATCCGGATTCATATCTATATAAATAAATATATAATGAGTTATATATTATTATTAAATAAATAAAGAGAAAATACACAACTATTAGGAATTTTATTGAACAGTTGTATCATTTCAGGATTGAAGGAATATAAGAACGTTTCAGAAGAAACAGACACTTCCTTTTCCTCTAACACACAAAAGACAAAAATCTATCTTCTTCTATGTGAAGAACTTCTGTGGAAGATTACTGCGTTGTTCATGGAGCAATTATCCGTAATTCAGGTATGAGTCAGACTGTTAACTTTACGGTATATTTCATGTTTATACATGTGATTATACTGTCGACTAGTGAAAGACATATATGGATCTTGGAAGAACTATGTGTTCTTAGATTGTTATATTTTCCTTCAATGGTTAAGGCTATAAAAGTCGCATTCAAGATCCACATGTCTTTCATTCATTTGTTTGGTGTAAACATCGGGAGCCATTAGATTTTTACTATACTATACATGAAATACTCCAGAAGCCGCTCTGCCACCTCCCCTGTTTCTTATCAACCCTCCCATTGACAAAAATGATTCATGTAAACCTTTTTTTAAAAAAAAATATTTACACAACAAAACAATGAATCCAGATTTACATCACTTCTGTGTTAATGGATCTCAACAAACTAAACAACGTGGATTGATAACCTTGTACAATTTCTCGATGATTTTCATAGTGATCAGAAGACAAAATATTCGAACAACAAACAGACATAATCCTGCAGGCAACGTTAATACAACAAATAAATGACGTAAGTAATTAAGTAAATAACATGTTAAAATAAGGAAAGACAAGATTTACGTACTGATCAGTACAAAATTGGGAATGTCGACGGTAAGGTAATAACGCAGTATTGAAACTGAGAATAAGCTAAAAGGAAAACGTTTTTTTTTCTGTTATAGAAGTATATGATGATGGGGTCTGAGTGAGGCAAAGGTCTTTCGACAGCTTATAAAACGGGTCTAAGGACATGTGTAAACTAAACAAAACATTTCATGTACCTCTTTCCTTTGTTTTTTTCCAAGTAATATTAGTAAAGTTTAACTAATTTAGTGTATGTAAGTTCAGTTAGTTACTCTTTATAATAACTCTAATAGGCCAAATCAGTACATCACTAACATGAAAGCAGAGTAATATCTATATCCAATTAAATTTCATTCATACATTAAAATTTCTTCATACCGTTAATGCGAATACAATAGAATTACATTGATAGAATAAATTTTTCTTACTATTGATTTACGCTATTCACTATTATCGTCTTTTGCGCTCACATGACCTGGACATGGTTTGTTCGTCTAGAAAGTATGCGAAATGAATAAAGTTTACAAATACTCATCATTCTTTGTAACTAAAAATTAGCCACCATAATGAAATTCTAACTTTACAAGTGAGGATCTAGAATACTATATAGAATTTCACGTGAAGAAGTTAAAATTTCAAAATAGGGAGTATTTTTTAAAGACAGGATCGAGAAGTAGTTAATAATGCAATTTTTACGAAAAAAATTAGTCAAAACTTATTTGAAAAATTGGAAAGTATTCTCTCAATTTCAAAATATTTGTCTGGTTTTGATTGGCATGGAGTTTAAGAAAGTAAATAAGGTATTTGAATTATGAAGTTGTTAATTAAAGATATGTTGAATGTACCAAAATACTATTTAATCTTGTGATCTTCCATATGAAAGTATGTATGTCTTAGAGACAATCTATATTAGGGACAAAAATATACTTGAACGCATTCGTATTATTAATGAGATTAGAAATCCCGAGAGTTGAAATATCCCTCAATATTCAAGGACGAATGTTCTTAAGGGGAAAGGATGTTACACCCCATATTTTTATTCTTGAGTGATTCTTGAAATTTAAGGTATGTTTTACCCTTCCCATAATCTCCTTAAGCTTTTACAAGTGTTTAAACATAGAAATTGAAGAAGAAATTCCATAGAACAAGTTCTTATAAATCCTTATGAACTCTTGTGATCATAGCTAGTTGCTTGGGCTGTTTTATATGATTTAAAAGCAGGGATTGAAGTTGAAAAGTTATGAATGGAATTGTAATAAGGAGTGGGAGTAGAAGGGAAGAAAATGGTGGCGTTTTACGGAGAAATTGAATTACTAAGAAGCCTACGAACTTACGTCCGCAAGTTGCTCGATTAAATATTTGAATGAGAATTTCTATAAGCCAAACTGTCTGTGTCATGTAGGAAAGCATTCGTAAGGTGTTCAAGGACTCGGAAAACATGTGTAGCTTCATCGACAAGGTATGTGGGACTTCTTTCCTCTTTGTGGCATGACTAGAACTCAACAAACCTTCCTTTGAAACATTTTCCGATGAACATGAGATGAATATGCCTTTTCGCGATTGAACTAACCTCTGCTCCATATATGATTTGTATCAAACACCTCTCATGCTTTCATATCTCTTTCAGTTACCGATTGAAATAATTCCGTTAAACTTGAAATTGATCGTACACCATCCGATTGAGTTGAACTCTTCATCTTTTGTAATTCACATCAAGTATATTACATGTTCTCCTCGTTTGTTGTCTTTGAAATGAAAAATAGAGAACGTAGAAATAATAACGATAGTCAAATTATAACGACGATAGGTGACTCTAACTCTTTCCATGATGTTCCTTTTGAGGTTGGTCTTGCATTGCATATATATATGTAATTTCATTACTGCGTCGCGCTCTAGTCGGTCGGGCAGACACGTAGATGTGCACCTAGATGTATTTCTTTTATTACCACGTCGTGTCATAGACGGCCGAACAGGCACGTAGCTGTGCATACACTAATCAATTGGGCAGATATTTACCACGTCCTATATGGCCGGGCAGTTATGATGAGCTCACCCCACCGAAGAATTTATTATTATATGATATTGTATATGCCTCCACAGTGAGGAATGATTTTACGAGCATGCATTTACATTCATGTTATAGTTATGGATGCCCATAGTGGCCTTGTTCTGAGTTGCAGGTTGTCTCTATATCCCTTCTTATGTTATTTACATACTTTATGTTATGCTTACCGCCTTACATACTCGATACATCTTTCGTACTGATGCTTTTTGGTGCGTTGTGCTCATGCCTACATGTGCAGGTATACATGCCGGTGCGCCTCCCCAGGATACCAGAGTTTAACAGTTGGTTGTCGCACTCCACTTCTCCGGAATTGTTGGTCAGAGTCATCGGGTAGGATGCATGCATATATATATATATGGTTATAGATATGGCGGGGTCCTGTCCCGACCAGTTGACGCATCTTAGTACTCCTAGAGGCTTACAAACTATCAGTCAGTGCATATGTGTTTTTTTTTTGCCTTGACGGCCTTCTGTATAGTTTTCTTTCTTGGTTATGGCCTTGTCGGCCTTAGATATGCATATACGTATTGTTTGGGCCTTTCTGTTTGCATGTTGTTATGTTTTGTTCTCATTATTATCATTTAGCGGCCTTCTCGGCCCACGGTTCATGTTATAGAGTTCTGATATCACAGTTGGTTAGTTCGGGCCTTCGGGTGCTGGGTGCCGGCCACACACCCCTAGGTTGGGATGTGACAAAATTTAGAGGGCTACCATGTTACTTTTTCGGTGGAGACAACCCATTCTCAGGCTTGTATTATTTTATTAGAGACAATCCAAAAATTGAGTGATTTTATTGTGACAACGAAAAAGGGAAGTAACTTACCAAGTAATTTGGTCAACCTGAATGACCATTTAAGGAATTAACTCATTCTAACATACCAAAAGTTTGAAAATGTTACAAGATTACAACAAATACATTGGAAAAATGCAGCCACTCTGATCTTGTACCTGCTATCTAGAAGGTAGGAGATTAGTTGTGAAGAAAGTAGAAAGTTTCATGCCAATCTTTCTACTTCTCCAAAGCATAGGTACTGTGATTTGCTAGTCATTCAGTAAATTATTCACTGCTAATCCTGTATGTCTTTCCACTTGTAGTAAGATCCTTGGTCTTGTTTATTTATACTTGTGTTGCTTAGAATGTATAATACTTTTTGTAATCCTTAAGATTTTACACCTTTATGATCCTTTAGCTGCAACTTCCTAAATAAATTACCATTTACCAGCAAGAAAAACCTTTTGGCTTGGGATGTCCAACTTGCACTAGTTACATGAAAACATGCTTAGAGAGGAAACGAAAATAAAGAGGCCGTTTTGGTTTGCTGAAAAATATTTTTAAGAGTTGAGACTGATTTTGTAAATAAGATATTACGAGGTTGGATAGAAGTGTTGAAACTGATAATAAGTAGTAGCATATTTGGTAAATGTCTTTCTCCACCGTTCTCGGCCAATGTTCCAACACCTCCTGAAACTCTTATAATCGTGGATCGAGAATCAGTATTACGTAGCTGATTTGCATTATATTTTTGACCTCCCAATGCCTTAAGACATTAATCATCAATATCAGAGGGTGGTCATTTTCATACCTGAGTTATCATCGATAGGGAGGATATAGTTTGCTTTAACACCTGAAGTCAAGTAACAGGAAGCAATTCCTCAGATGCATGTACTGATGTCATATACAAAGCTGCAATGCAGTTTCTTTGCCACAACTGCTTCATTTAGTTTTGCCATGTCTATCATAAAGGCAATTAATGTTCTGGAGAAACTAAAAGTCTGTCCATTCAGGTGCTCTTTCTATTTATTGACAAGATTCACAAAAATGACAAGATTTCATTAGAATATCAGTTTGTGTACAAGAATGCCATTTACTGGAATAAAAAATGTATAGTAGTATTTTTCTGTTTCCATATTTACAACGGGGTGCTGTGGTGGTGACTATATATTGTATTTCTGTACATTTAGTATTCACATTTTTCCTGGACAGAAGAGGCCAAAATATGCTTGAAAACTGAGGTGGAGACCAGCGGGTATCACCTGAATGATATCAAAGTTTAGAAGTTAACAGATTTGAAAACAATTCATGGTATGTAACCCTAACCCCAGTCATGGCTGGGTTATGGAAGGGGGGAAATTTTCAAAAACTATTTGAAAGTAACTTAGTGAAGGCTTCTGGTAATCATTACCTTGTCAATAGGTACTAGTAGACCTGTGCAGTTATGCTGCTTTATCTGATTGGCTGTCAGAAATGCTGCTTCTTACTTCCTGATAGATAGAAGGACACAGAACAGCTTAAGTACATGTAATTTCTAGTTGAGTAAAAAGGGTAGCCCGGTGCATTAAGCTCCCGCTATGCATGGGGTCAAGGGAAGCGCCGGACCACATTGAATGCATATAATATTGATGTCCTTGAACATTAAACAAAGCTTAGTGTAGGTAACATACCTCACTCACTGCTAAACTTTCTTGTGAAATCGAGGGACGTAAAGTAAACCGACCTCTTGGTCTGTAGTCTAACGCAATGTCTTTAAGTCGTTCCAACTCAGGCAATATGACTGAACCAAGGTCTGGCCTGTCCTTCCTCCTGAGTTCGCAACATTTCAGAGCCAATTTAGCAAAGGATAGAGCCTCCTCCAAGGGACAATCATTCACTGATGGATCTAGTATATCATCTAATTTCCCTTTTTCAATTGACCTCTCAACATGGTGCGTCAAACCCATTGGAGGCCTTGCTGTAATTATTTGTAATAACATGATTCCCAAAGAATAAATATCTGATTTTGTATTCAGCTTCCCGGTCTGTTGGTATTCTGGGTCAATATAGCAAAATGTCCCAGCAGCTGACGTCATGAGATACTGAGTGACACTGCCTGAGACAGACGCTGGAAGCAATCTGGCTAGGCCAACATCACTAATCTTACTTTTGTAGTTAGCATCTAAGAGAATATTAGCAGGTTTGAGGTCTCCATGCACGATGGGTTCTGGTTTTGTTCGGTGAAAGAAGTGAAGAGCAGCAGCAATCTCCGCAGCTATCCTGAAACGAGCAGGCCATGGTATAGGAGGACTTTTGTCCTTGCAGAACAACCTATCTTCTAAGCTTCCATTCTCCATACATTCATAGACAAGGCAACCATTCTCCGGACATGCCCCCAAGAGGAGAACCACGTTTGGATATCTCAAGCGGCTTAGAACTTCAATCTGCAATAAAAATAGGCACCTAACTGTATTGGATTTCCAAAAACATCTGTGTTATCTGTAAACATGGAAAAGTACCTCTTTCTGAAACTGTATTTGTCCCTGTGTGATGTCTGACCTTAAAACTATAATAGCAACTGCAGTGTGATCCAGATAGGCTTTGTACACAGGACCATATCCACCTTCACCAATCTTCTTTGAACTGGAGAAGTAATTTGTTGCAGCTTCAATTTCATCAGTTGAGTAACTCCTGTAGCAAATCGCGCTGCGGGCAAATGCATCTTGTGCTTTCTTCTTCTCTTCTGCTTCGTGCTGAAATTTCCTTTCTACACACTTTCGCTTCTTAGCTTCCAATTCTGCTATGTGTTGTGCCATCCGTGCTACTTCTAAAGCAGTTTTGCACTTTTGCTTTTCCTTTTCCAACATAGCGCCTGAAGCCTCTCGGGCCTCCTTGGCATCTTCTAAGTTGCATGCCCCTTTTGACTTCAAATGATCAATCTCACTTGCCTTAAAAATTTGGAAAGTAAGTTGCATGGATGTGGTCTAAATGAATAATTATTTATTTGGAGTATAGAAAATGAATAATTCATGTGCTGAAAAAATATGCGACTGCCGAACTCTCACCTGTTGGCTACAAGTTTCATTGTACATAACCAGGGTTTGCTTCAGTTTAAATTTTATCCTTTTCATTTCCTCCTCCAACTCTGCCTGCAATGCATGTAAATATGAGGAAAAACTAGCCAGTTGATCTGTTTTAGCTACAATCTTTGAGGTCATACTGTGGGCAGTTTTTAGATAAGCTCAAGGACACTATGAGTACTGAAGTTGTTATCTAATCATGTGATAATCATTACCAAGGAAAACAGAAAGGAGGTTAAAATTTTAATCGGTATTATGACTTGATTGTCCACTGCACAACTATCTCCTAGCTATACATGCCCATTTGGACAGAGTTCTAGCAGAATAGTTGCTCGTGGATTTCCTACAAAGAAAGAAGTAGACGACATAATACCCTTAGATGTTTGTGGACGTAGTAAATAGTGTAATAACAAGTCTGCAACAGACAAAATGGTTTGTGGATCCAAGGTTTATGCTTTTAGGGGAACATATTTGAACTTACTGCATTTTGGGAGGAGATGGAACACCTAGAATCATCTGAAACACTGTGAGAAGAGTCCGAATACTCAAAGGACATATCAGAGAATCGGTAATTTGAGGAGCCAGAAAGATTACTCGAACCAGATGTAGAGTAGAATGAATTCTCTGTAGTGTGCATACGAAGATTTAGGTTATTGACTGTGTGCTGGGATGGAGGTATTAGGCTACCAAGGTGTCTATCATGTAGTATTTGAGTAATATCCATATTTGAATTCACAGTATCCTGGGAGGAATTATCACTGCTTCCAGCGAGCTCTGCTGGTGGTACCCCTTCACCCAAATCAACACTATCGTTTGGCATGGTATAGGAGTAAGATTCTTGCTGTCAGGCTGTCTCATTAGTTGAATTTTATTGACTAGTTCACTGATATTGTTGGCAGATTGATATGGTGAATGAGTCCTGCTACTGTGTTGGCTGTCTGACAATGCCTTTGGTGTACGCTCACTGGCACTGCTGGTTGGGTGAAGTATTCTGGCTTGCAGGATGCCTATCCGAAGCACTGCTGCTATCAGAAGATATGCTCTGGCTGCCAACATCAATAGACTCAAAGGTCCCAATACTTCCCCAACTCCCCTGGCTGAAAGTTTGTGTATTAAAATCATGAAGTAAGATGTTAAGACATACTTACAAAAGAAAAATGATCTTCTGAATAATAATCTAATGAGTCTTATCCTCTACACAGTAGCTTACAACCATGATCAACCTTACTTTCATCAACCGTGGGATGTTTCGTAAATAGACTTACGGAATAAGAGCTTGAGAAACTGGGGAATCATGTGAGAATCCTGCTTGAGATGAATGGCTGGAGCTTGCTTTACTGCTAGGAGTGGCAGGTTGACTTGGTGACTTAAGTTTTAGAACTTTTCCCCTTGATATGGCATAGATTGAGCAGAATTCAGGCACAGATTTGGATAAAGAGCTTGGCACATCTTGATTTTTAAATGCTCTGACATAGAAAGCCAAGAATTAGAACTATTTGCTAAGTACAAAAAATAAAACCAAGGAAGCACCTCAGATCCTACTAAAAAAACCTGTGAAAGTCAAATTTATAAGAGCTCCATGACTCAGCAAGCCCATACCTTTTGGTATAATACTCTATGCTCGAAAAAGAGAAAGAATGGAGCTTAAGTTTCCTGCTTAACATGCTCTGGACTCCCAAAGCACAACTAAGGGCATGGAAACTAATACTCACTCATACCTTGTTAGGGCATTGCAGGTTGAAGCGCCAAGGACGATGGTGGTGATGAACTTCTGAGTGATATACTCAGTTAGTGCTTGTGCAACGTCGTTGTCCTGGAGAATCACTTCCTTTGCCTGAATCTGGAATGATCAAAGTAATCACAGAATGCTCACAACTGCATAAATTCTAATACTCCCTCCGTCCCAATTTATGTGGTACCATTTGACTTGGCACGGAGTTTAAGAAAAAAAGGAAGACTTTTAAAATGTATGATCCAAAACAAGTCTTATATAAATGTGTGGTTGTGAATCATCTCATAAAGTTAAATTGTTTCTAAATATAGAAATGTGACATTCTTTTTGGGACAGACCAAAAAGGAAATTAGGGACAGAGGGAGTATCATGTAAGTTGTAACCTTGTGATTTCCAAGATTTGTGGATCTTTTCACCTCAACATCTGAAGAACACTGTTTAGTATTCCTTATTCCTCTCTGACTTTAACTAAAGCCAGATTATCATGCTAATTGCTTTCAAAAAATAGAAAAATTCCAAATCAAACCAAACATCAAGCCATTTTCCATCCAATTACTACTTAAAACATTAAATCATCGATTATCCCTTTTGGATTTCCTTCATAATCCCCACAAATTGAACTGAAATATCAACAACACTGCTTAAAAAGAGACCAATTAGATTTTAAAAAAAAAGTGATTGCAAGGTTATTACCCCTTTTCGAGCACAAATTCCACGATGAGGAGGGAAGAACTGCTGCATTTCAGACATTGTGGGAGAATGATTAGCAACCATGCTATCTGCAATGCATGAAAATATGAACATAAATGCAAAGTGACAAACGAATAAAAATTAAAATCTCGTCGCTAACATACACATTAAATTTGAAGGCATTTTTCCTCAAATCAATTTCTTATAAGTAAGCTTAGCAAATCCCAACAGGTTGACGTAAAAATAATCAAATTATTACATAGAATTCACATAACTGCCTTAAAGAAATTAAAATTGAGGCATAGTTGATTGAATTCCATTTATAGAGGATATTAAAACATACGGGAAGAGAGATTTTAATGGTAGACATGAACGTGGATAAGGATGATTTGAGCATTCTTCTTTAGAGGGAAGTTATCAACCGCCCAACTAACAGCAAATTGGCTGTTCTTGTCTCTGTCTATGGCCACAGCCACAGTGGCATCACTCTTTGTCCTGCTCTTTAAAATGATCAGGCGAATTAATTAGGATTTATAATCCTAGCTAAGTTCCCGTATAATCGTATAATTCTCCTTTGTCTAGAGGTTTCTCATTAATATAATATATATATATATATTACATCAAAATCATAATTAGAGTATATGTGGAGAATATTTATATATTCTCTGTCACACCCCCTCAGTCGGAGCGGAAGGAGGCCGGACGCTGAGATTGGATCTGAAGTCAAGGAACAGCTGCCGAGGAAGTCCATTAGTAAATATATATGCGTACTGATAGGAAGAAGGAACATGTAACACCCGAACATGACTCATGACAACCTTCTCACAAACAAAATGAATATTCATCTCAATATGTTTGGTTCTATGATGTTGAACTGGGTTATGAGACAAATAGACAACAGATACGTTATCACAGTAAACAATAGATGCCTTACGTAAGGGACAATGAAGCTCTAGAAGGAGGTTTCTGAGCCAACAAGTTTTTGAAACAACGTTCGCAACTGCTTCTGCACTCGAACAGGAAAGTGTGGCTTGCAGTTTTGCAGACCACGAAATGAGGTTATCACCCAAAAAGACACAATATCCAGAAGTAGATCGACGTGTGTCAGGACAACCGCCCCAATCGGCGTCCGTGTATGATATCAACCTGGTCGGTGCAGATGTATAAAGATGTAATCCATAGTCAATGGTGCCCTTAACGTATCGAATGATACGTTTAAGAGCGATAAAGTGAGGCTCCCTGGAAGCATGCATGAACAAGCACACTTGTTGAACAACATAGGCAATATCGGGCCTAGTGAAGGTAAGATACTGAAGTGCACCAGCGAGACTCCTATAAAGAGAAGGCTCACGCACCGGATCCCCATCATTGGCGTTGAGCTTCGACTTTGAGTCAACTGGAGTAGGCATAATCTTGCAGTTTACCATTTTAGCCTTGTAAACAATCTCTTCGGCATACTTACGCTGACACAGGAACGTTGCATTCGCAGATTGAGTCACGAAAATCCCCAAGAAATAACTCAAATTACCTAATTTCGTCATGGAAAATTCTGATTTGAGCAAGGTAATGATCTCATTTTTTAGCACATCAGAGGAGGCAGTCAGGACAATGTCATCCACATAGAGCAAAAGGTATGCAATGTCATTACCGTGTCATTACCTCGATAAAAAATAAAAAGTGAATTATCACTTTTGTTGCACACAAATCCGATCTGCATGATGTAGGTGACAAATCGCTCATACCAAGCCCGGGGGGGTTGTTTCAAGACATATAGTGACTTGCGAAGACGACAAACATGATGAGGAGTCGAGGGATGCACAAAGCCAGGTGGTTGATGCATAAAGACGGTTTCTTTCAAATCCCCATGTAGGAACGCATTTTTCACATCAAGTTGATGAATCGGCTAGTTCTTCCCCATAGCAATGCTCAAAACAGTACGAATGGTGGTAGGTTAAACCACCAGACTGAAGGTCTCACCACAATTAACGCCCTCATGTTGCCCGGTGTCATTTGCCACAAGTCTCGCCTTATGGCGTTCAAGCTCACCACTATCCCTGAATTTGTGACGATATAGCCACATACAACGGATCATATTGACCCCTCTGGTTTCGGGACAAGATCCCAAGTGTGATGTTTAGTGAGCGCATCAAATTCTCCATGCATGGCCGCATTCCAATTTGGGCAAGCTTGACCAATGTTGGGTTTTTAGGTAGAGGTGAGATAGTTTGATGGATAGGTTAAAGTGGACTTTTGGCTTGAAGATCCCGTGTTGGGCATGAGTTTCCATGCTGTGTGTAGGAATAGGGACCGGATGTGTGGCATTTTATGGGATGTGGTCGGGCTGCTTGTGATATGGGCTTGGGGATCGGAGGGCAGACGGGGGCAGGGGGTATTCGACGTGGGCAGAGGGCCAGGCCGGGTGGGCTACTGGTAATGTGATGGGGAAGGAGGGGGGGGTGGTGACGGCACACTGCCCGTTAGCAGGCAGTGTGTTAGGGGTTTAACGGAAGACGTGCCAGGTGTCGGAGGCTCAGGTGGGGCCGGACTACTAGTCCCATGTATTACGTTTCTAATGAGAGGGGATGTGTCTGAATCGTCAAGGAAGCCATAATTAGTGACTTCGTATTTTCGGACGTTTGTGAATGGGAAAATGTGCTCCGTAAACGTGACATGGCGAGAGACTAGAATTTTATTGGTGGACAAATCATAGCATAAGTATCCCTTATGATTCGACGGGAAACCCAAAAAGATGCAAGGAGTAGACCTATGCGCTAGTTTGTCAGGAGCCGTAGAGCGAGATTCGGGTAGTATAGACAACCAAAGATCTGAAGATGACCATATGAAGGGATTCGACAGAAGAGAAGTTCGGTTGGAGTTTTATTATGAAGAGTACGTTTTGGTAATTTATTAAGGATATATGCTACCATGCGCAATGCGTAGACCCAAAAGGAAGGGGGATAGAAGCATGAAAGAGTAAAGTACATATCATATTGTTGATGGTGCGCAGGATTCTTTCAGCTTTTTCCATCTTGAGGGGAGGTATGGGGGCAAGAGAATCGAAACACCATACCATTATCCGCACAAAATTTATGAAAAGGGGAGTTGTCAAACTTACGACCATTGTCACATTGAAACGTTTTGATGTTTTTCTCAAACTGGATTTTAACATATGCTTGAAATTCAAGAAAAATAGGGTAAACTTGGGACTTATATTTTAGAGGATAAACCCAAAGAAAGTGAGAAATCATCCAAAAGCACCAAATAATATTTGTGACCTAATTTGCTAGTAATGGGAGATGTCCATAAATCCGCATGAATGATATCAAAAGGAGAAAACGTTACACTCATTGATGACTAAAAAGGAAGTCTAACATGTTTCCTTGAAGGACAAGAGTAGCAATCGTGGAGAAATTTCCCTTTATTACATTGAATTAAATTTTGACTCCTAAGAAAATTAAAAACTGGTGCTCCCGGGTGCCCAAGTCTATCGTGCCAAGTTGATGGAGAGATTGCAGCTAGAGAGGTATATGGATTGACACTTGAAGCGGAATTGGATGAGAAAAGATAGAGGTCCCCCACACTATTGCATCTCGTAAGAGTTTTCCCCGTACGTAGGTCTTCACAGAAAAACTAAAAGGGTCAAACTCAATAGATACGGAATTGTTTCTAGTAAATTTTCTAACAGAAATTAAGTTTTTAATGATGTTAGGTGCATATAGGACATTTTTTAGGGTAAAGGGAGGGTGAAGTGGTGGTGTTTGAGTGGTGCCATAGCCTTGAATTGGAATGCGATTGTCATTTCCGATCAAAATAAATTGAGGATTGCTCAAATTAAATAGTCGAGGGAGATTACCAGAGTTACGAGTGGGATGAGATGTGGCCCCTGTATCCATGCACCATGCGTCTTCGGGTTGCTGGAGATTCATAGTGTTGTAGGCCTGACTCAGTTCGGTAGGGGTCATAAGACCGTATGCATGTTGTTGTTGTTGGGCCGTGAAGTAAGCTTGGTGTGGTGTGGGCCAGGAGCAGGGGTCAGACTCGGGTGTTGTGTCGGGGCGGTTGGTAAGGGCAAGGGGAAAGCCCAATTTCCAGGGGTTGGCCACGGCATTGGGCTGGCCCACGGATATGGGGACTAGGCCTGTCGTGGCTGTCCACCGGAATTGGACCGGCCGCCTCGGCCCCTTCCTCCGTTGCCTCGGCCTCTGACACCGCCTCGGCCGCTGATTTTGGTGGTCCGTGGGTTGCGGTGGTCCGGCGGGTGCAGGGGTGGTCGGCGATGCATCTACTACCAACGCCTTCTGATTATGTTCATCTTGTTTGACACGTCTAATCTCTTCCAATAGCAATTGTGATCGGGCCTTAATGAAGCTAAGGAGGGGATCAACTTGTTGGATCATCGTCACAAGTGTATCGTACTCACCTTTCGGCAACCCATTAATGAGTTGCAAAACCATCTTTGTTTCGGAAATCGGATTGCCAACATTAAACCATTAATCAACAACTAATTTTAGTTGTTTACAATAGTCTGACATGTTAGCAAAGTTCTCAAGACGGATGTTGTTAAATTGTTCCTCCAGATACACGGCAAGTGTATGTTTGTTGTTAGATTTCTTCTAGTCTCGTCCATAATTCGTGAGGCGAAGCACCTGTCTTCATAATGGTATGAAGTAAATCCTTGGATATGGTGCCATATATCCATTGTTTGACGATTTCATCAAGGCGCTTCCACGTTGGGTTGTCGACGTCGGGTGGACAGGGTGGTGGCATCGATGTGATCATACTGATTATCGAGCGAGGATGTAGCTGCTTTGGTTCCCAAGTATCTTGTTGGAAGCTTCCCAAGAGAAATTACTAGAGACGCTGAATTATTTTCAAGTAGGAGCAGTTAGTAGAACAGAAACATTTGTATGGATTGTCCTTTATTTTCTGAATGATTTGTCTAAATAATTCTAGGCTGTCTTTGTTCTCCTGGTATTTCTGCTCTTAGTATCATTTGGTTAGGATTTATGAGTGAGAATGATAAATAATGTGGAGGTTTCAGACACTGCTGTTCTGCTTTCTGTGTCTGTTTTGTTTTGGTATTTTGTCTTATGCACATATTTCTGAAAATAAACTGGAAAGAGGAACGACATTTGATAGTTCTCATTAATCATCCACTTCCTGGCAATGCTCCAGAGGTAGTAAGATATTATGGGTCAAGGATTTTCTTAATGGTGTTTGACTAGTAGTTGAATGTAGTCTTCTGTGACTTTAAAGAGTTGTTGCCTATTTCAAAGACTTCAACTGTGACCTTAAAACTTGACTTTCTTTGTGTTATAAGATAGCAGAATTGCAAGCAATGTTGCAGTTGTGTTTTCGAGGCATATGAGGTCTTTATCTGAACGTAACCTGGCTATTTGAGTGGTTACTGATATCATTTAGTGCAAGTTAAACTCAACCTTTTTTTGACCCATTTTAGAAGGAACAGTTGGAAGTTAGATGCATAATTAAGTTCTCTAGGTTCAGCTGAATTTTGTGTCAAATGTGGTATTTTATTTCCTTGTCCCACAGTTTGTTTGCTTCAGAGTTTTAGCACAATTAGATTGGAGCAACAACTGCTGAAGTTGCAAATATCACTTGTTGCAGGAGTCTTGGAGGAGGAATTGAGGATCAGAACCCAGAATAGCACATGGATCAGAGTATGTACTCGTGGTTTATATTCTTAACTAGATCCACACTTTGTTTTCTTAATGAATCTCATAAAAGATTTTCCTTAAATCTAAAGTTGTTTCCTTTTGGTAACTTTAATGTGGCCTTTTCTTGTTTTTGGTAACGTTATGTTTATGAATATGGCCTTTCTAGAATTTTCTTACAAGCATGGACGATACCAACTTCTAACATATGTTCTCTATTCGACTATGATAAATTGGAGGCTATGGTATTTATATTGTGGAGGTGGGTAATGGTAGTGATCACTCTATCTTGGAATTTCATGATCTTGAGAAAATGTTTGACTACAATGTGGTTGGGTTTGTAGATATGTCAATAAAGTAAACTCTTCTATTTTAACTATCTGGTTTATTGCTATTCTTGGGCACAATACTGTGCTGCAATGTTAGATGCTGTGGTTCTTCATAGATTGATTTAAGATGTAATCCGGTTGCATTAATGACTGACCTTGCCTTTGTACAAAGAAGATGAAAGAGATGGCTAACTTTTCTGGTTTCATGTCCTTCAGGATAAACTTGTTCAGTTTCTCGTTGTTTCGCATTCAGAGGACACATTAGTCAGAATAAGTTAGATAGTGACTTGAATACTATTTTGCATACATGCTTTAGAATCACTGATGGTATACAGTATGAACATGAACACCATTCTTTTAGCTCTTTCCTTGACCTTGACAGAACTATTATAGTTTTGACTCTTGTAAAAACATCTGACTTTCTTACCTCCTATACAATAATTGAGCATTAAATTCAAGAAAATAGAACTCTGTAGTGCAACTTCTATCTCTAAGCTTCAGCAATTTATATCGAGCTCAAGATCAATTATTTATTTCTATTCTACTCTTACCTCAAAAGTTAATGATAATGCCCGATAGTATTTTAGGCATTATATGTTGAGCTTTGTTAGACCCCGAAGAATACATTTCTCATGTTTCATGCGTTGAATTGTAATAGCCTTGCCTCTATAAGAGTCAGAATAAGGTCAAGCATGAATTGGGACTTCAGAAAAGTATTTCCGCTAGAAGTATTTCTAAGTTCATATATTTGGTAGCAGTATTTGTGCTTGTCAAACTCTGTAGATTTACCATTCAGTATTAAGTGTAGATAGATGCTGTTTATCGAAATAAATAAACAAATGAGATAGATAGTACGTAGTAATATATTATATTGCTGCAGTCTACTGCATCTCACCACTGTTTGTTGACCTCACTTTGTACAGAGTTTAGGACCAGTCGTAGTTGCTTATGTCATTTTTATGCATACAGATCTCTTGCAAGATGCCAGAGATCATCCCAGTGACAGCTATATGCCCCTGAAAGATGTGGAAGACAATCATTTGTGTATCTTTGACAGACCTCTTCCTTGCTTTGGTTTTGGAATAGGATGGTTTTCGTGAGTTCCACACTTGTTGCTCCTCCTCTCATTCTACATCTCTCTTCTGTCATTGTATCATTTGTATCTGGATCTAGGCTTCTCTTCGGACTTATATCTTATGTGCTCTAATTTGCGTTATTCTCTTGTCTATTTTTATTGCAGTCTGCTACTTGATTTTGTATTCCCATTCATGTGGTATTATTATGCATCAATTCTTTACTTTGGGAATTACTACCACAAAGATCCGAGGGAGAGGGCAGGGCTAGCTGCCAATGCAATAGCTGTGAGTTACCATCCTTAAGTGCAAGTTGCATTGAATCTGATTTCAGCTTGATCGCCTAAAAAGTCCTTAAAATGCCAAGGAAGTCTAGTTTCTCAGTGTAATCCTAGTACTATTTCTGATCAATAAAAGTTTTTGCTTAACTTCTCGGGGAAACAAAATCCAAGGAAGTGCAGTTGTCAGCTATTTGTAGGATCAGCAGCATTTTTGTCCTAAAAATCCTCCATCTATTTATCATTGCACATGAATCTCAAACAAGATCACCATTGCAGGCTCTGATATTTACTGTAGCAGCTCTAATTGCAGTTGCCTTGGTTCTATTATAGTCATCTTCTACGATGCTGTTATCTATTAGCTGATATCCATAATTAAGAGAACTTAGATATGACTCCCCTATGGAGAAAGTTGCTTCACCTGAGCACTGTAGAAAGGTGACACCTACTGGAACAATGCTGCAGGCCACATGGGGAATGGGAGAAAGGAAGCCCCGTTACAAAGGCGATGAATATGTAAAGATATGTAATACTAGTGTGCATTTGTTGTGATGTCTATTAGACGATAATATGGCTTAATCCTGTAATATGTTGGTGCATCGATTAGTTTTTTTAAGATGAACCAAAAGTCATTTTTGTTGCTCATGGACATATCATGTGTATATAACTTTCATTCCTAACTTTTTTCTTGTTGCTTCCAATGAATTGTATGTCCATTTTGTTGTTATAAACACGTTAAGTTTTAGTCTAGTATTTAAGTGGAGAAGGATAAATTGACTGCCCATTATTGGTAGAGTTTCAAAGTTGGTAACAGAGAATTTACAACTGTTACGCCTCAGTACTTCATATAGGGGTCGGCTATATGGACCCTTATTGATCATGTAAAACAGTGAATTTATTGTCATTGAAAAAAGAAATGTTTTATATTTCTCAAAAATATAACACTGGTCTATCCAGAATGTCCATCAGTGAAATCTTGAATATAATAGAGTATTGCTAAAAACTTACCCAACCAAACCAAACCATTGAATATAATAGCGTATTGCTAAAAACTTACCCAACCAAACCAAACCAATAAATGGTAGTACAATCTTTGCAGCATTAAGTGCCACCAGTACTATTTAACCTCAAAACATTCAACAGTTTCAGCTGCAATCCAGTGGAAAACGCCAATTATGCATGTCATAAATGCAGGAATGTCTGGGGACTCATCTTAGTCCAGAGCAACTTTAGCCACAATGTCAGTCCACCCAAATCATATGGACAAATCAAATACCAATTCTCATTTCAGCACTAAAGTTGAATTTTAGAGGGTCTGATGAAGCAGAGTTTAAAATCAATGCTTATGGAGATCACAATCAAATGTAGAAAGCAGTCATAGGAAGCAATGGGATGTTCGATCTCTCAGTTCCTACCAGTTTGCCCAATTTCATCCCATTATGACTCATGTGACAAAGCATGCAAAAGATTGTCGGCATGTGGTTCAAGGTTAGAAATGTTGGTGAGGAATTCAAATAAATTGCCCAACTGAGCCTTTCTGAGTAAGCAAGAGTCACATGCAAAGTGAAAAACTAATCAAACAAAATGCCACTAAATACATATACAGTATCTAAAATAAATCCTCTTTAAGATATCAATGACCCTACAGAGGTGGCCAACGACATGTAACATAAACTTGTTTCTCTTGGTGAGGTAACATACAAATTTCAGATGATAAAAATCCCATTTGAGGGGGCCCTTCTGTTTTTCATGTTCTTTGCATAGAATATAAATGAGCAGAAACTTGCCAACATTAACCAAAGGAGCATATAAATAGCAGAAAGTTACAACCACCAAAAAGTTCCATCAAATTACTTAAATATATGCCTCATAAGAAACTCTGAGCCTTTCATGACTCTACCTAATTCTACCAGCAAACTGATCACCATCTAAACCTAATTCTACGCCACAGCTAAAGATGAACCAAGATGACGATTTTGGTATATAACAGAACTTACTCCTTACTCTTCCAAAAAGTCTGAACAAACTAGAACCTGGAGTTTTTGCTCAACAGATACTTCTTGAGAACATCCATGACTGATCCAAAGTCTGCTTTCACCTGCACCGGTGGATTAGCAAACCGACATTCCATGTTCTTTATTTCTTTTGAATGATAATCAACCTTGGAATCAGTAAACTTCAATCCATGAGCTGTGCTCACAACCACAGTCCTATCAGTAGGCCCAATAACTCCAGTCTTTCTCAGCTTGCAGAGTGCAGTCAATGCCACACCAGTGTGGGGGCATATGAACATCCCAGTTGAGTCCGCCTGAGCCATTGCATCCATCAACTCTTCCTCAGTTGCCTCCTCCACTATCCCGTTGGAGTTCTTTAGAGCAAAAACAGCCCTATCAATAGATACTGGGTCACCAATCTGTATAGCAGATGCAAATGTTGTATTTGCCCTGATAGGTTTGAAATCTTTCCAACCAGATTTGTAATGCAGGTAAAGCGGATTAGCATTGGCTGCTTGAGCACAAACAAGTCTGGGGATACGATCAACAAGTCCTAGCTCCTTGCACATTTGGAAACCTTTGTAAAATGCATAAATATTGCCAAGATTCCCACCAGGAACTATCACCCACTCAGGAACTTCCCATTCAAACTGCTGCAGGATCTCTATCGCTGCCGTCTTTTGCCCTTCTAGCCTCAAACTATTCAAGGAATTTGCCAAGTAAATGGGCAACTCAGCTGTGACTTCGCGAATCAACTGCATACATCCATCAAAATCAGTGTCGATGCTCAACACAAAGGCCCCATTGGCTATTGGTTGAACCAGTTGCGCCATAGATATCTTATTTGCAGGTAAAAACACAATTGATGGAATGCCTGCAGATGCACAGTAAGCCGACAGCGCAGCGGACGTGTCTCCAGTGGAAGCACAGCCCACACCTACAACTGGTTTATGCATTTTCCGCAACCGATTTACTTGACTCACCAATACGGTCATGCCAAGATCCTTAAAGCTACCAGTGTGGCTGATTCCACAATGTTTGACCCACAAATCATTCATGCCCAGGAACTGTTTTCCGAAACGCTCAGCCCAAAAAAGATTGGAATTTCCTTCAAAAGCACTGACAATATCATCACTGTCAATTTCAGGTAGGACCCATTCCTTCTTGGACCAAACACCAGAACCATAAGGCCAAGTAGTCTTGCCCACCCGGGAATCGAACAGGGACCGCCAGTACTGGCCGTCAAATTTCTTGAGCGCGTCCATATCGTGTTGGACATCAAGTAGGCCACCGGATTGGCTGCGATAAATGATCTCATCGAGAGAATACCACTCACTGGAGTTAGAATCAGCATTAAAAGGTACGTACCTGCAGAAGCATATGCAAAATTTTAAGTTAGCAGGTGCAGAGTACATTTGCACCCATATTTTGGTAAAAATATAAGTCTGTCCTTCAATGGAGTTGAACCTCCATGGATGCTATCAGGATGAGAAACAAACATACCAGAATAGCGACGAAGGAAATGGCTCTGCATATTTTTGGAGAGGAGAAAGAACACTGAAAGGAAAAAAAAGTGAACTATACACAGAATCTGGTATTCGTTCAAATAAGCTTTCTGCCGACCTGGCTGTGTATAGTTCACAAGCAGTTGGTGATGAACATTATTATCAATTCAACAAGAGCATTATCATAGGGAGAAGCTAAAACTTGTTGCTCCTGGAATTATAACTTCAGCTGCTTCCTCAAAGACAATTTCTCTATCCTTCTTTTGTCTCGTTCAACCTCTCTAACGAGACGAAAGAAGGATAGAGAAGTAGTCTTTGAGGAAGCAGCTGAAGTTAAAATGCCAAGAGCAACAAGCTTTAGCTTCTCCCTAAGATAATGCTCTTGTTGGATTTGATAATAATGTTAATGTTCATCACCAACTGCTACACAGCCAAGTCAGCAGAACGTTTATTTGAACGAATACGAGACTTTTGTGTATATTTCACTTTTTTATTTCCTTTCAATGTTCTTTCTTTCTCCTCTCCAAAGATTGAGACTATATACTGGTAGAAGAACCAACCAAATGGGAAGAGACAGCCACCTTAATAACATTAAAAACGTCCAATTCTTAAAGGTATAGTAAAAGCCATTCAAGGCATAGTAAAGGCAATTTAAACCATCTGTTATATTTTGTAAGATTTTGAATTCAATGACCAGTCAAATGGTGTTAAGCTTTAACACCACAACAACAACATACCCAGTCAAATGGTTTGTTAAGCTTTAAAGTCAATGTTATAATATTACAAAGTAAGCAATTAACATATAATATACTTATTGACAAGGTATTCAGGAATAAACCAAGACAAAAATTCAAATATTTCTTTTTGAAATATCAAAATTATTTTTCCAACACTTTGCATCGGCCTTTGTCTTTGCATCAAAGAAATATCAAGCTCTCTCCAACACTCAATAAATCACTTCAAACACTCAAAAAGGCCCGGATAGTCCCGCCGTTATTCCGAGGTAATTAGTTAAAATTAAAAGAGGTTTTCACAAAATGACTAGAGGTATATGACCCTCTGTACACATGGGCGATTCTGACCATAACACAGAGGCGATCTGTTATATTTTGCATAGGGTCATTTAATCAATTCCTAGGACAACGACAACACAATTTAGAATCCCCAAAAAATAACTTTTTTCACATACCCACAAATTAAGCTGGAAAAAAAATAGAAAGAAAGAGGGGTTTTTGATCGCCTCTCCATTTTTGCTCATTTAAACTAATGATTCCACAGTTTTACATTCTGTTAGTTGTTTTTTTTTTGAAAATTTGTTTTTATTACATAGGGGTAGAGGAAGGGAAAATGAGGGGATTCGAACACTCGTTAAAATTTAAGTAGCCAACAAACTGAGAAATAAAAGAAAATGCGCTGACTCGAATAATACGGAAGAACTAAAATCCCTATTAATATAGTTAAATGCAATGGGGGTAGCACGCATACCTAGCAGATAAATTATGAGACGATATATCGCGGCGAGCTTCTTGACGGATGTTCTCGTCAGCAGGGCGGCGGTGTTTTTGAAGCTGTGGAGACTGGGATATTGCATCGTATGTGGCTTTGATAGGACTGAAGGAAACAACACCGTTGGATTGTTGATGAAGATTAGGGTTTGGAAAGAGGAAAGAAGATCTCAACATGCAAGAAGAAGCCGCCATTGTTGGAAGCATGGATACTTTCCTACTCTTTTACTATTTGCCAAGTATTTCTAATGACCAACATTTTAACATTATGCACTTGGGTTATTTTTAAGAATATTAATTATTATTTTAATTGAAAACTTATGAATCAAATTCGAATATTAGTATTTCAACAAAATATCAGTGTAATTATAAAGTGGGATCTGGGAAGAGAATTTTTATGAGGTAGGTTGTTTTCCATAGCTTCTCTGCTAAAAAAAAAGAATTATAATAAAAATAAGACAACACAATAACAAGATATAGAATAAATATAATAATAGATACTAATACAATTAAAGAATAAAAAATTTCGCGGTAACTAAATAATATTACTACTAAAAAGAAGAGGAGGAGGCTAACCCCTTTCGTCTTCCACATTTGAATTTTAACAGCGAGATATTGTGGACATTATACATTATTAGAAATTACTTTTTCACAAACAAACATATCAAAAAAATTACTTGAGATTATCAATCTGAAAAATTCGCTCAACATTATCAATTTGAAAAGTTAACCAGAAAAACTGAAAAAGAATAAAATTGTTTGTAAAATATGAACAAATATAGACCAAGAAATATATACTAAAGATATGGAGAAGAGAGAAAGGTATTCTTTTTTCAAGTGTCCCCTAATACAATGTATAAGACCTTTTATAGGATGAAAAATCATCCATAAGAACACCAAATGCATTAATGATTTGCCTTAAATCTAAAGTTGTTGCCTTTTGCTAACATTATGAATCTGGTCTTTTATTGTGCCTTTTGGTAACATATTTATGTTTAATGAATTTGGTCTTTTATTGTGCCTTTTGGTTAGGGAGGTTAGGTGGGTACAATTTTGCGGATTTCGTATCACACCCGACTTAGTTGGGGCGGATATGGATATAATTTTGGTGGATAGTAGGCGGGTATGGGTATAACTTTAGCGGGTAGTAGGTGGGTATGAGAACGTGGTGGATTTGCTACTCGCCTCATACCCGCCTGCCCCTCCACGCATCCAACCGCCTGTCCCAAATCCATCCGCCCGCCTTATCCCGCCAACTATAATTTTATTTGTACAACTTTATATTTATCTAAATTTCAAATAATTTGGCACACATAATTTTAGCAGCCCATAATTGACAGGTTGACAAAATGACAAATGAATTGATTATAAAATATGGCTGGCGGATACAAACGGATATTGGCGGGTGGCGGATATCCACTTGGGTGGTGGAGCATGTATGGATTTAGAAATATACCCGCCTAAGCAGATATGAGTGTTGAAAATATACCCACCACGGATGACGGATATAAAATTTTCTGACGGGTACGAATGCGGGGGAGGGGTACTCGCACCCGCCCGCCCAATTGCCATCCCTACTTTTGGTAACATATTTATGTTACTGAATTTGGTCTTTTGTTGCGCCTTTTGGTAACATATTTATGTTAACGAATCTGGCCTTTCCTATAATATTTGGTTATTATTTTAAAGTTTATAAAATAAGTCTATAAGTTAGTCCCTCCGTCTCAAATTATTTGTTGCCTTTTTGTTTTACATAGTCCTTAAGAAATATTAATTAGAAAAGGTATTTGACCTAATTTACCTTTATTTATATCTAAATTATAATATTTCTTCATTAAACATTTACTTTATTTATGTGTCATCTTTATTAATGACAAATGATAAAATAAAAAAATTAATTATGCCTTAAACTTCTAAAACGACAAATAATTTGAGACGGGAGTACAAATTAATTTATATATTATTTTATATGGGAGATAAAATAATTAATACATAAATTAATAATATGAATAACCAAACACTTCGTAACTAATTCATCATAATTCTAACCAGCAATCAAATTACCCCTACATGCCTGCTATTTTACTTGGAAGTATTCCTAATGACCAACAAAATTTCTTTCTAACAATAATGTTACGATCAACTTATTTACATTTCAATTATTTTATAAATATTTTGTTTCTTGAAATGTTGTGAATCAAACTCAAATATTAGTATTTCAACTGCCGAAGATTGTGGATGTTGCACATCATTAGGAATCACTTTTCACAAACAAACAAATGTGAAAATTTTCTCTTGAGATTATCGATTTTTAAAAATTAACAAAATAAAAAATTCTGAAAACTGAACAAACTTATTTAAAGTAGAGAACAATAAAAATAGCTGAAGATAGCATATAACAGACCAAAAAGATATATATAGGTGATATCTACAATTGAAAATAGATTTTAAACTTGTTAAAAAACACCTAATATTATTACTTCATATATAAATGTAACTATTTTTCACTTTTATTGCTTTTAGACTTGTTATCGAACTTCTAATATTAATACTATATATTTAATTATTTTATATTTTTATTTTAGTTAGTATGATGATAAAATGTAATAGACTTAATTGAGGTGGGAATTCATCCTGCTGATCTAGGAAGCACAACTATGAATCTATGATTGTTATTGTAGAGACCAATAAAGGCCGTTTTGTCTCGTTCGATGCTTAATTTGATTTATATATCAAACCGACTAAGTTGATTTTACGTTAAGTAAAAACCAACTCAGACACGTACAGCAAAGTTGATCACACACCTCATAGACTTAAAAAAGAAGTGAGATGTACAAATCGACTATTCACTATTGTATGTTATTGGCACTAGCATTATGAGAATAACATTTCATTTCTTTGGATGAGGGGTAACTAAGATATATATGATGCAAATATACCATCTTATCATAATTATAGAATTCTTGTACAATTAAAATAAAATTTTAGAAGTAGACTAGGAATAGAATTTTTCTATTATGAAAAATTGTAAATTATATATATACTCTTTCATTAATGAAAATAAGGGAAGGATTATTTCTTTTCTGATATCAGAAGTCTATGTCTAAAATTCTCTCCAATTTTTGTCCACTTTTGCATCGATTTCTGAGCCTCTCTTCTCAATTTTTGTGCCCCGACGGTACCTTCTCTCTTCCCAATCCCTACATCACATTTTGCGTTGCTATTATGGCTAAGAACACGTTTCACCCTGCCCTTACTGTTTCTAACATCAAGAATCACATCCCTATCATTCTTGAAATAGAAAACGTCCAATACGCGACGTGGGCCGAACTGTTCAAAGTTCACGCACACTCGCATCAAGTCCTCCATCACATTATCCCCGCGGCTCCTGCGGATATGGAGGTGCCTAAACCGAGGATGATCTTAGGTTGTGGACGACCCTTGATGCTACCGTTCTTCAGTAGATTTACTTCACTATCTCTACCGACCTGTTGCAAACGATTATCGAACTAGACGCTACGACGATGGATGCTTGGAATAGAGTACGTGATATCTTCCAAGATAATTAAATTTTTTGTGATGTTACTCTTGAGAAGGAATTCTCCCATGTCAATATGGAAGATTTCCCTAACGTTACAGCATAATGCAAAAGGTTGAAAGATCGTCTTGTCCTTCAAATGGTTGCAGGCCTATCTGATGCCTATAGTGGCGTCTGTACATTTCTTCGTCAGAGCAGTCCTCTTCCGTAGTTTTATCAGGCCCGTTCCATGTTCACGCTCGAAGAAGCAGGCTTGGCTAAGAAAGCGGCCACTGGGCCATTCGGTCTTCATGGTGACCGAGTTCAACTTTTCTCCCTTCGTCTCTAACAATTCCGGTCAAAACCGCAACAACGGTGGCGGCAAAAAGGGTCAGAATTGCAAAAATAATGGTAAAAATTGTGGTGGAAACCGAGGTGGCAATAACGGGGTGGCAATGGGTCTTGGGGCAGTGGGCCGCAAGCCAACTAGCCACAACTCTGGGCCCATGGCCGTGGAACTGGGCCAAACAACTCTTATTTTCCGTCACAATAGTACCCGGGAAATTGGGCCCAAATTCCCCGAACAACAGGCCCAATTTCTCGACCTCCATGCAGCGGGCCCACCATGCAGCAGGCCCCACCCCTACCTACATTGAAGTCGCGATGCACACGCTTGGATTACGCAAATTGGTACATGGACACCAGGGCCACTACTCACATGACGTCCGACCAAGATACTGTCTCGTCTTATTCCAATTTGAGCAACAATCGTGGCATAATGATTGGTAATGGCAATTTAATTCCAATTCGTGATTACGGTCATATAACTTTGTCTCCCCCCCCCCCCCCTTCACCTCTCGTCTTGAAAAATGCCCTTCATGCCCCTAACTTAATTAAAAATTTAGTGTATGGCCGTAAATTCACCACTGATAATTGGGCTTCTGTTGATTTTGATCCTTTTGGGTTTTCTGTGAAGGATTTCAAGACGAGGATTCCTCTCATGAGATGTGATAGTAGGGGAGATCTTTATCCTACCACGCCCATATCCGGTCTCTCGAGTCAAGCCTTGCCATCTATTTTTGCAGCTCTCGCTCCTTCCTTATGGCATGCACGTTTGGGTCATCCTGGGTCGTCTATTGTTTCTTCCTTACATAAAAATAATTTTATTTCTTGTAAGGGTACGCGTAGTACTCCAATTTGTCAATCTTGTTCTCTAGGAAAGTTTGCTAAATTACCAGTTGTAGACTCCACTTCTCGTACTTTAATGTCATTTGATATTATTCATAGCGATTTATGGACATCTCATGTTCTCAGTTCTTTGGGCCATCGTTATTATGTTCTATTTTTGGATGATTATTCTAATTTTTTATGGACTTTTCCATTAGCGAAAAAATCACCAGTGTTTTCCACTTTTTTAAAATTTAGAGCATTCATATGTACCCAATTCAAACGGCAAATAAAAAATATTCAATGTGATAATGGCAAAGAATATGATAATGGGTTGTTTCGGAATTTTTGTAGTACTAATGGAATAAATTTTCGTTTCTCTTGTCCTCATACGTCCTCACAAAATGGGAAAGCAGAACGCAAAATTCGTACCATTAATAATATTGTTCGAATTTTATTGGTCCATGCTTCGGTACCCCTTTCCTTTTGGCATCGTGCTCTTCAAATGGCTACATATCTTCTTAACATTCTTCCTACCAAAGATTTGACATATTCATCCCCCCTTCAAATGTTATATAACAAGACTTCTTCGTATTCACATCTTAGGGTCTTTGGGTGCTTATGTTATCCACTATTTTCGTCAACTACGATTAACAAACTTCAAGCCCGTTCTACTCCGTGTGTGTTTTTGGGCTATCCGTCCAATCATCGTGGTTACAAATGTTTTGATTTATCGTCTAATAAAATCTTAATTAGTCGTCACGTTATTTTTTATGAATCCCAATTTCCGTTTGCTAAAGTAAGTAGTCTTGGGCCTAGTTCGTATAATTTTTTAGATGACGATGTCTCCCCATATATTATCCACCATTTCTCGGACTTGCCCGCACCCAAAATCCGCCAGCGGACCCACTGCCCGCTGGGCCTTCTGTTCCGCCACTATTCACGGGTTCTACCCTAGTTTTGGCTATTGGACCAATTACCCAGCCCAATATCGAAACTGCTTCGGTTTCGGCTTCTGTCCCAGTCACCGTGTCCAGTATTGGCCAGCCCGTCCCGCATCCGCAGTCTTCCTAAAATCCATCCAATTCTTCCCCGAGTCATAGACCAGTCACTCGTAGTCAACGGGGTATTTTTAAACCAAGACGACATTTTAATCTAAATTCTAATGTCTCTAAATCCCCTCTACCCTGTAACCCAGTGTCTGCCTTAAATGACCCAAATTGGAAATTGGCTATGAACGACGAATATGATACTCTTATTGAAAATAAGACGTGGGAGTTGGTACCCCGTCCTTCTGGTGTTAATATTATTTGGTCTATGTGGATTTTTACTCATAAGGATAATTCTGATGGTTCTTTTGCGAGGCATAAGGCTCGTCTTGTAGGTGATGGTAAGACTCAACAGGTTAGTGTGGATTGTGGTGAGACGTTTAGTCCGGTGGTCAAACCGGCTACCATTCGCAATGTTCTCAGTTTGGCTCTTTCAAAAGTCTGGCCCATTCATCAGTTAGATGTGAAGAATGTTTTCTTACATGGTGATCTTAAGGAGACCGTTTACATGCATCAACCATTGGGTTTTCGAGACTCCAAATATCCTCATCATGTCTGTTTATTGAAGAAGTCTTTGTATGTGCTTAAGCAGGCCCCCACGGGCTTGGTATAAGTGATTTGCAGACTATGTTTCCTCTATTGGATTTTCACACAGCATGTCTGATAATTCATTGTTCATATATCGTCGTGGTACTTCCCTGCTTACATACTATTATATGTGGATGATATTATCTTGACTGCCTCTTCTGATATTTTGCGGAAGTCTATCATGACAATGCTCAATTCTGAGTTTGCTATAAAAGACTTGGGGTCCTTGAGTTATTTTTTGGGGATTGCTGTCTCTGGTCATGAAGGTGGGTTATTCTTATCACAACGGAAGTATGCCGCTGAGATCATTAAGCGAGATGGTATGTCCTCATGCAAGTCTACTTCCACTCCCGTTGATACTAAACCCAAGCTGAGTGTTGCGGCTGGCTCACCGTATGCGGATCCGACTCACTATCGCAGTCTTGCAGAGACTCTTCAGTATCTTACTTTCACGAGACTAGATATTACATATGTCGTACAACAAGTGTGCTTGTTTATGCATGATCTCAGGGTTGAGCACATGAATGCGCTTAAACATATTATTCGATACATCCAGGGGACACTTTACTATGGCTTACATTTATATCATTCCTCGATATCTACACTTGTCTCATATACTGATGCTGATTGGGGTGGTTGTCCAGATACCAGACGCTCCACGTCCGGCTATTGTATGTTTCTAGGTAATAACTTAGTCTCATGATCTGCGAAGCGTCAGTCTACATTGTCTCGCTCTAATGTGCAGAGGTCGAGTATAGGGTGGTAGCCAATGTGATCTCTGAATCATGTTGGTTACGTAATCTTCTTTTAGAGCTTCATTGTCCTATTCAGAAAGTTACATTGGTTTATTGTGATAATATTAGTGTTATCTACCTTTCTGATAATCCGATTCAACACCAGCGCACTAAACACATCAAGATGGATATCCACTTTGTTCGCGAAAAGGTAGCTCGTGAACAAGTACGCTTCTATTATGTCCCTTCAGGGTATCAAATTGCAGACATCTTTACCAAAGGTCTTCCGTCAGTACTCTTTGAAAATTTTAGGGACAGTCTCGGCGTACGAAGACCGTCCGCTATGACTGCGGGGTGTGTTAGTTATAGCTGTGATATACATGGATTTGTATACCATGTATATCACAGTTTCACAAGGCAACTTACCATATGTGAAACCGTGGTATACACGATATACAAACCCGTGGTTATCACAGTTTTTGAAAGAATTTAGGTAGTGTAAATATCGTATTAAATTAGTATTATACACTTACCATAATTATAGGATTCTTGTATAACTAGAATAGTATTTTGGGAGTAGACTAGGAATAAGATTTTCCTATTATGAAAAATTATAAATTGTATATACTCTTTCATTAATGAAAATAAGGGAGGGATAATTTATTTCAGCATTGAACCATCACGAATGGAAAAAGTTAACAAATTCACAATAATGAGACTTACCCCTAATAAAACATAAAATGTTTAAAGTCACAGTGTAGACCTGTTTTTTGCTGAATTACGACTATTTATAACTAAACCAACAATTCGAACCGTACTCATCAGCATGTTAGAGCCAAATACAGAGATGAATAATAACCATCACATATCCACAAGTTAGAGCCAAATAACCTGACCCGATGCTATGCTATCCGATTTTATATGTCAACTCGAGCTCTCTTGTTGCTACAAGATGGACACTTGTATTGCTTAATATGCTCAGCCCTGGCAGGGGTAATCTTCACACAATTGCCGTGGAACCACTTTTCACATATGTCGCAGCATATCCAAAATTCATCTGCTGCATAATTCTTTCCACAGGCACCACACAGTGTCTCGCCATGCTCATCCTCATCCTCATCCTGCTGCTCATCCTCGTCCTGCTCTTCATCTTTAGGCTGCAACTTTGTAAACTTCTCCTGATGATTAGGTGCCCTCTGCTTTTGCCACCAAAAAATAAAATAATGATAAACCAAAAGAAGTTAAGAGCATGTCACAGACGACAGGTATCACAGTTACAAGGTTAGATCAGGAAAGCAAATATACAGTAGAATGCTATAGGTGTTCAATCAAGATCCAATACTTGATAAAATTTGAAAATTAGAATCTCCCAAGCAATGCATCTAATGCAAATTTGTCGCGGAAAAATTTAAACATCATGCTACTTCTGACTTGCAAACCAACATATTGTGCAATGATAGACTTACCACCTTGGAATTTGACTTGGATTTTTTGCCACTGTGGCTGGAGACAGAAGATTTTTCTTTCTGCTGTTTCTTTACGGCACCAGTCACTACTTCAAATATTGTAGGCAGATCATTTATCATGTTGAAAAGCCTCTTCCTGAACAAAAAATAGGAAACCATGAGCATCGGAGAAAAAAAACGCAGTAAACTTCATGACGTGCGGAACTGTGATTGACTTCTGTCACCACTGAGGCACATATTGACAATATATATTCTGATGTGTGTCCCAATACAGGAAGCATAATCTTGGGTAGGTTAATAGGAATGCGAACCTAATGGACTATTCTATCCTATATGCAGTAGGGCTAATGAGAAAATAACCAGAACATGACTTCCCATTAACATCAGATTTAATTTTCTAAGTGAAAAGTTGGGAGTACTTTCAATTTATCAAACCCCCTGACAAAGGATCCTACATGTAGCAAACACAAAATGCAGAGATGCAATCAAATTGAACCTTGCTCAATAAGAGCTCTCACAATGTCAAAGAAAATACTTGGAGCATGAATACTATGTAAATCATACAGACATCTGAGCAATAAGAGGTCAACTTTCTATTGCTTCGATTAACATTCCATTTAAGATCTGTCTGTATATAACAAATAATCCAAGCTGGAGGAAGAATCTTTTTAGCCTGAATTAGAACACCTACTTTCTAATTGAATCAGCTCAGTTCCACCGATGCCCAATAATACTCTACTGCATTCAACTTATCATTGAGCAGGCACTAACATTTATAGCTTTTCTGGAACAGTAGCACGGCTGCAAGTAGCAGCTTGATACCAAGAGTTGTATGAACTATATTACCAACCATAAGAAAAATATTACTTCAATGCAACAATCCCATTCAAATAGAGGCATGGAATTGATAGAGAAATCAAACCAGGAAAATAGATCAACAAATTGAAGTACCGGGAATCAAATATCAATAAACATCAAATGAACTACTGGAAGCAAAGATCTCCTAGATTTATCACATCAAAAATGGATATGAATTACCTACATATATATTTTTTATCAAGTGATGCTCATAACAGCAGGGAAATATGTCAGATACAACAAATAAAAGCTTGGATGAGAAGAGGCACCTGCTGGCTTTATCAAATCCAAATCTAGCACCAAAATAGAAGGCAACAGAAAGCAACCAAGAATCACTATGGACAGCAACTAAGGATAGCCAGTCCTTTTCTTGCATCCCATCTCTAGCAAAGTTAATACCAAGAGCAGGCTCGGGAAGCTCCGGTGGCACATCTTCAGCAGGCAGATTGACCTCCCATTGTTCATTTGGGAGTCCATACAAGCACAAGTTTTCCTTCTCTGGATAATACAAAATGGAGATGTTTAACCACTTGAAATAGAAACTATATCAATTATAAAAGAAGGATTAAACTTCCAAATTAGAAGTATAGCACATTAATGTTAACCAAAAGCTTTTTGTTCCATGAAGAAGGGGGCCATAGTGTGAAAAAGGAGCATAGTAAATTTTACCGCAAACTGAGCCTCAACGAAAAGAAAAAGAGAAGAGTATCAATATGGAACTTGACTATATATGACACATCCGATAGCAGAGTATGAGTCAGTGACATTACATATGATACTTCCAAGTTCAAACAGCAAAGCATGTTCACTTTTGAAAACTTTAAGCAAATATTTTCATCCATAAATTACCACTAAATGCATCCAAAAACAGCAATATTTAGGTACATTCGTTTAGCAGAGCTACAGAAGCAACGGAGTAAAAGCAAACCAGGAGAAAAGACACAGGATTAAAAATATGTTTAAGCTCAATGCCCTGTAATTTAAAAATGGTGTTCTAAATTATACTACTTCTAAACACTTATTACAGATATGGAATACAGGACTTTATCAATATGCAAGAAAGTTTACATCTTCAATCATATTTTTTGCTTTTGTACTTGGACAATGGAGCAAAATAGAGGGGCTGCAGAGAACTTGACATGCCAAATTAGTAAGCTGCAGAAGGTGACAGGTATGATAGCATTTCCTTTTACACAGGCTGGCCACTGAAACGTGACAATGCCAGATTTATAAAGCTGCAGACAAGTATAATGTATAACACTGATGTTTGTAAACCACTGAGCTGCTAAATAACAAACAACTACGCGCAGTCCCAAACAAGTTGGGGCCGGCTATGCCGCTATATGAATCCTTATTGACCATGTTTCCCCATGTAAACTCATCTCATGCCACACTAATACCGAATAAAAGTAAAAGTAAAAATAATAATAAGGCAAATATATATAAATAATATCAGAATTTCTCTATAGAAGTGGAGCGTTGGAGCAACGGTAAAGTTGTCTCCGTGTGACCTATAGGTCACGGGTTCGAGCCGTGGACGTAGCCACTAATGCTTGAATTAGGGTAGGTTGTCTACATCACACCCCTTGAGGTGTGACCCTTCACCGGACCCTGCTAACACGGGATGCTTTGTGCAACGGGTTGACCCATTAGCATTTCTCTATATTTTTAGAGGCATATAAATCTATGATAAGGTTAAAATACTCTTAGAAAACATCAGACCTAAATATATGTACTAACATGACAACATATTCCTAACAAGTTAATATCACCTACATAGATCTTTCTTTCCATTACCATATCTTTAGCTAAGTATGCGTAGATTCCAAAAAATTGGTTTTTTGAGACAACTTCCTTTTACACAAAGGTTTTACTATTATCGTTGATTCAAAAACTCAATGCAGTCTTAGTTTTCTCCAAGAAGATATTATTGCTTGTGCGATACAAATAAAAGACAGGAAAATTGAGCAATTAGTAAGGAGGAAAAACCAAATAGGTCATAACAAAAACGAGCTACTCAATTGGAATTGGCTGTTCCTACATAAATTCCTAGGACCAAAACAACACCCTAATCCTTTCTTCTTACTTTTCTGCACTTATATCAGCAAAGTCACATGTAATGAAAAGGGAGCCAGTTCAAGGGGAAGGAAGAAAGTGGGGGGGAAAACAACAATGGAGCAGATGGGCAGCTAGTATCAAGTTTAATAAGAAAAAAATACACTTGGATTCGCAAGGCATAATATTAGTTCCTTCTACATGGCTTCTTTCTCGCATGCGACCGCATCTTAAATGAATAATTACAGCAGCGTGTTGTAGCTTAGTTATGCAACAAATGAACCCGCGTGTCAGACATCACATTTATTTCTAAGCCAAGTCAACAGCTGGGTATCAGATAAAACAGTCACTCTAGGTTAGTTCTAGAATCTTTTTTAGACATAGTTATCACCAAATGACAACAAGCACAAAACTGTTTTAACAAATTCATAATGAACTGATTCTGTATCCTTAAATCTTTTGAGAAAAAATACAAACACTCATAGTGACATGCACACAGAAGTTGTCAATGAACCAATAAAAACTCCGCAACGATGGCAAGTTCAGTCGTTCACGGCCAGAACACAATGACAGCATCTTTGTCTAGTGCAGTATCATATTCTCTAGTACCCAAAACTAAAAATCAAACAAAAATTGCAATGACAGTCATTACTGACAGGTTATGCAAGTAAAAAAAAATCCAAACTTTATACTGTAGGTCCAACTGGAAAAAAAAACCCTTACCAGGATCACACTGCTGATAAAATTCTTCCACATCTGCATTAAAACAAAAAACAAAAGAAAAAAACCAATTAGAATAAAGATACAATTTTTATGAGGACAAATAGATAAAAAAAAAAGGAAAAAAACACTTGAAGCAAAGAAACCATCGTTACTACTATTTGGAATTCAACAAAAAAAAGTGGGGTCAATAATTTTCTCAAAAACTTAAAATTGTAAATTCTCTAATATGGAGTAGTTTCTAAATAGAGATAATGGTCAAAAACACAGCTTAACTATCAGGTGTGTGAGTTTCCTACGTGAACTATCACCAACTATTTATCAAAATACACTTCCATTATTAGTTGTTCCCCTTTCCTACCTGAACGATAAAAACAACTAATAGTTGAGGTGTGTTTTGATAAACAGATGGTGCACAGGTTACATCTTGGCCTTATATTGATATTCTTTTCAATTCATTTTGAAATTTCTTCGGTACGGGATACGGCGCAATCCGTTTAGATCTATTTCAGTTTAGTGGTTAATCCGACGAGTCAATAGTTCAGTAGGAAACTCACACACCTATAATAATTCAGGTAGGAAACTCATGAAAAAGTAATAGTTTAGTGTGTTTTTGACCATTAACTCTTCTAAATAAGCATATCTCATCCTAATTTCACACACACACACACACAAAAAAAAGGCTACAAGAAAACACCGCTACTACTATTTGAAAAGTCAATGATTTTCTCAAAATCTTTTAAAATTGTAACTTCTCTAATATAATTTCTAACTAAGCAAATTTGATCCTAATACAAAATAAAAAGCCTAATGGAGCAGTTAAACCTGTAGTGAGAGCCTTAATCAAAGCAGCACGTCGACCTTTGAAATCCTTAAAAACATCTTCCACAGTACGGGGATTATACTCTCCTTCTCCACCGTCCATTAATTACTACACCTGCACAGTGAGAGGGAGAAAGGATTTGAATGAACGGGAGATGAGGAGTCCTAGTACTAGATAACCTAGTAATTTAAATCTACTAACTGTGGTAAAAAGTTTACCCGGGGACCTCATGTATATAATATTCTTTCTATAATTATTACTAACCTTTATATGTTAAATTGATTAATTTAGGGAGCGTGTAATATTCATTATATATTGTTGTTATTGTAGATTCAAAATTACTTCATCTTTTAATAATATGACGAATTTAATTTGATTTCGAAGAATTGTGGTCACCTATTAGAAGAGATAAGAAGAAAGTAAGAAATAGTTCATTGATCCTGAGGCTTTTTCATCTATCCGATTTCGGATTGTAACTTTAAATTTTAAGTATAAAATTCAATCTAAATTAATCTTAGATTGAATTATATTTTTTATATTTGTTCGGATAAATATTTGTATTTTCAGATCTGATGGTACTCCTTGTTAAGATAATTATAGCACTGTTGCAATACGCCAACATCTCAATACCCAGTTCATAATATTCATCAATCATTATATAATTGAGTTCACTAAAAAATTATTAATAAAATAAACTGAAATCTCAAACAAATGTTAATAACCTAAACTGAAAGTATATCCTTTTATATGGATCCATATATTTTAAATTTCGGATCAAATTGATTTAAAATTGGACTAACCCATATTCAATTTGTATATCCAAAATTTTATAAAGCAGAAATTATTTCCGAACCTATCCGAAATCCGACCATCCGAGTAGCACGGATCTGTTCGAAATCCGAACAGTGCACAATCCTAGTTCCTTTTAACGAGGCCAATGTGCATAGTTCTTTTGAGTTTATCAAATTTTAGCATAATTACGATATCGTTTGATGAAAATTAGAATATCTAGGCTACAAACTTGTGTGATAAGAAGGTGTCATTAAAACTTAAAAGGCAAGTTTTACAAAGTGATGGTTAGACCAACTATGTTATAAGAGGTGAAGTGTTGACCAGTCAAGAACTCTCACGTTCAGAAGATGAAAGTTGTGAAAATGAGGATATTGTGATGGATGTGCGGACATACTAGGAGAGAGGATTAGAAATGAAGCTATCCGAAATAAAGTGAGAGTGACCTCGGTGAAAGCAAGATGCGGGAAGTGAAGTTGAGATGGTTCGGACATGTGAAAAGGAGATGCACATCACATTGCAGAGATGTAAGAGGTTGGCTGTGAACGATTTCAGGAAAGGTAGAAGTAGACCGAAGAAGTATTGGAGAGCGGTGATTAGATAGGACATGACGCAGTTCCAGCTTACCGAGAACATGACCTTATATATGAAATTATGAAGGACACGGATTAGGGGCACTAGATTAGTAGGTAATTCAGCGTTGTTCCGCTTATCCTTTCATACTGGTAGCCATACTATTACTCTTGTAGCTTTTTGTCCCTCGATTTCTGCTTCTTTGTTATTGCTTGTACTTCAATTATCGTATAATATGGGATAGTTACTGCTTTTTTTTATTCTGCTTTTTATAATATTATGTCATGGCTTATTCGCTTTCGTTATTTCTCATACTGCTTTGAATTACTTCTCCTTATGCCGAGGTCTACCGGAAACACCCGTTCTATCTCCCAAGATAGGAGTACGATCTGCGTACGCTATCCTCCCCAGACCCTACTTTGTGAGATTTCACTAAATATGTTGTTGTAGACTATGAACTTGTCATATTTGAGAAAATTAAATTGATAAAAAAATAAATTTTCAAATTATAAAATACTTAAACTGAAACAAACAACTTTAGAAAGATTTTTATTTTTAAAAAAAATTGACAATCATTGATAATAGTATAATAAAGTGTCAATCTCTATATTTATTTTTCATCAGAATAGTTGCTTATTGCTAAAAAACTTATTTTTGTTCCTAAGAAATAATTAATTGATAATTTCAGTGAGGTTATGTAAATTAATCAATCTATTACTAGTGACTGACTACTAAACAAAAACATAATCCTGATTTTTTAACTAGATTAATTACTTTTCTCATTATTTTAGTTTTATGTTACTATTAATTAAAAGTTATGAGTTTCAACTAGTTTACTGTTGTCGCAGGGTGTTTTAAATAGAAAATGTTATAATTCCTGAGGTAACAACAATAACCCATAATTTAAATATCTTCTTTTTTGTGCTGCTTTGACTTCCTCAGTTCCCATTTTCCACCTCATCCAACAATGTACAATTTAAAACATTTAAGTTCATATAGTAGTTAAAGCAGTCAGCATCGATTATCAAAACCCACTCTCAATGAATTAGTAGTGAAACTATTCCAAATACTAGAGTAAAACTTACAAGTCATCTATTCTCATAACAGTTTGCATTTAACTTCTTTGGGAGTATTTTCCACGCCAACGAAAATAAACTTAAGACAAAATGCTTAAATCGATTCTTCACATCTTTTTTGGTTTTAATTTCCACCACCGAGTGGCTAAAAGTCCACTAAATAGTATTGAAAAGGAAGAAAAGACATACAGTATCAGGATTACAGATCAAAGAGAAGAAACATGAACCGCATGCAGTATACCAAAGAAACACCCCCAGTAAACTCCAGGAAAAGACTGTAAATCTGAAAGCTTACAAATCTATGATTATGACAAATTCATAATCACTGATATTCCACTATATGGAAAAGCTCTAATCAAACCATTGGAGCCCTTCATCAACCCGCTGAACTTCGTTCACCAATAAATGATCCACCAAATCTAGTGTTAGAAATTATTTCCTATATCAGCAATCGGTTCAGCCCACCATGCGATATGTTTTGCTAACTTGTCAGTACTCTCTTCCCTTAAACGGCATTTCCTATCATGTCTCAAAAAAGCAACAGTAAGTTTGAGCCGCAGAGAGAGAGAGAGAGAGAGAGTTGTAGCTTCCACTAGTTTGTCATATGACCTAAGACTCTGGGATAAATGAACATCTGAGCTGTGGCTCTCACTAAAAACAAGAGAGATTTTCACACAAATTAGAAGACTCAACCCTCAAGTACTCAGTCTAATTATGCATAAGAGGGTTGGCCAAATAAAACAATCAATTCTATAAGCATAATAATCAGATATGAAGTGTGACTGTGCATGAACCAGCCAACAGACTGGAGCACAGCTTAAGCGATTGAGCTGCTCTTATGTAAATTAATTATTATTTTGGTGTTACTGGACCACTATGGTATTTATCCAGCAAGCTTCCCCACATTTTGACATTTTATCAATGATGAACTACGATAACGGTAAGAATAATGGGGAATAGTACCAGTTTAAAAAAAAAAACAGTAAGAATAATGAAACTGGTAAAAACAAGCAAAACTAAACGTGAAATGTCAGAAGATTTCTTACAGTTGGATAACTAGGCATATAGACAACTTGCCGAGGGTGACCAATCATCATCTGCTGTCCATACTGCATCAAAAAGATAAGAATTTTGAACATTCTGAAACCCACTTCAAACATAATGACAGAAGAATCAGTTAATATATATGCTGATAACCCAAAAAACTGACAAACCTGTGGTCCATTTGGATGAAAAAATGGTGGTATAGGTGTAGCCTGTGGATTATATATAACAGGCGGATGTGCAGAAAATGATGGACCAACCTGCACGGAGAACATGATTAGCAAACCTTCAGTAATGCATTCAAATGTGAAAAAGGAAAAAAAAGCAATAGGATATCTTTAGTCGAAACACAGACAAGTACAACAAAAAACATTTCACAAAGATGCAACAGTAGCTTCAAAAGATTGGTGAACTTCACCGGCCATCATCTAACAATATGAAAACAGTATGGCTGTTACAAGCAATTTCAGCTTCTCAACTTACTCCATAAATTGTACTCCCCCCGTCCCAATTTATGTGATATAGTTTGACTCGGCATGGAGTTTAAGAAATAAAGACTTGAATCTTGTGGTCTAAAACTAGTCAAAGATATTTGTGTGGTTATAGATCATCTCGTTAAGCGTAAAAGGTAAAGGTTAAAGTTAAATTGTTGCAAAATAAGAAAATGTATCGTTCTATTTGGGACGACTAAAAAGGAAAGTATATCACATAATTGGGACAGAAGGAGTAGTTCAAAGAGGAGCACAAAAGCAATAAGATTAAACATCTACAACATTGCATCACTTATGGTCAGACTCACAGATGCATAAGGAGTTTTTTGGAGGAAAATGGAAAAGAATCAATAATACGTACTGAACTGGTTCACAGCTTTTTTGTTCCTTTAAAACTATAGGCAGATCAAAAGCACAAAATCTCTCAACACGACATTAATTATACCCGATAAGAGAAGTACGATATTTTACCACAATTGAGCAACAGCACATAGAGTTTCAGTTCCACCATGAAAATGAAAACAAAGGGTAAACAATCAACAGCAGAAGATTAAAATGACAGAATCCTTATGACTCCACTCATGTTAGGAAAACCCACTTGCAAGTTTTACACAGTACCACCCAAAAATGGGTTACTGACAAACCAATTCTATGAACATCTCCACCAGCATAGCCAAATATTTGACTCAAAATAAAGTTGATAAACACTACAGAATTACATATCTAAATACTAAATGTAACTTAGGTTATACAGCTACAGAGTTGACCATGCTTTGACTTCCAAAGACAGACCAGGTAAGATTCATACAGATTTTTTCTCTCAAAACAGAATTGACTATAAAATATACAAGCATCACTTACCCCAACAGGCATGCCATGCATGTTCGGGACAGTGGCCACACCAGCTGGATAGTAGAAGGAATTATCAGACACTGGAGAAGCAGGTCGCAAAGGTGATTGAGATGGGACGAAACTCTTTGCATTAGGATTGAATTTAAATTCCTGACAAAATATTCAACAAAAGTGGAATAGATAAACATGTAGATGATTAACCAAAGGGAGGAGAAAAAATGAAATAGCACAACTCCAATTGAAACTATGAAATTATTGCATGATGATAGTTCGTCATTTTGTAAAAAAAAAAAAAAGATTAGGAAAAAGTTCTTGCCTTAGCATGTGGATTCAATGTGGATTTTTCTGATGAAAATGAATTTACAGAAGAGGTTCGTGATAATCCATTGTCAGCCGACGTCAAGGCAGCACCTGTTCCATCAGAAGCGGATAGCGCAGAACTACTAGGTCGTACCCGAGAATTAGCAGATTGTGAAGCCCCTTGAATCTTGGAAGACACCGTGCCCTCCAACTTCTCTTTAGAAGAACTTGTGATCTTATCCTGGTCCGCTGGATGAACACACAATGCAGAGATGTCTGAAAACAATCTACCCCCATCAGAGGTCTCCATTTTCATTCTTGAAGACTTTGAATCTGCACGCATTAAAACCTATGGTTAACAGAATTGGAAGTCGGAGGAAAGACATTTTGACAGAGTTGAATTTGCACTAAAAGCACAAGTGTATCAAAGACCAGCAGACAGCAAGTACCAACATGAAGTAACTGTTATTGCACAAGCATGAGAGATCTCATTCCTTGGTCACAAATTCAGTCTCAATTTTCAAGATGAGAGTTGAATGTAGGCAAAACGTGATCACCCTATAATTTTACCATTACCAAGAATCCCTTGGGGGGTTGGGAATATCATTTAATTGCACTACCACCGATAATCGCAAATGTTATCAAAGTTAATCGCAAATGGTATCTTTTTTCATTTTTTGATAAAGTAATCCCAAATTGGAGGGAATGTTGTGCTGCTAAAATCCAATACAACCACAAGATAAATGTGACAGAGATGTGAATGCTAAAATGGATATGTGGTCATACAAGATTAGAAAATATCACATTCGCGAGATAGTTCATGTAACACACATTGAAGATAAAATGAAGTCGCTTGAGATGGTTTGGTCATGTTCTGCGTCGACCTCCAAATACACCAGTAGTGGGTGAAGGTGCTGAAAGAGGACAAGGACACAAAGTAAACCTACAATTACATGGAAGGAGGTTGTCTCGAAGGACCTACAATTTCTGGGGATTCATATAGACTTAGCAAAAGAAAAGGCACCAGGGAAGAAAAAGATCTACATGGGCGATACGTATTAGTTGAGAATATATTTTAGACATTAGCATTTTTATTGTAGGCCTATATGCTTTCTAGGAGTGATTTAGCCTTTCAGAGATTCATATGTTTAGAAAATATACAGAATTTCTAATATTTTTTTTGTATTTGCATAACATTAGCATGAAATGAGTTAAAATGGAGTAGCGTGGTCAGTGAGGATTAATATAGCAGACCCGACTTGTTTAGGACTCGGGCTTAATTGTTATTTTATATTTTTTTGAGAAGATTGTAATCTTGAGTGTACTAATGCTCTAGCACTTCATCTCAATGGGATATCAGATCTTTGAAATGGCTACCTAGAACCAAGCTTCATTAGAAACTGACTAAACAAAGATACATCTATCTTTGTTCTAAGTAAAGTAAAGCATCAACGCACATCCTCAACAATCTTGAAGCAGATTCAGTTCATTCTTCAAGATAACAACTATTATCCTACTAAGCACAGAAAAATAAATTACCAGAGAATGCTATTTCGAGCAACAACAATACCCAGTGTAATCCCACAAAGAGGCTCTGGGGAGGGTAGGATGTATGCAAACCTTACCTCGACCTTTATAGGGTAGAGAGGTTGTTTCCGATAGACCTCGGCTCAAAAGGAAAGCAGTACAAGCAGGATTGCAAGGAAAATAAGACAACAAAATATCTAGATACAAAACAAATGGAGCAACACATAGTAATACACACATAAAGAGTAAGGATCTACGTGATAACTAAACAATACGACTAAAAAAGGAGAAGAGGAGAAGAAGGGTAAAGAGAATGCTATTTCGAGCAAGCAACTGAAAGAGATTAAAATTAGCAAGCTACAATAATGAATACAAAATTTAAACAGATCTTAGCACTAAATTGGATCTGCCAATGAAATGTGCTTAGCATCAATACCAAACTACAAAAAGCTAATGGCTGTTCATTACATTATAAAAAATTCATTGCAAAGCACATTACTTAGACAACCTAATTATTCTTGGTCAACTGCCTAGAGAGAGCATAAATCAACTTCAGTGAAGCAATTCAAACATTAGGACACAAAAAGTCAAAACATGAAATAACTAACTAGATAAATTGTAGGATTGAGTTAAAAAAAAAGAGCAGCCCGGTGCACTAAGCTCCCGCTATAGCGCGGGGTCCGGGGAAGGACCGGACCACAAGGGTCTATTGTACGTAGCCTTAACTCAAAATTGTAGGATTGAGTAAATAAAAGAAAAATTGATAGCCCATAAAAATGCTACTTTATCCTCTCTTCCACCATCCCTCCTCCCCCCACCCCCACCCCCAAACTTATGTAGTTATACATTAAAATCTGTTTTGCATTCAAATTTGAGCTAGTGAAACTTGATAATCAGCCACAGCAGCCAAAATTTATCAGGTACACCCAAAAGTTTATAGTTTCACAAGAGCAAGGTATGCATCATGTTTTACAGGTACTCACCACTTCTTCAGCAAAACTTGCAATTCCATACACCAAACAACCAGCTTTGCTTGCACAAGTTACCACCCAGAAATTTTAAATATTAGAGATTTCTTCTTTTCCTTTTAAAAAGTTAAATGTTCTCTTTTACTTGTAAGTGGTTACTCTCTTCTATGCTTAAATTGTACCTTTAATATCTTCAGGTATCATGTTATTTAGAGGTAACTTCACTACTACTAATGCAAAACTTGTTATTTAATTGCAAAAAATAACCTCCATTTTTTCCCTAATAAGAAAAGGATAACCTCCAATTTTCTCTTGGCCTAAGATTACCAGTTTGAGAAAGTTTAATGATATGAGTCAATTGTAATTAGTTCCAGTTGTATCGAATTATAGCTAATTAGCTTAGGGATTAAGAGTTAGTTAAAGGCACGTGCATGTCACATGTTCCGGAAGTTAGTTGAGAAGTAGTTGACTGTTAGTTAGTTATAACTAACTCTTGGATTTTTCGGATTAGTTTTTCCTCTGATTACATATAGATTGTAATTCCCATTTGGGGAGTTATCAAAATCAGTATCAATAAGAAATATCTCCCTCTTCCCTTTCTCAATTCACTATCATCTTCTTCCATTTTAGGGCTCTTACTGTTCCAGAGTAATTCTTTACATTTACTCTTTAGGTTAAGCTCCTTCTCTTTCTAATTTTGTGTGGATTGTATCATTGGTATCAGAACAAGTGTTCCTCTGACTTGTTACCATGGGTGATCACAATACTCGCATGCAAGAATTACGAAGGGAAGTCGATACTTTGAAGGGTTCCACGGAAGGTGTTGTCAATTCTGTGACAGAAATGCAACAATCTGTGGATGCGAAAGTGGCTCAAGCAATAGAAGAAATCAAAGGGCCCATAACAGGGAATCTAAATCCTGTTGCAGCTCAGATTCAACCTGTGGAATTGGAAAACAATGGTGAACCAGTGGAGAATGGATATCGAGGCAACAATAGAATGGGAAACTGTCAAGTCACGACTCGAAACTACCATGTGGATTTTCCAAAATTTGATGGATATGGATTGAAGGATTGGCTTTACAGTTGTGAGCAATTCTTTGATGTTGATGAGACACCAGAAGATGCTAAGGTGAAACTGGCTTCTTGCAAATTGGAAGGGAAGGCCTTGCAATAGCATCAATCATATATGAAGCATAGGATCACAAGAGATTGGCCAAGATGGGGTGAGTATGTGAGGAGTTTGTATGCAAGATTTGGAGCAGAGTTGTTTGATGATCCAATGGGGGATTTCAAAGATCTCAGACAGGTAAATTCTGTCCAAGATTACATTGATGTGTTTGATGAATTGCTTACTAGAGTTGAACTCTCAGAAGATTATGTTGTAAGTTGTTTTGTGACAGGATTAAAACCAGAAATTGGGTTACCTGTAAAAATGTTGGCACCTAGAACACTAGCTAAAGCTGCAAGTCTAGCTAGAATTCAAGAACAGACCTTAGTTGTGCAGAAACAAGTTTTTTCTAACCCCATACCTTCCAGTTCTAGAAATCCTATAAGATTCAGCTATAGCAATCCCTCTTTCTCGTATGGAACCACTCAGTCTACTAAACCTGTCCAAACTCATCCAAAGGCCCAAAACAATTCAAACCCCAATAATCTAAATACCAACAATTCAAATCCCAAACCAAATTCCAGAAATGCCAAATTGTTGACCCCTGCAGAGATGGAAGAAAGGAGGAAGAAGGGGTTGTGTTTCAATTGTGATGAGAAGTATAGTTATGGTCATGCTTGTAAAAATAGGAGGCAATTGTTCTCTATGGAGGTGGAAGGAGGAGAGGAAGTAACAGAAATAGATGAGATTATACTGCTAGATTCTGCTGAATGTCTAGCAATGATTGGCCAAGATTTAGAGACTGATGAGGAGGGTGCCACATTGCCTCATGTCTCAGTTCATGCTATGACTGGACTCAACGACTGCAGGATCATGAGAGTGTCTGTCAAGGGCAAGGCCATATCTGTGCTGATTGATACAGGCAGTACTAATAATTTCTTGGATGTAAACACAGCTAAAAGATTGGGATGTGCACTGACAGAAATTTCTCCCTTTCCTGTGTGTATAGCTGATGGGAAAAGGGTGCATAGTAATTACATATGCAAGAAGGTGAACTGGTTGATGCGAGTGTCATTTGACTCTGATATGCTGATCTTACCAATTGGGGGTTGTAACATGGTCTTGGAAATTCAATGGCTGATCACTTTGGGTGATATATTGTGGAACTTCAAAAGGCTGAAGATGGAGTTTAGCATTGCTGGTAAGGTGTCATTGAGAGGGGTACAACCTGCTGCTGCTAAGATGATTCAGGAGAATAGTATGGAAAAATTGTTGGCCAAGCCAGCTGAACTGTGCATGATTTCAGTGGGCATTTTTCAAGGAGAAGAGAATTTTGAAGCTGGTGCCAGTTTATGTTACTTGGATTGTACTAATGAGAATCCTGAAGAGGAAGGTGAATTACAGTCAGTTCTGCAAAAATATGATAATCTCTTTGAGGTGCCAAAGGAGTTGACACCCTCTAGAGACCATGACCATAAGATCACATTAAAAGAGGGGACATCCCCTATCAACATCAAGCCATACAAATATCCTGCAGTACAAAAGGATAAGATTGAGAAAATGATAGATGAGATGCTTGATTCTGGAGTAATAAGGCATAGCACCCGTCCTTATTCATCACCCATTGTTATGGTACATGGAGGATGTGTATAGACTACACGGAGTTGAACAATCACACTGTTAAGGACAAGTTTCCTATCCCGTGATTGAAGAATTATTGGATGAGCTGCATGGTGCTAGATATTTTTCCAAGTTAGGCTTGAGATCAGGATACCACCAAATCAGAATATTTGAACCTGATATCCCAAAAACTGCCTTTAGGACACACCATGGTCATTATGAATTCATGGTTATGCCCTTTGGGTTGACATGCTCCTTCAACCTTCCAAAGTCTCATGAACCAGATATTTCATTCATACCTCAGAAAATTTATTTTGGTGTTCTTTGATGACATCCTCATTTACGGTTCTAACTGGCCTGAGCATTTAATTCACTTAGAAGAGGCTTCCAAAATTCTGAGATCCAATGTACTGTATGTGAAGAAAAATAAGTGTGCTTTTAGGGTCAAGCAAATTGATTATTTAGGCCATGTTATATCTGAGCTTGGAGTGGCTATGGACAGTCAAATGGTGGACTCTGTGTTAAGTTGGCCCCAACCAACTTCCTTTAAGAGTTTAAGAGGGTTCCTTGGCTTAGCTGGCTATTATAGAAGATTCATACATAGCATTTCAGCAATTGATGATTGCTATTACTTCTGCACCTGTTTTAAATCTTCCACACTTCTCTAAAGAGTTTGTGATAGAGACTGATCCATCAGAAGGAGGAATTGGAGTTGTGTAAGCACAGGACAATAAACCTATTGCCTTCTTTAGTCAAGGCTTATCTGAAAGGAACAAAGCTCTTTCAGCCTATGAGAGGGAGTTGATTGCCTTGGTGACTGCAGTTCAGAAATGGAGACCATATTTATTGGGCAGGCCATTCATGATCAAGACTGATCGTCATAGTTTGAAATACCTGTTGGAACAAAGGATTACTACTCCAAGTCAACAGAAATGATTGGTTAAATTACTTGGCTATGACTACTACATTTCTTATAAGAAGGGTAAGGATAATGTAGTAGCAGATGCTCCATCTAGGAGGGAGGAACCTGTTCAACTATACAGCATATCTGTGGTGCAGTCTCGCCTATTGGAGACTGTTAAAGGTTCTTGGAATGTAGACCCTCAATTATAGAAAATTGTCCAAACTATTCAGTCTTCTGGGAACCATAAACCATATTACAACTTTCACGCTGGTATTTTGAGCAGAAAAGGTAAGATGATGGTGGGTGTTGTTCCTGAAGTAAGAAAGGATCTCATATCCTTTTATCATGATAGTCCCAATGGTGGTCACTCTGGTATTACAGCCACACTCCAAAGACTTAAACAAGATTTCTATTGGAAAAGTATGAAACAGGATGTGTACTCTTATGTCAGAAATTGTGATGTTTGTCAGAAGTGTCAAGGTGAAAATGTTGCGTAGCCTGGATTACTACAACCTCTACCTATTCCTGAGAGAGTTTGGCAAGATATTACTATGGACTTCATAGGACTTCCCAAGACTGCTGGGAAAGAAGTCATCTTTGTAGTTGTTGATAAGCTGAGTAAATCAACTCATTTTATGGCCCTCAAACATCCCTATTCAGCATTGGATGTTGCTCAACTTTTCATGGATGGAGTGTTCAAGTTACATGGTATGCCCAAATCCATTGTTTCTGATAGAGATGTGTTCACAAGCAGATTTTGGAATGAACTATTCAAGTTGCAGAAGGTGTCATTATTGGCATCCACTGCCTATTATCCACAAACTGATGGCCAAACTGAAGTGGTTAATAGATGTTTAGAGTGTTATCTAAGATGTATGACCTTTGAGAAGCCTGAAGAGTGGCCTCAGTGGTTAGCACTAGCTGAATGGTGGTACAATACCACCTTCCACTCTGCCATTAATATGACTCCTTATGAAGGAGTTTATGGTCAAAAGCCACCTCCTCTTCTTCCTTATATGGCATTTGAGACTCAGTTGGAACTGGTGGATAGAAGTTTGCAGGCTAGAGAGGCTACTTTGAGGAGTCTCAAGTTTCACCTACAGAGGGCTCAGAACAGGATGAAATCTCAAGCTGATAAAGGCAGAACTGACAGAACTTACTCAGGGGGTGATTGGGTGTATGTTAAGTTGCAGCCTTACAAACAACTTTCTCTAAGATCACACTCATTTCAGAAACTTGCAGCTAAGTTCTTTGGTCCATTTCAAATCATTGCAAAGGTGGGAGTTGTTGCTTACACATTGGATTTGCCCAATGATACCAGAATTCACCCTACATTTCACATATCTCAGTTGAAGAAGAATTTAGGTCCTCATAGTGCCTCACCCACCTTACCAGTTGTGCACTAAGAAGCTGGCCATGTTCTTTTAGTTCCTGAAGCTATTTTAGACAGGCGCCTGATCAAAAAGCATGGACGGCCTCAGACTCAACTATTGGTGAAATGGTTCAATGCAGCTGATGAAGACAGCACTTGGGAGGATTAGCAGTCTTTTTGCCGGCAATTTCCAGATTTCAATCCTTGAGGTCAAGGATTATCTCAAGGGGGGAGTATTGATATGAGTCAATTGTAAATAGTTGTGATTAGTTCCAGTTTTATATCGAATTATAGCTAATTAGCTTAGGGATTAAGAGTTAGTTAAAGTCACGTGCATGTCACATGTTCCGGAAGTTAGTTGAGAAGTAGATTGTTAGAGTTAGTTAAAGGATTCTTTCCGATTAGTTTTTCCTCTGATTACATATAGATTGTAATTCCCATTTGGGAAGTTATCAAAATCAGTATCAATAAGAAATCTCTCCCTCTTTCCTTTCTCAATTCACTATCATCTTCTTCCATTTTAGGGCTCCAACTGTTCAAGAGTAATTCTGTACATTTACTCTTTAGGTTAAGCTCTTTCTCTTTCTAATTTCGTGTGGATTGTATCATTTAACCGTATAGTTATCTATTCCATTTCTTTTAAAAGCTAAAAGTTCTGTTTCCTTTATTTGCAATAATGTAGCTGCTTGCTTTCATGCCCGAGTATACCTTAGCACCTTGAAAAAACATACTCACTAAATTCTCTCAAAAGTTTAGTTAGGGTCATACTCGCCAATTATCCTCTTAGTAAGTTAACATAAAATTACATGGCAATATCTACAAAGTTCAGTGAGGTCAATTGACAATGAAGTGACGAAATAACTGTGCCATCCTGCTGACACATTAAACTTTTTAGAAATTTTTAGTTCAAGAGTGTTAAAGAGGCTACTGGAGAACACAATCTGTCCATGAATTGAAAGTACACAAAGATAAATCAGTACATCCAATTTCAGGAAAAAGCATCTTTATACCCCCCCCCACACACCCACACACACAAAACCCCAAAAAATTGTTATTTTGTGATAATTTTTGTTTCCAAATAGTACTGATAATGCAAATAATACATGAAACAAGGAAAAAGCTCTACACATCACAGAGATATATTTTTTCCGATCATTCTCGAAGATAGCCCCTCAACTGTTTGGGACTGAGGTATAGTTGTTTTTGCTGTTAATTTACAGAGGAATTAGCCGAATAAAAGACAAATGCAAATTTTGTTGGCCAAGCATCCACTATTTTTTATGCAAGGAAAATAATTTAAAAAGTTCCATTAGCAGGAGTTGGCATAAAATTTTTTACTACACCAGCTCACAAGACATACTCACCTTCCAATGCTGACGTTTGAGCCTCTTCTGCTATCTACATGAAACAAGCAACGCCAACCATAAGAAAGTTTTCCAAGCAAAAGAACACAAAACATTAATAATAAGTTAAAATGAAAACTATAAGCATTATGGAAGTCAGAGATTAGCTAACCATTTGATTTGTCGTATCCTCCTTCTTACTAGCTCTAGCATGTTCACTAAATAGGGCTTTGAGTCCACTAAAAGGATAATATCAGTCAGAGAAACGATATATGAGATTACTAACAAGGGTACCATTATCTTTTAAAAACTACTAGTCATGATACAAGAAAATAGACTTTATAGCCTAAGGGGATAAGAGTATCACTGTGGTAGAAAGGAACGATTACAGCAAACCTGTTTAAGATAGAGGCACTTTTAGGGACAGCTTCAGCTGATGACTGTTTTGCATGATCATCATAACAAGTCTGATAGACATCCCTGCTGGTACTTAGCTGGGAAGATTGCATTTCATCCTACGGACAAGATAGGCACAGAAATACTAAAACATGTTCATATAATTAGTTTATGATTTAACTATAGTCGAGTGAACAGAAGCTAAGGTATTATTTATAGGCACTTAAACCATATGATTCACTCTGAAAGTTCTTGGTCTAACACGTGGATAACTCTCATATTCGCCAGCCATTAGTAGACAAAAACCAATTAAATATATTTTCTAACTAGCTTGACATATTTGACTAATATGACATTAGACTTACTCTGTCAACAATATCTTAAGTTAATGCCTTGGATTTCATAATAAGAAATTACAAATTACACAAACCGTGAAACAGAACCCACACAATCATTCATAGAAGGAAAAAGCCCCAGTACCTCAAAAAATTCTTAGACAGAAAATGAATGCAGGTGAACAAATTTATACCATGGAGGAAGATCTTGACGACACTTGTGCCCCATCACTCATTTTCCTGCTGCTCATGTCAGTAGATGACATGCCCATAGCACTAGATATACCTTGAAATGTTTCATCATTACGTGAATCCAATAATATGTCCTCACAATCATCATAGCCGCTATCATCAACCTCTCTAACAACCGCGGAGAATCTGGTTTCCTCATCAACTTCTAGGTTCTCATGAAGTTGAATCCCTCTCTCCTATGAAAAAAAATTCCAAACACAACTAAAATTAGAACGAACGAAGCAGAGAAAAAACACTAAGAAACAAAGCGGTTCTGTAAAAAGGAAGCAATTACCCCACCTCTGCTAGATGAAGATCACGTGTATCCTCACCCTCAATTTCTCTAGCTATTCTTAGAGCTTCTTTTTCCAACTCACTCATCTGAGGACCTCTCTCAAGCTTTGTTGTATAAAGGTCCTCATCAAATGTACTTTTTACTCCAAACAGTGTTTCATTGGCTTCAAATTGATCCCAGCCCCTGACAAACAAACACATTGTAAAGGTTGAACCAACTATAAAAGAAAACTACGATAGATGACCAATATAAGAAGTTGATAATGTAAGTTCAGAGTTTTTTTTGCTGTTAATTTCACCATGGCCCATAAGTGGCAGTAACTACTTCGAGATACTATCAAATTAACTATTGTATAGAGAACTACAGACTATGTTGCTCGGATACGGGTGCAGATCTAAGGATCGGATTCGTCATCTCATAAAATTTTGGATTCAGGCGTATGAATTAGAATATGGTACGGGTGTTTGGATACGACCAATATTTATATCACACACACACACACACATATACATATATATATATATATATATATATGCCAATTAATTATTTAAGATTGTTGAAAAACTACTCATTTTTCGGTTAACAAGGTGACTTAATCCATGTAAATTAAGTTTTAAAATGACAATTACGGAATTATAAATAGATACAAGTATAGTATTAATATTTTTTTAATCTTAGGATTCAAGGTTACAAATAGAACAATGGGTATGGGTGTTAAGATACAATCAAGAAATGTATATCATGACATATATAAGTATATATTTCGACAATTAATTGAAGATATTAAATTAAAGCTGCTAATATTAAATTATTTGTAAACACTTGCTCCCTCCATCCTAATTTATGTGACACTCTTTCCTTTTTGGTCAATCCCAAAAAGAATGGCATCTTTCTATATTTAGTAACAATTTAACTTTTAAATACCTATTTTATCCTTAATGAGATGATATATCGCCACACAAATATCAATGACTTATTTTAGACCACAAGTTTCAAAAGTCTTCCTTTCCTTATTAAACTCCGTGCGGATCAATCACCACACCAAAATGTGTCGGATCAACAGCAGCACGACAAGGGTTTTGAAGGATCCACCCAACATAGACTACAGACAGATAAAACATCCTCTAACAATCAAAGGAAATGATGTAGCTAGCAAACCTATTCCAATGGCCATCAAATATATTCTCTAGTTCAGGACATTCAGGAGCATCGTCATCAGGTACCCAGCGTTCCAACTGCCGCTCTACCTCAATATGCCGAGATTGTGAAATACATGAATCTATCAAAAGTCCCTGCTGCTGTTCCAGCACGAATTCTGTTCTGAAGCCATCTAAAGTTGTAGGCACACCCTACTCCAAAGCAATAGAGCATCATTATTATAGCTAAAACTTATTGAAAGTCACAACAATATGAGTCAAAAATTAATTAGAAATGATATATAGAGGTCTTTCATGAAAGACCATCACCATCAGATACTGTGACCTCATTTGCTTAGTTGATTATTTAAAGTATCGTCCATGTTGAAATCAGACGGTGCATAAACTAATTGCTCGAACGAATTATAGTAGATGCATACAAACCTTTGCTGTAACTTGCACAAACTCTTTACCCGGTATTATCAAAGTCTTTGATGGAGGCTTGCTAAAAGTTTCAGAAGTATTCGTCATCCCCTCAGAACTATCTTTTATCAAGTGGGCCATTTTCAGAATAATACCTGTGACAAGTGAAGGGAAGAAAGCTAATGTTAAATATAAAATAGTTGAAAATATGCCAAAACAATGTTTAGATTCTTCAATTAATACCCAAGAAAACCTACAGTCTAAGTTAATTTTTCTAACATACCAAAATCTTTATCAGCATTTGTCGCATGCAGTATCCCTGAAAACACCGATCCGTCCATCACTCGTACTTCCACTTGAAGTCCAACAAGACAACTACTTAAATAAGCAAGTCGATCACGTGATGGGCTTTGATATGCTCCCCCTTTACCTGGAACACTTGGAGTTAGAATAAGGGAAAATATCTTAGACAATCCTAAGTCAGTGGCTCTCACCTACACCTGTAAATTGACGGGAAGTAATTTTTCCAGATGGCACTTTATTCTCAAACCTAGTACCCATTTCTCTATCAACTTTACGACGGCCATATCCATTGACAGAAGGCCTTGGCTGCACAGGCTGCTGCATCGTCCTAAAAAATGTGTTAATTTATCAGCTCGGGTTCAGCCTATACACTGCAGAAGACAACACTCCAATAAATAAATAACCCTAACTGCTAAAGATGAAAATCTGAATGAAACATCATTTTGCAAGCATCGCAATGTACCAAACTGCACAGTACACACCAAGGCAACAACTAAGACCTGGATCTTCCACTAGCTGGTAAGAAACCAGGAACAAGAGTTATATAACACAAAAAGATAATGCATCTTTTGAAAAATAACTAGGCATTAATGCACTTTATTGGACTGTGATTAACAAGATACCAAGTAAATAGAAGGCAGTAACCTCAGCAATGCAAGGTAGAATTAAATGTTAATAGATGCAGGCCACTAATTTCTCTTACGGCCAATAGAGGGTTTCAGCGAAATTAATTCAAATAATTTAGCATATGGAGGACTTCAACCAGCCTAACATATTCTACTTATAGAGAGAACCAACAATGTCAGCAATAAGCCTCAAGGTGATATGAAATATTTACAATAAGGTTAAAAAATTAAAAAGACCACTATTTAGCATCAAAAATGGATAACAAAGTATAGGTTATTCTTGCATGATTCCACACATTATACTACTTGGAGTACTTAAACCACATTGATTAGGTTCATCATAAGATGTATTTGATGAGAATCAAAGTAAAGCCATTGTTCTATTCTATATTATATTAAAAGTGGGAACCCCAAAATTTTAAATTTTAAATTACCGAAATTCCCTTCTTATATTAACCTAAATACCTTCTTTTAATAAATAAAGGAACTACTGCAGACAAAGAGAAGGCTGGCAGCGCTTCATCATTCTGTTTTGAACAAAACTCTTGTCAATTTTGGTAAACAACTGTAGAGCTTCCCCCTGAAATCCTTCAAAATTCAACCCATTTGTTTACCAAATTTAAGGAACTTTCTTCGAAGCTTTGTTGAGTGTCTGTCTCAATTGACTCTGACTGTGTGTCCTCGTCATTGTATACCATTCGGGCAAATGAACTTGAGCTCATTTCTGCTTCTAACATATCTTCTGAGGAAGATGAGCTATGGATGAGACACCTAGATTGCAATTGGTGGGTGTCAGACATTTGTTATACATGGCTTTGACTTCGATGAGAAAAGGATCGATTTGAGAGACTGATTCTACAAATACATAATTTGGCTGAGCCAGACTGTTTTGCAATTTGAGTATTGGTCCAGGTATTGGAATAGTAGGTTCTTTTATATGTAAGAGAGCCCTAAAAGGATTAGGCTCCTTAAAATACTTTAAGCATTGTTGCTTGCCCAAGCCCAAATTATTACCCCATTGTAGACCCCAATCCGTTACACGTGGCTCTAGTTACCTCACCATCAGATTCGAAATTAAAAAAACTTCCCGTGTGGCTCTTCGTGATACCGTTATTACCCAATGAATCTTGACAGTGAATAGAGAACCAAAGGTCCATTTTTCCACCAAGAGCTCCGGCGACAATTTCCTTTCCGAACACTGAGGTTTTGCGACGACAGGTTGTAGCTCTATCCACCCAAATGGATGTACCCAAACTCTTCAGAATCCACTGAGATGGTCGTCAGAATACAACCAAGAGGCTTTTAAGCAATCCAAGCCCATTGTAGGTTACTCTTCAAAATAGTTTTCTCCTCTACTTTCAATCAACCACACATTTTTCACTAATTTCTCTGAAAGTATCCTGATTCCACAGGTGTACAAGCATACCCAACAACCTAATCCAACACCATTTTGGTATATTGTTGTCTAAGACGAATCCCGTCGCTAGTGACCACCAGTCGAGCCTAAGTTCCATGTTTTTCCATCTCCATATTCTTTTGATTCACTGAGATTCCTCCTTAGATGGTTTCCAAGATAAAACTAAACCCTTGCATTTCGAGGGCACCCCCTCCCCCTGGAAACCTTCCAAATGTTGTTAACCCATCTTCACAGTTCTGAGCCTGTTGGGATATCTTGGTGAATACCCTCAGATCTCCCCACCAAGCATTTTGGTCTCCCTCTTTTGTTCAATGATTTTGTTATCAAACAGTGATTTTAGGCTCCAACTAGTTCCTATCTTTCAGCCCCATGTCACTTTCAGGCCATCTCTTGAGTTTTCACTGCCTCAGCATAGTTCTATGGTTGCTTCTCCTTTAGTAATCTGGCTTTCTCTATAGTTTTTTTTATTCTTCAAGTTATATCGACCCAGCATGTGTCGTAGGAAAATTCCAGGATGATAATGTTAGCTTCTGTTTGGCCAGATAGTCACAAATATTCCATGAACATTAAAAATTTTGAGCTACTGAATACTCATAGAGTTGGTCTGACTGATTTCATCTCCCGAATATGTTCCCAGATCCTTCTGATGCAGCAATCATCTTTTGGCATACCTATATCAGGAATCGTCTGCTGATCGTCAACAGCCTTATGAAATTTCTTCTTCTCTCTACCCAATTACCTCAGTCTACCGGGAAAAGCCTAGAGTTAAATACTTGAGTCACTTCTTTTTAAATTTGAGACCCATGAAATGAGCTTTTAAAAATCTTATTATTGGCGAGGGTCTGGGAAAAGAAAGGCAAAATGACTTTAAGCTTAAGATCAGAGTGGTATTGTCCTTTAATCAAGTAAGGTTTTCATTGATAAGCCCAAGATCAGACACTTGGTGAAGAATCAATTATGAACTTGCAAAAACCTCAGCTGCTCTTAAGTTTTTAAATGATCAAATACTGAACATATCAAAAGCTATAGTGTGTACAAAGGAACGAAGATGAACATACAATACAGATCAGAACTTAGAACACTTCCCGAAAAAGGAAGCCCGACTACCAGAATCTTGACAAACCAACTAGCAGTAACCAAGAAACGACATGCAGTGAATCTATTTTACCTTCATTGGAAGCTGAAGCTCAAATTAACATTGAAATATTTTTATCCCCTTTCATTCTTTTTCTGTACTATACATAATCATACCAAGTGATAATTGGAGTCTACAGGTACCTATTCACCATTGTGAGTTAACATACAACAACAACAACCAACACCTCCCGTCCTAAATTAGTTGGGTCGGCGTGCAGTGAATCTATTTTCCCTTCATTGGGATCAGCTCAAAGTCTTCTGTCCAACATGCAATTGATTTATTTTTCACTTTCTTTCTATTTCTGTACTATACATAAACATACCAAGTGATAAATGAAGTCTACAGGTACCTATTCACCATTCTGAGTTAACATACAACAACAACAACCAACACCCCCCCCCCCCATCCTAAATTAGTCGGGTCGACAAATCCATTGCGCTATATTTAGGTCCATTACATAATTTTTAAAAACTAAAAAACTTGAAGCAACAAGAAACCAGAAAACCCAAAGCTTTGCCACAACGAGCACATATAATCAAGAATAAACTGCATTCCCCATAAAAATGATCTTGCCCCAACTTTCCACACAGTAGGAGCTAATCCAAAATCACCTACTCAATTGACAAGCATAGCTTTTAAAGCTGTTTTACAGAATCATAAGTAATCAATTGAAATCACAGCTTTAAAACGGAAAAAAACCTGAGCTCGATTCAAAACCCTAAACCCATTTGCTTGTGCGATACAAAGAAGGTGATCCATCAATACACATGTAGATAAGGAAGACGAGACTTACAAAGAGAGATTGGAGAGAGAATGTTGCGATCCTAGCAAGGAGAAAATTGAATTTGATCAGAAACGACAGCTTTCTATGTCAACGGAATAGAGAAAAGGTGGTCTCTGAGCGTCTACCGCCACCGAGAAACTGAAATTGCCCCGAATGCTGTAAATGGGTTCTCACACACATTCCATTATGATGTTGTTTAAAGATCTTGTCTGTATCCACTAATTTTCTATTTCTATGTTTAGAATAAATACAATAATGAAGGGGAGAAATACTATTTACATAAATATACCATTGTTAATACATTATTTGGTTTTTATTTTTCTTCTTGTAAGCTAAGAAAAATTTATGTATTATTTTAAACGAAATAGAATTTGAGATAAAAAATGCATTTATTAGTAATAAAATATACTAAAATAACGTTTTGATTCAACTAAAAATGACAAAAATTGAGACTTATATAGTAAACAAATATGTCTATTTTTATTTTGAAGTAATTTTTATATAAATTAGACATTTTATACTTTTTCTTTATATAACATAAATATTCCCCCCGTCCTAATCTCATAATAAACCAAACATAAAATTGACTTGTCCCCTCCCTTCCTTCTTTCTGCATTCAAAACTTACTTTTTTGTTTATGAAGAAAAAAAATTGAAATAATGCATTCAAAATTTACTTATTATTTCACTTTTTCCAAATTCAGCGAAATGTAGTGTTAAATGAATACTTTTCAGTTGATATGGACCTAAAACCAATAACTAAACTAAGCTAGCGAGTTGATCCAGCGGTCAAGGCTGTTTAGAAAGCCTTACTATGCTCCGCCCAGGTTCGATTCTCAGTGTAGCCTTTAAATTTTATTTTCAAAAAAAAAAAACAATAACTAAACTGCTTTCCATGTTTCATTAGTATCATCGCGCAAAAGTATCTAATAAAATTTAACTACCTAATAGGGATATCTAATAAAATTTAACTCGTGTTCATAGGCAATATCTAATAATTTTTTATACTTCAACGAAATTTAACATATTATAGGAAGTTACCCCCTATATTTTTCAACTTATTAATCTACCTATTATGAAAAATGACCCGTAATTACATTTTAATTGGTCCCATATATAGTATACAATCTATTACACTTGCAAGTCAAACATTATCTAATCTATACCTATTTGGCAAAGAATTCAATGAGCTTCACAGATTCCTTTAGTGATTTTTTCAAACTATTGTTGTCAAGCACAACCATCTGATTCCCACACCCGCACGTCAGACCTCCTCTCTGTCCAATCATTTTTCATAAGCCATTTCTTTTTTCAAAATTTTCCTTCCAGCTTTTACTTGTGAACTCTTTATACTAAACATGTAAATAAACCACAAGTAACATGAATTAAAACTAAGAAAAGAACTTACATAATTAATACCATTGTTGCAAATGAAGGATATCTAAATTATCAAGGCTGAGGCCATAGGGTCACAAAAACATGAAGAACAGAGGTTTAGTTCTACCAAACAATGGGTACTCTTTTCATCTTCAACCAAAAAGACCTGGTGGTAACTTGCTGGCTTTTTGTTATAATTAAAGTCAGACCTACCTACCTCAAAAAAGGAAGCCCGACTACCAGAATCTTAAAAAACCGACTAACAGTAAGTAAGAAACGAAATGCAGTGAATTCTATTTTCCCATCATTGGAAACTTAAGCTCAAAGTCTTCTGCCCAACATGCAATTAATATTTAATACTGTTTTTTTTCTATTTCTTTTTCTGTACTATACATAATCATACCAAGTGATAAATGGAGTCTACAGGTACCTATTCACCATTGTGAGTTAACATACAACAATAACAACCAACACCTCCCGTCCTAAATTAGTTGGGTCGGCGTGCATTGAATCTATTTTAGCTTCATTGGAAACTTAAGCTCAAAGTCTTCTGTCCAACATGCAATTGATTTATTTTTCACTTTCTTTCTTTTTCAGTACAAGACATAATCATAACAAGTAATAAATGGAGTCTACAGGTACCTATTCACCATTCTGAGTTATAACATACAACAAGACTCATCCTAAATTAGTTGGGTCAGCAACTTTAATATCCACGAGCCCCAAGGATTACACTGGGTTGTTGTATAATTTCTAAAAATTCAAAAACTACAAGCAACAAGAAGCCAGAAAAAACAAACACTTGGGCACAACAAGCTAATATAATAATAATCAAGAACAAATTGCATTCTCCATAAAAAGGATCTTCACTAAAGCACCCAAGTTTCCAGACAAGACAATCAACACAGTAGGAGCTAATCCAAACTCACCTACTCAATTAACAAACATAGCTTTTATAGCTATTGAAATCCCAACTTCAAAACGAAAAAAAATAACTTTATTTTAGCTCGATAAGAAACCCTAGACCCATTTTTTTGGGGCGATACAAACTATGTGATCCATCAATACACATGTAGATAAGGAAAGCGAGACTTACAAAGAGAGAAAAGGGTTGCGATTCTAGTAAAGAGAAAGTGAATTTGATCAGAAACGACAGCGTTTTATGTCAACGGAATTGAAGTCTCTGCGCGGTCTACCGCCCACCGAGAAACTGAAATTGCCCCGAATGCTGTAAAATGGGTTCTCACACACAGTCCATTACGATGTCGTTTAAAGATGTTGTCTGTATCTACTAGGAGTGATTTTTTATTTCTATGTTGAGAAGAAATACAATAAGGATGGTAGGGGTGGGCGTATATTGTTTATATCGATTTTATATTCGAAAAATATGAATCGAATAAAAATAGAAATTAATTTTTAAAAAAAATGATATGTTCGGTTTATATCGCCGAACGTATCGAATTTTATCGATTTTTTCTAGTAGGTCGGGTTGAGAAATTTTTTATTTTTTTTTTAAATTGAATTTTCAAAACTAAAAATTGACATTCACCCCTACATTACCACGAAAGTTCGACGTTGAAATGTATTGTATATCGTGAGATCTTGACTAAAGAAAAAGAAAATTATAAATCGATTTGGGAAAATACAAATTGATTGAGAAAATGGACGTTTTTCTAAAAATTGGATGCGCCAAATCGTCGGGTAAAATGGACATTCGAGCGCAGAGTTATGGCCATTTAAAGTTTCATCAATTTACTACTACTTTCTCTCCCTACATTTTATGTCAATGCTTCCGTGATATGTTAATCAAGTTCATGCCGCATTCGACTTCCATAAAAGCTTCATAGATTGGCTTCAATAGCTATGATTCAAGAGATAGTTAGTAGCCTAAAATAAAAAATAAGAATAATTATATATTTAATTCAGTTTTTTCTTCGTATCCAAAATTAAATAACCGAACTGAATCACTAAATCCTGATTCGGTTCGATTTTTCAAAAATTGTTTTTTTTTTAAAAAGACTAATAAAAACTGAACCGAACAACCGGCTCGGTTCGATTTTTTCGGTTTTCCGGGTTTTTTGCCCACCCGATGGATGGGGATAAATTGTATTCAAATAAAATTTACTATTGTTAAATACCATTGTATTTGGTTTTTATTTTTCTTCTTGCAAGACTAATATTTATGTATTATTTTAAATAAAATAAAATTTATAATTAAAAAACTCTTATTAATAATAAAATATATTAAAATTATGTTTTGATTCAATTAAAATTGACAAAAATTGACACTTATATAGTAAACAAATATGTCTATTTTAATTATTTTAAAGTAAATATTTTACATTCTATATTTTTCTTTAAATAACACAAATATTCCTCATGTCATAATCTTCTCTTTAATAAATCAAACGTAAAAATTGACTTGTCCCCTTACTTCCTTCTTTCTGTATTCAAAACTTGCTTATTATTACTGTAATTTTTTCAAATTTAGCAAATCGTAGTGTTAAATGAGCATTTTTCATTTGATGTGGACTAAAGCTCATAACTAAGCTGTTTTTCTGTCGCATTAGTATCATTTATGTATATGTAATGAAACTTAACTTGTGTTCATATACAGTATAATGAATTTTATATTATCAATGAAATTTAACTATGTTTATAGAAGGTTACCTGCTATATTTTTCAAGTTATTAATCTACCTATTATGCATAATTGCATATAATTACATTTTAATTGGTCTCATAAATAGTAAAACAATCTATTACACCTGCAAAGTCAAACGTTATCTAATACACCTATTTGGCAAACAATCCAATGATCTTTACAGATTCCTTCAATGATGCTTTCAAACTACAGCTGTCAAACATAACCTTATACCTTTGAAGCAAAAGATGTAGATGCTATATTATCTATCCCTATATCTATTACAGGTTCTAATGCTAGATTAATATGGCATAATACAAAAACAGAAAATTATGAAGTTAAATCAGGTTATTACTTAGCAAAGAATTTGGTGGGTCAGATAATGGAAAATTCGGAAGCTCAATCGAATTGTCACTCTTTTCCTAAGAGTTTTTGGGATTCTCTGTGAAAGTTAGGACTTAAAAATAAACTTAAATATTTTTTAAGAAAATGTGTAATTAACTCCTTACCTGTCAATAGTAATTTAGCAAAAAGATAAAAGAATGTGGATAGTATACGTAAAGTGTGTAGTCTTAGACATGAGGATATAGAACATATGTTCTTCAAACGTCCTAGGTCTCAAATTGTATGGAAGCAATGTCTAATTAATTGGTCTGGTATTGAAAATATAACTGACTTTTCTGTCGGGTGGTATAATTTGTTCTTAAATATTAAATCTTTTCCTGAATCTATAGAGTTGTTAAATTTGAGCGTTAATATTATGTGACAAATTTGGAAAGATAGGAATGCTTGGGTGTTTAATTAGGAAAGGTTAGAACCAAGAGATATTATTTTTAAATCTCTCTTTGAGTATGAAGAATATAAAGATTTGATAATAAAAAGTCTATCTTTTTGTTTTTCAATTGAAAATCCTCACGTGCTTAAGCTAACAAATTTGCAAGATGGTATTTTGTTGGTTACAGATACATGACTGCAGATCAATGATAGGAGGGCAAGTATTGGTTTTGCGGCTTTGGATAGACGATGGAAGTTGTCTCATGCCATGAATTCCCAATTCAATCTATTGGGAAAGCCATAATTGCTAAAGTGATTGCTATTAGGAAGGCTCTTGAATGTGCTAGAAGTATTGGATGGAAGAATGCGAAGATTTTATCTGATGCTAAAAATATTGTTGATATGATTCAGAAATGAGTGGCTACTTCGTGGGAGATAGAAGTGATGTGTGACGACATCCGGAAGCTCTCACGCTTGTTTGATCATATCGATTTTATATATTTTTAGATGTTTGAACAAACTAGCTCATAATTTAGCTAGATTACCTACTTCTTTGCTTAGAGAGATTTTTGGGGGGAAAAGTTTTCCCAAATTGAATTGTACATGATGCTAAGATTACATTTGAACTATGTAATTAGTTGATACAATAATACAAAGTGGTTAGTTTCGATGACAAAAAAAACATAACCATATGATTCCCACACCCATACATTAGACCTCCTTCCTGCCAATTATCTTTCATAAGCCATTTCTTTTTTCAAAAATTTCCTTCCAGTTTTCACTTGTGAGTTGTGAACTCTTTATAAGTACTAAAATGTAAATAAACCACAAGTGACATGAATAAAACTAAGAAAAGAACTTGCATGATTAATATCATTATTGCAAATGAGCAGTAACTAAATTATTTAGGCTGAGGCCATAGGGTCACAAGAACATAAAGAACTGAGCTTCACATTGCCCTGCCAATGGGTACTTTCATCTTCAACCAAAAGACCTTAGGGACTGGTGATAGTTTTGCTTGCGTTTTATTATAATTACAGTCAGACCTACCTCAAATAAGAAAGAATCTAAATCTGGTTGCAGCTGCCAATTTCCATTACGTAATCAAACTTGTTAAGAGTACCACATCGAATATGGAATGGGAACATGGACTTCTTATATGGACATGGACAATCATCACTCTACAAACTAGATTTTGGGTGAGTTAGACCCAATATTCATTCTTTACATGGTATCAGGGTAAGACTCATTCCAATTCTTTATTTACCGATATTGTGCCCCAAATTATATTATCCAACATGGACTTGGACCGTAGCTATTCCATAAGTCCGTATTAACAACACATTTAAAATGCAAATTTTTTGAAATACTATGATGTTACAATATCAATTCTATCACTAATTGTTCCTGATTTGGGTAACAAGCTCCAACTTTGACATATTACACCGTAAGATGCACAAAGCATCCTGCATTCTATCTGGGATCCATTTAATCTACTTTGTCAGATAAACGAAAGCGATGCCTCGGCTCTCCAAACATCAGTGGTAAATCACACAAAATCTATGATTTCGACATGATTCCATAATGCATAGGAGTATCTCATCAAGTGTTGTAATTGACAGGAGGACAGGAGGGGTTTGTATGGCTTCCAGATGAATGCATATCAGCATATCAGTTCCATGAAGCAGGCACCTTGCCATGACGAAACTTAAAGACAAAAAGTGATCACCATCACCATGACGTAAATATGAAAGTGATATTCTAATCATTGAGTCAAGTCACCACATAAGAGAAAGCAGTGCACCCAGCGTTCCCCTAAAGTCGTAAATTAATCTTCTCAGACCACTTGATGATATCCGAGTGAACTTGATCACCTCCCAAGTCTTTGCCAGTAGCACCAGCTGCAACTCTCATAATATCTTTAATCAAAGCAAAATTTCCCATTATATCAACATGGGCTCCACTCTGGGTACCACGACCCTCAAGAAGGTTAGCAGGAGGAGCATGATCATACTCCCTTAAATAAGTTTTGATTCCCCAAGGATTAAATCTAGTTCTTCCACGCCATCCTTTTGCACACATGAAGCCTGCACTTAAAATAGGCACTGTCTCATCGCCGTCAACAGTGAAAACACCATTCTTCAAGCAACCTTCATTCCCTTCATCAGCTGAAGTTTCAATCTGGAATGGAATATGACATTGCGCTATTGGTGTCTGCCTGTAGACATATGCTCTTTTAGTTGGAATGCCAACTCTATACATTGAATAAACCTCCATGTCAGGAGCATTTGGTAGCCTGCAGTGTTAATAAGGAAATATTAAAATGAAACTGAGAAAAATAAATTAACTTTAACTAAACATACAACATAAATTTATCAAAGTCTTTTTCCTACAGATCATCCAATTTGAATCAATTTTACTGAGAACTTTACGAGGAAAAAGGAGCTGCTAAACTAGGAATTCATATTATTTCCATAAGCCGCAAGAGGGTAAAAGGATCTAATAGAGCAGTTAAAGACGGAATCTTTTTCATTTCTTAATTCAACAGATGAGAGTAACATGTAACGGTTGAAGAGCTAGAGAATAAAGGCAAACACCAGTCTTTACTTGCCCCGTTTATTCGCCAATGATAGAGATTTTTATGTTCAAAAATTTTCTGTAAAAGATAACCAGGTTGTCAATAGATGTAACATGTCGAGGAAAACTAGAAAGGATGATGCACATAGTTTATAGCAAAGTTGTTCAAAAATACTAGCAGAAGTGACAAAGTGCAGTTCCACATGAAAAGACTAAAATTTTCTCCAAAAGAGGCTACTAAGTTACTTCTTTTGCACATAAATGTCGAGGGAAAAGGGATTAGATGATGAAACATCTCCTTTCCACCAAGTAAAGAAAGTTAAAAACCATTTTCTACTTATAAAATATCAAGTAACAAGAGGCATCCTCTACACAAAGACTACGAACTAACATGGAGACAAGTCCAAATGGAAGTGCTCACTTTGTTTCCAATGGATTTGACCAGTATTTGTAGTGTGAATACATTGGATCGTCCAAATCTTCAGCTATCCCATATGAAAAATGAGCACCTCCATGAGCCATCATCTTTGGGGCAACAAAGTGGAGTAAATCCAAAATATCTCCAGCTGTATAAACCTTGTATTCTTCCACCGCTTTTATACCACCAACACCCATGTCATAGTACTCGGACCACACATCACATATGTTATGTGCAATATTAGTTCCCTTCACTGCACCCTGCATGTAAACAAAAGCTAGATACTTCCAGGAAACAGAAGTGAGTGGAAAAGAAATAATTTCGTAAAGTTTACAAGTACAAGAAATTAAAGCATAAATTGACATGTCACATAAGCTTAGGAGCCCAAACCATGGAAGGACATAGATTGAACATCAAAAATATTCATTTTAGATGCTATTCATTTAAATCCTATGGTACTACTGAATTAATGTCCCTCTTATATGAGTTTCTGTTGAACTGATGCAGTTATTCTTTTTATTTGTGTTTCTTTGCTGTATAAGGATCAAAATGTCTAGTATTTCCACTGATACTTTCAAACTAAAAACATTTATAGGAAAGTTATCATAGGGTTTAATGGGTGAAGGTGGAGGATTAAACTCTCTCATTCCTTGACATTATTTCACTGATAAGCAACAGATATCCGATGAAGAAGCTCTTTCGTCAACGAAGCATATTTAAGCCCCTTTAGTGAAATCTGCCTTTTATATACTAAGACAACATGCACTTCTGATATATAGTTAGAACTAATTTCCTTCTCTGTCATAGCCTATACCTACATAACACCAAGTACATCTGCTTGGATTTTAAGATAGGCAATCATGTAAGATGCATCCAATGTGCCTAGCTATGACAAGGTATCCAAATCATCTTTGGCGATTCCAAAAACAAAAATCTAATGTTAGATGACAGCTCTAACAAAGCTATGCTTCACAAATGTCCTTTTCAAGAATAAAATTAGAAACCATAGGTGAACCAGAAGAACTTCCTGTCGAAGTGCTAATTCATTTAAATATAATCAAGTTTATTGATGCTCTTTCAGATTTGTCTTGAGCCTTTAAAAGTCGTAATTTGCAAGGTGTCCTTAACATTGTCATCCATAATCTTCAAATAACCCACAATGGAACCAAAGTAGAAACAAAATAGAAGAAATCATGGAAATATGTATAGAACGGAAGATAAGGAGCATTTGGTTTCTGATTAACATTACTCTGAAGTCAATCCTCTTAAGATCTGACGAATGCTTCTGTGCTGCATCCTTTCCAAATGCTATCATCCTTCCATAATTAACATGTTTTCCTTTAGACTCCATAGTTTGATTGTCATTATGGCTTGACATCTGACTAGTATTGTTCCTTAACTATCTTTTGCGAGGAGAATAGCCTTCTTCGGGTGACCAGTCAAGACCGCCCCAGATCGTCTCTCCTCCTTTTGGTATCATAGACATGGTTGAATCCCATGTTCACAGCATCTTCATTAAATGTGGTAGTGTTTGAATACGAAATAAATCCTTGTCCATAACAACTGGGGCAATAGACCTGAAATTTAGGTGAATTACTAATGAACAAGAAGAGTACTAAAGAAGGAACAGATTACACGCGAAAGCACTCAATGACTTGTATTTTCCATGAGTGCCTACTTAAAATCATTTTGTGCATAGCATTTAGTTTTAAACAAGAAATGATTTTGCTCTATAGCATCTGTACTCTTTCTTTAATTGGCTGCAAAAGATGAAACATCCACAGGAAGCAATTTTACCTTGCAATAGCGATATCTCGCGCTTCAGCTGAGAAAAGTGCAGCTAATGCTTTAGGAACACCTAGAAACGGCCCGCCAATATTCATCACTGCTTTAATATGCTTGGCACACCAGTCAGGATCACCCCACCACCCATTGGAGCTGGTACCTCCACCCACTTCATGAAATGCAAAAAGTAAATAGCCCCCATAGAATGTGGAACAATTACTGCCTTATGGCCCCCATTAGTTGCAACCATCAGTTCTATATTGCTTTTTATCTGGCTTAGTGTCTGGTCACGCACCTGATGAGATGAATCGAGGATCACTATCACAACCTCTTAAGTTGATAAAGGAAACAACAAAGTTCAAGCAAAAAGGACAACCCCAAATTAAGTGACATTTATACCTCAGTGTTCTGAAATGAAAGCCTCCAGTCATATGCAGCCATATACATTGTTTTCTCCTCATATCCTATTCGCGCCAAATTAGCAATCAGAACTGCCCAGACAAAATATCCTGGTGCAAAGTAATCTGCAGAACAAGTCCAGCAACTGGCCTAACCCTAATTCCTGGAGGATCCAACCCAGATTCATTGTCCAATGACATGTGTTCCGCCCAACACAATGGTCTGTTTACCATAACACAAACAGATGAACATTAAAAGAAACATTTTTGCAATACACACATTTAACTCTTAAGTAGAAATGGTACTATTCAGTGGCAGATTTAGAGCACAACCTACGGATTCACGAAACCAAATAGCTTTTGCCCAGACTCCGTATATATGTTAAGAATTACTATTTGAACTCATTTATTATTGTATAGTTCTTAGATAAGGTAAAATATATTAACAATTGGGTAAATCCCGTATACAAGTAGTACACCCAAAAGAAGAGAACCTACACCAAAATATGATTCTCAACAAAAGGAGATTCAATCCTCTATACAAATAGAGACTTCATAAGTACACCATTAGAGTTACAAGGGTAGAACCACAATTAGAGTTACCCGTTTGGCTGAACCTAATAACTTTATGAAAATAATTCCTAGATTATTTTCATTGATTGAATAGGTATATATACAAGTTACATCTTTCCATAATACTATAGATCATTTTCCTATTCTACTTCTAAATCCTTATTCTACCATAATTCTAACTATACAATTATGGTAGGTGTATAACACTAATTAAGATATCATTTTTATTACAATATACTACAAATATATATACCATATATACACCTATTATTTCTGGCCGAGAGAGGCCCACTGGCCGAGAGGCCGAGAGGCCCACTCGTCCTGCTTAACACACCCCATGATCATAGCGGACGGTTTTGAACGCCGAGATCGTCCCTTAAAATCTTCAAAGAGATCAGCTGGTAGACCCTTTGTAAAGATGTCTGCAATTTGATAACGAGACGGGACATGACATACGCGAACTTGGCCCTTTGCAACCTTTTTCCGGACAAAGTGAATGTCCATTTCGATATGCTTGGTGCGTTGGTGTTGAGCAGGGTTACCTGAGAGGTAGATGGCACTAATGTTATCGCAATATACCAAGGTTGCCTTACGAATGGGACAATGAAGCTCCAAAAGCAAATTACGTAGCCAGCCAGGACTCGGAGACCACATTCGCTACCCTCGATATTCTCGCCTCGCACCGGAGCGTGACGAGTTGCTTGACGCTTTGCCGACCATGAGACCAAGTTGTTGCCAAGGAACACACAAGATGGCCAAGTCGACCGTCTGGTGTCGGGACAACCACCCCAATCAAGATCCGTAAAGAGACAAGTGTGGATGTAGATGAAGGATACAAGTGCAACCCATAGTCCAGGTGTCCGTGAAGATACCGAATGATGCGTTTGATTGCATTCATGTGCTCAACCCTGGATCATGCATGAATAAACACACCTGGCCGAACCACATATGTAATATCCGGTGCGGTAAAGGTAAGATCTTTGGAGGGCCCCTGCAAGACTGCGATAGCGGGTCGGGTCCTCGTATGGTGCACCTGCTGCGGCACTCAGCTTTGGGTTTGCATCAACCGGTGTGGAAGTGGACTTACAGGATGACATCACCGCCCTCTCGATGATCTCAGCAACATACTTCCGTTGAGATATAAACAAGCCACATGAATGACGCTTGACGGCAATCCCCAAAAAATAACTCAACGGCCCCAAGTCCTTCATAGCAAACTCAGAACTGAGCATGGTCATGATAGATTGGCGCAAGGCATCGGAAGAGGCGGTCAAGATGATATCATCCACATACAACAGAATGTAGGCCAAAGAAGAACCACGGCGGTAGATGAACAAGGAATTGTCTGACCGGCTATGAGTGAATCCAATAATTGAAACAAAGTCAGCAAACCTCGTGTATCAGGCCCTCGGAGACTGCTTAAGCCCATATAAGGACTTCTTCAACAAACATACATGATGAGGACGGTTTGGATCCCTGAAACCCAAAGGCTGATGCATATAGACTATTTCCTTGAGATCACCGTGTAGGAAAGCATTTTTGACATCCAACTGGTGAATTGGCCAAGTCTTTGACAGAGCCAAGCTAAGCACAATGCGAATGGTAGCCGGTTTGACCACCGGACTAAACGTCTCCCCACAATCAATTCCAACCTGCTGAGTCTTACCATCACCAACAAGTCGTGCCTTATGTCGAGCAAAGGACCCATCTGAATTCTCCTTATGAGCAAAAATCCATATAGACCTGATAATATTAATACCATATGGACGGGGCACCAACTCCCACGTCTTATTATCAATAAGAGCATTATATTCATCAGTCATAGCAATTTTCCAATTAGGGTCATTTAATGCGGACACGGGATTGCGGGGCAAAGGGGATTTAGGGACATCAGAATGTAAATTAAAATGTCTTTTATGTGTAAAAATACCCGGCCCGACTCAGTGGCCGGTCTATGACTCGATGAAGAATTGAGGGAATTTTGGGAATTTTACGGGCTCGGGACGGGTGGCGACGATGGGCTCTTGGCCCAAATAAAGGCTGGACTCGGTTTCTGGACCCGATTCGAATTGGTGGCGAGCCCAATTCTTTGGAAACTGTTAGGTGGCAGCTTCTTTGGATGTGGCGTTCTGTGGGCCGGGCGATGGGCCATTGGAGGATTTTAGATGCGGAGATGTCAGAAAAATTTCGAATAATATACGGGGATATTTGGTCATCCAAAAATTATATGACTTAGGTTCGGGAGTATGAACTTTCGTAAATGGGAATTGAGTTTCATCAAAAATGACATGGCGATTGATTATGATTTTCTTGGAGGATAAATCAAAACACTTATAACCACGATGATTTGACGGATAACCCAAAAACACACACGGGTAGACCGAGCCCAAGTTTGTTAATTGTGGTGGATGGGAATAACGGATAACACAAGCACCCAAAAATCAGAAGGTGAGAATAAGAAGGGTTCTTATTATATAGGACTCGAGGGGAAGAGTATGTCGACCTTTAAACGGAATTATGTTCAAGCAGTGCAAGTGGCCATTTGTAGAGCATGATGCCAAAAATATGGAGGTATGGAGGCATGTATTAGGAGAGTTCGAACAATGTTATTTATGGAACGAATTTTGCGTTCGGCTTCCCCATTTTGTGAAGATGTATGAGGACATGAAAAATGAAAATTTATCCCATGAGTAGCACAAAAATCTCGAAACTCCCTATTGTCATACTCTTTCCCATTATCACATTGAATATTTTTATTTCTCTTTCGAATTGAGTCTGAATGAACGCTCTAAATTTTATGAAGACGGAAAACACTTGTGATTTATTCGCAATTGGAAACGCCCACAAAAATCTAGAATAATCATCTAAAAAGAGAACATAATATCGATGACCCACTGAACTAAGAACATGAGATGTCCAGAAGTCGCTATGAATAATGTCAAATGGCATAGAAGTATGGGAATTGGATTCTACAAATGGCAACTTAACAATTTTTCCTGATGAACAAGACTGACAAATTGGAGTACGACTTGTACCCTTACAAGAAAGAAAGCTATTTTTATCTAAAGCTGATAAAATAGAAGATCCCGGATGACCCAGACGAGGATGCCACATGGAAGGAGAGATGGTCGCAAGGCGATGGCAAGGTGGACTCGATGGATCAAACCGGCATGATAGGATACAGATCCCCCTACTATCACACCTCATGAGATGACTCCGCCTTGAAATCCTTCACAGAGAAACCGAAAGGATCAAATTCAGCAATGTAATTGTCATTTGTGAATTTTCGGACAGACACTAAATTTTTAATCAATTTAGGAGCATGTAAAGTATTTTTCAAGAGGAGTGGTGGATTAGGAGGAGACAATGTTTTCTGACCATACCCTAGAATTGGAATAGAACTGTCATTACCAACAATTATCCCCCGAGGGGTGCTCAAATTGAAATAAGATGAGAGAGTACCTGATTCGGAAGTCATGTGAGTAGTGGTCCCGGTGTCCATGTACCAATTTGGGTCTGGTTGGGACAATCCCAACGTGTGCATCGCAGCCTCGATATCGGTCTGAGTGGGGCCCGCTGCATGATGGGCTTGCGGAGGACGGGGCCCAAGGACGCCATTCGTGATCTTCTTTGGCGTAGGTCTTTGGATACACTCTTTGTTGGGCCATCGCCGATGGGCCGCCAACTGGCTGGCGTTGGGCCTGGGCTGTTGGCGGCCACGGCTGGCCGAAATCGTGGGCTGGAGGGTGCGGGTTCCACCGCCAATGGCCCCATCTTTGGGCCACGGTGGTGGTGGCCCATCAGACTGGATGGGACCCACCGCCGCTTGTTGCTCACCGGAACCGCCACCGTAACCACCTCGTTTGCCCCGCGGTTTTTATTATTTTTGCGATTATTCTTGCCGCCACCATTATTATGGTTTTGGCCCGACTATTAACAAAACCCGAAGAACTAGGAGAGGATGCCACCATGACAATCGGGCTTGCTCCGTAGTCGCTTTTTAGCCAAACCGCTTCCTCCAACGCCGTCGGCATGGAGCGGGCTTGATGAAAGTCGGGAAGAGGGTTGCTTTGGCGAAGGAGAGTTCCAACACCATTATAGGCCTCAAAGCCCGACAACCAATCGAGAACTAGACGATTATTTGTTACTTTGGTGCGCCAACATTACGGAGTTGATACGCCAATTCCTTTAGTTTCTTGCAATATGCGTAAACGTTGAAATACGCCCATTCGAGCGAGAGAATTCACCCGAGTGTGACGATACGGGAATGTTGGTTGTCTTGGAATATGTCACGCAATCTATTCCATGCAGCCATAGCCGTGGTATCGGGCTCCATAATCGTCTGTAGAAGGTCCACTGAAATAGTGACGTATATCCACCGAAGAACGGTAGCATCAAGTGTAATCCATACCTCAGGATCCTCCGCAGGAAGGGGTCTAGCGGGAGAAATTATGTGATGAAGAACTTGATAATAGATAGCGTGAATTTTAAACAACTCCGCCCACGTTGCATATTGAACGTTTTCCATCTCAAGGACAATAGGGACACTGAGCTTGATATTGGAAACCGTGAGGGCAGGGTGAAAATTGTTCTTAGACATATTTGAAAGAACAAGGAAGGATGTTAAATTTAAGAGAGGTTTTTGAGAGCGGAAGACAAAATTTTTTAGAGAGAAAACCCGAGGGGGGGGGGGGGGTTCTCGGCCACAAGAAAAGTTGAGAGAAAACTTTTGTGTAGACCTAGTCTCTTGATACCATGAAAGAAATAATCCCCTTGATTATTTTCATTGATTGAATAGGTATATATACAAGTTACATCTTTCCATAATACTACAAATCCCTTTCCTATTCTACTTCTAAATCCTTATTCTACCATAATTCTAACTATACAATTATGGTAGGTGTATAACACTAATTAAGGTATCCTTTTTATTACAATATACTATAAATATATATACCATATATACACCTATTATTTCTAGCCGAGAGAGGCCCACTGGCCGAGAGGCCCAATTCTGGTCTGTTTAACACTTTAGCTCAAATCGTGTATTTATATTTAAACTTCATTAACTATGTATAAATAATATATTCAAAACCCAGTAAACACAAAAGATTTTATTCAGAACCTATAAACTAAAAATTATGGCTATGTCTTGTGGTAAAAACTCATAAAATTCAAATTCTAGATCCACTTATGATACTATCGAAACCAATGAAGTGAATGTGGCCGCATAAAGCAATTAAACACGAGAAATTAGCATACCTTTTATACGCTTCTCTGAAAGTGTCACCCCATAGCCGCTTCCGAAACAATCCTTCAGCACATTGATGTCCCTCCCATAGCTCAAGGCCACAAGTAACAATACCAGGAACAAAAACAACCGGATGTTTAGCCTTTAGCCCTTCGTTACGTAACTTGACACCAGGTGGATCAGCTACTGGTCCATTAATTGCCTCTGTTACATACTGTGGGAAGGATGCTGGCATAGCATTGTATGAAAATAACAAAATCCACCACACAGTGCATATGCATCCAACAAACCTACAACAACTGTCGATACATGACCATTTCTCGTTGGTTTTAATCTTCTTCTTAGTTTTCTTATTGTTAGATACACACAATATACACACAATATACATGTATATTGTGTATATTATCACGGTTTCCGTGTATATATATTACCGTAGATTGTATCTTACCGTGTATAGATTGTATATTACCGTGTATGTACAAGATAGATTAGATAAAGTGTTGTGGTGTAATTAGTATTATACACTTACCATAATTGTATAGCTACCATAATTGTATAGTTAGGATCCAAGTAGAATAAGATTTTAGGAATAGAATAGGCATAGGATTCTCCTATTATAGAAATATGTAACTTGTATATATAGTCTTTCAATTAATGAAAATAATCAAGGGATTATTTCTTTCCCTTATCATCAACATCGTCCAATTCAACTTGAGGAATTGCATTTTCAGGTGCTTTTCTTCTTCTAATTTACTCCATTCTCTCTTAGATTAAATTCTTTTATTTTTTTCACAGTAAATTAACAAATATTATTTTATTGATTGATATACAACATACAAGCATGTTATGTGTACAGCTTCCTATAATGGTGGATCAAGATTTTAGATCATTGGACGGGAAAATAACACTTGTGCTTAATAACTATTACAAGTGCTAGTATTTTTTCGCTAAAAGGTTGCTCTTTGGATAAATGTATCTGTTAATTTGAATTGATTGTGAAACATAGTAACTATGTGCAATTTGTGTGGGTTGTAGAAGGTTATAATTTTTGTTTCAAAGTTCAAATGAACACAAATTGAACCAATAAAGGATTATATGACACTCCTAAATTTACCTCGAAGATTATTTTAGATTAAAAGCACTTGTTACAAAATTTGCATTGACATATTTAAACATGTTACTTTCTCGAACGAGTCACAATTAATACGTCGGATGCCAAATCCGCAGAACGAATGTAATTATAGAGAAATAACATGGTCTATGTGAACGAACCAAAATATTACAGAGTTCATTAAAAATGTTACTAGTGTACTACCAAATCTTTTGATCGATTGCTCCGGCCCACCATGTTATGGGCCTTAATATTTGGGCAGAGGACGTCTTGGTTGTACCATTTGGGAGAAATTCCATGAAGGGATAGTCATTTTTTACATCGCTAATAAGAAATTAGCACCATATCAAAACTAATCAATATTTAGTCATTCTTTAATTCTGAAAAAATATTTTGAATAAAAAAAATCCTGTAATGGTACAACGTTATGATTACTTTTGGAGTCAAACACTATTACCTATATAGAAAAAATCAGTAGTAATTCATATAAATATGTTAACTGAGCACCCAATAACAATAACAATAACAATCTTTAGATTTAAATTTTTTGAGTTTGCTACTAACAAAACGTGTTGGAGTTCGAAATTTTTACAAAGTGAGCTCAATATGCTGAAGTTCAAAAACTTTCTGCAGGTGAAACTTCAACATGTTGTATTTCAAACTTTTTTATAAGTAAAATTTCAGTACATTATATTGGAAATTTGCCACTAAAACCCAATGAACTGTCAAGTAAAAAGGAAAAGACCAGTAATTGATCCTTCACGCTAGACTCTTTCCATTCTGAGATCTGCTTTTGTAGCTCTCTTTAAACCTATGACCTATAAGCAATTATTGAATCTCCTTTGCCACTTCATTCAACAATCCCTTTTATTTATATAATCAAAAGGAAAAAGGTCCAAATTCACTCATGAACTTTGCGAAATGATTCAAATTTGCATTTCGTAAATAACTAGGGTCAAATATGTCATTACAAGATTGCCCAAATACACCCTTATTTACTTTGTAAAGGGGAAAGTCCCGAAGGCGAAACCCCCCACCTGTACCAGAGGCCCCTTGGCCATGTGAGATGTAAATCGAGAGATATGCGCGAGTAGCAGCCCTGCAAGGGAGAGGACCAACGAAACACGAACCCAACAACAACCCTTGCAATATTTCAGCAAAGACTGTCACCACACGGATTCGAACCCGCGACGTCAGAGTGGTTGTACCCAATCACTTTGCCACTTACCAACTCGCATGTGCCCCTGGGGGCAATACATCCTTATTTACTAATGACAGAAACTTTTACCAAGGAAAATATTTAATTTTGCTCTTGAACTATAAAAATGGCCTAGATTTGCTCCTAATTAATGGATGCATGCATATTTGGAGTGCGGATTAGGTGGTTCCTCATTCTTTTGTTGTTTTTCAAGCTTTCACTCCCCAGATCCCGGAGCTGAGGCCAACGTCTTCATGAGAGATATGTCATAATAAGTGCCATAACTACAAAGGGCTGAACCATTTAATTTCCCACTATTTAATACTCCTACTACCGCACATTTTTACTCCTATCATTTATTTCATGTCCCACTTTATGAAAACTATATCGGATATTACTGATCAAATGAAAAACTATAACGGATAGAAAGTAATGGATATGATGACATTGACATCTACTACAATATTTTTCAACTCTATTCATGTCACCCAGTTTTTGTGAAAAAATTGACAGAAAGCGTGTAAGATTTGGTCTACCAACTCATGAGACATTAATTGTGTGAGAAGCAAAATATTTTTTTCCCAATTTTGTTTTTTGGTCACAAAAAGTACAATAAACCGCTAGAAAACAAACCACAATCTAGTTCTTTCCACTTATAACGTATGCCTTGTGCAAAAATTTAAGTTATTAACATTAGTATCGCCCTTCAACATATATAGTTTAATATATTTGATATACTAGTGAATGTATTTGCTCTTCGTGCGATCATAAAGTAATTTTTTTTCTTGTAACTAATCACATGTATTAATCACCAAGTATGAACTTTGAAGCACCATATGTACAATATCCTAAAAAGGGAGAAAGTTGACATAAGGTAAATATTGTTAAAATACATTAGTTGTATTAGAAATTTTGGGATAGAAGAAAAAAATATTGGTAATTATATATGTTTTCCGGAAATAATATTATTATTTATGTAAATAATAATATTTATAGACTTTGAAATTTAATAATGAAAAAAATTAGTAATAATATTATTATTTTATGACTTTCCAGTTCCCATACTTTTTACATAATGATCATAAAAAATAAATATTAGTAACTTTAAATGATAATCTTTTTAGTAATTGTATTGGGAATCTTGCATAGAGATAAAAATAAGTGAGACATTCATATTCAGTCCATGTTTAAAAGTTTTTCACAAATAAAATTAAATATCATAAAGTGTGAGTCTACCATTACTCATATTTATATAGGCTTTAATGAGAAAATAAATAAAATAGGAAATAATAAATGTGTCTTTTGATCTAAAAATTGTCACTTCAACTCTCCAAAATGAATAAAATTCGTCGTGAAAAATACGTTATTTTTCAAAAATATAATCACTATTTTTAGTATATTCTTGACAAATTATTTGAAAGATTTGATTTTGACATCTAATTTTCAATTCTCACACCCTTGTTCGTATTTTCAATTCTAAAAGAGAACTTTTGCGGGAAAATTGTGTTAGCGAGTAACAAAATTGGATAATTTCAAATCCTTATTTACGATTTTCAATACCAGACTCATTAATAATATTATTACAATTTTATTTATTTTCTTTTAGCTTCAGCTGAACCTTTTTAGAGTTAGTACTCCTTTTTTTCTTTTTGTAAAACTATAGCTAAGCACTCCAGAAAAAATACTAACGAAGCATAAATGTTTTTGTCAATCATCTGGCTGATCCCCTTCGTCAAGGGATATTTTAAAAATCAACAATAAACTCAAAATTAGAAGAAGAAAAAATGAACAAAAAGATAATATAACATGTTTTGCTAACAAATAACTGCGATTTAAATAATGTTAATATAAAATAAAAAAGCATAATTCTATTCATATTGGGACCATAACAGTTTAACTACTTCACATGTAATTCAAAACATATGCAACTAATTCTCTATCTCGATTATAAATATTATTTAATATCGACAATAAACGTGTAAAGTTGAAATTCTGATTCCACATCTGATGTTCAATCTTTTGAAACACTTCTAATATATGGTTTCGAAATAGTTTCTATTGCATCGTCTAGGAACAAAGAGAGTTAATATACGGTTACAAGATAATTTTTCTACTTTTATATCAAACTTAACAATTTTCTGTAAAATCCTTATAGTAATCCAGTGCTCATCTTATTTGTGCTGGTATCTATTTCCTTCTTTTCCATTTTCGTTTTAGCATATGTTTTGGTTCTTTTAATTACTACTATAATATGAATCCCTATTCACCTCTTTGAGTGAAAGAAGTTGAAGCAAATAGGAGTAGAAAATAATCTTTGAATTTTGAAAGTGAGTATAATTATCTTAAAAGAAATGCATCCAATGTTGAGTTAGATATCACCAAATATACCATGCTGCTCGATGTAAATAACATAGCACGAATTATCAAAATTTAACAATTACTGGATAAGATACAATCATAAGACTCAAACGTGTAATGTTTTGATTGAAAAAAATAATGTTGTTATGCTTCTGCCGGTAACAAAATGAATCCCTTTAATGTACTTCAAAAATTACTTAGGCTAACATGTTAGGTTTTTGTCTTTTTATACCTTTGAGATATCAATACACATTAATAAAAATAAATTTACTCTCCCACGTAGGAGCAATAAAATGTCATCTTTACTCTCCCACGTAACAACAATAAAAGACCATTCATCTTTACGGATAAAAAACTAATTATGTTTAGAGTATTTTAATTGAATGTTAATTGTAAGACTAAAGGTTGAAAAAAGCCAAAATAAATGAGAAAAAAGATAAATAAAATTTTTGGCAAAGAGACGTGTCACATCACTTTTCTATTGCTTGACTTTATATTATATATTGATTGATTGATGATTAGTTACTAACTTACTACTAATACTTTTATCGATGTTTATCGTTAGCCGTATAGAACTTAAATTAAATAAATTGAATTTAAATTTTAAGTCGACAGATGTGTTAAGTGTGTCACAATTACTAATTCTTGGAAGCAAACTAGACCAAACCTTGCCGTCTATGTAAATCAATACCGTCTTGATTATTTTCGAGCTAATATAGAACCTTAAAATTTACCAAGTGGCATAACTCAAGTCATGTGCAAAATAGACAAGATCTTCCAATTTATTTGTGTATTTTTCTTGAGAATAAGTTAAGATGCCCTTTATGCATTCTTTTTCCAAAAGGTGGAACTCCCACCCTGTTCCCACACCCCTGGTCTCGACAAGTGCCTGAGGTAAATCATAAATGACTCAATTGATTTCAAAGGTTAAACCAAGACTACGCCAGCACAGCCCTCCTTTATTTCAAGAAGTAACCCCCACACTGCCGCTGACGGGATTCGATCCTTGGCCATTTTCCAAATATCCCCCTTGATAACCAATTGAGCTGCCCAAGCGGACTCCCTTTATGCATTCTTTATTGTACACGAGGCTAGTTGTTGCTGCAATTATGCAAGTATAACACAGAATAAAATAACAGTTATGATCAAATGCTAGTTATGTTGGTATTTTACTTGTTTGAAACAAAGATAAAGGTACCTAACCTTTGTGGCCGAGGTCTTAATTGCTCCGTCGGTGCATATTTTCCTCCTTAATTAATTAAAACATTGTCTCACGAGCCACTTCATGTGATTATTGTAAAAAATCGTAGCATTTATTGGTCAGTTTTAGTGAAAAAATATTTGAAACATAATTCTTGTTATAAAAATTTAAATTTCAAGTGTAACTCTATGACAAAGTCCTAGAATTTCACTCGTGTGATTATCAACTTCATGACCGTAGCTATTTTCAATTGTATAGACGAAAAAGGGATTATTTGTGAAGCCAATTTCACTAATTGTTTGCTGCCCATCAAGTTGTTTTTCCAAAATTCTCCAATATTGAATTCAATAGCAAAAGTAATGTTACAAGAAAAAACTGCTAAACACTTTAATAGCAGTAGTAACTTATTTCAGATAGCAAAATTCCTATTTTTTCCCACTTTATTTCAAGATATAGAAGTGAAAAGGAGGAGAGAATGTAGACGTTATAGGAATTGGAATAGATCATGTATATTGTGGTGGGTCCCTTTATAGATTATAAAGATCTGGATAATAGCTATCTTTTTTTTTTTCAAATAAAATAGTAGTTACATTCACGTGGCTTGATCCAAGACTATTAAAGGTTGGGTTCTTTATTTTACCATCATTTACTGTGTAGGCTTCTAGGTACCCCTCCTCTTCGCCACGGACGAAGCCTCACATGCCCACTAGGGCTATAGACCTCAACAACAACAAAATTATTATTACTATATTAACAATTATTAAAAAGTTTTCACCTACAAAAAGTTATTAGTTTCCAACATTTTGTTACTCTTAAATTATTCAAGCTCAATAAATTTGTAAAAGAAAATTCATAAGCCCAACAAAAGAAAAAAAATATTAGTCTATGAATACACAACAAAGTCACCGTATGTGCTGATTAAAAAATAGTGTTATTTTTCTCTATTAAAATAAAAAACACTTTGTCTTTTTCAGGGACCAACTTAGAAATTAGCGATTCTTCTTCGGTTCTTCCGATTCTTTTCTTGTGATCTTCTTTAAGACTTTGATTTTTGCGCTACTCATATTTATTTAGTACATGTAAGATTTTTTCATCATCTATTCAATTTCATTATAATAGTTATTTTTTGTGAACCCTAATTAGTGCAAATTTATTATTATTTGAATTAATTAGTGTTTGATAAATGATCATATAGTTTTGAATTTTTGTAGGACATTATTGTTGTGAATTTAAAGATTGTATTGATGGAGAATTTCTTAAAAGAAAAGTCTGCAATGGTTGATGATTTATTAGTGCTTTATATTGAGAACGAAATTTTGTATGAGATCAGTAACGAAGCCGTTATGCGACAGTTTCGGACTATGAAATCTCGTCGAGAAAAATTATGATTATATTTTTATTATTCTTGAATGATTTATATTTATGTTATTTAAAATTTAAATTATTATCTACTTTTTAAAATTTATATAATATAGTACTAGTCTCCTAAAAAAAATTGGCTGGTTTCGTCCTGCTCTTCGTTGTCATGTGGCAATATGGCATCAAGTGTTAGTTGTTCAAATTTAATACTCTTTGTATGTCATACTGTATCTTATTTATTTCCACTTTTGGAAACTGTGAAATAAAGTGGCATCCTTTTACCAGATACCGTCACATTAGTTGAACTATTGTATATATCCGCACCTCACGCGGTTACGTTAAAATAAAAAATAATAAAAATGTCAAGGAGGACTGTAAATAACTGGATTTACTATATCTTTTATGCATTTTTTTAGTCCTAACAAAAATTAATATAAGTGATATATTATTCATGAACTGTTATAACAGGAGGAAAAATTACAGAAATACTGATAATAGATGTGCCAAAATCAAAACAGCTAATAAGCCCCATGGTTATATTTACTCAAGAATACAATACAAATGTAGCACCACTGATGTAAAATAAAACGACTTAAGAATATAGATACTTAATAAAAGCAATGAAACTTCTAATCTGATCGTAAACCAGCTGAGAAGCAATTCTTTAGCTTTTACATATCAACATGTTCCATTTCTTATTAGAAACAAATTAAATGACAAAGAAAATAAATAAATGAGTACAACATCAACATATCCAATGAAATTTTACAATGTGGGTCTAGAAAGGGTAGAGTGTACGTAGACATTACATCTACTTTGGTAGGTAGAGCGGCTGTTTCCGAGAGACCCTCGGCTCAAGACAAAGCAAAAGCAAAGCAAGAGAAATAGCCAGACCCGGTAAAAAAAAATAAAAAATTAAAGCAGTATGAAAATGCTGGTATCAAAAGCGAATAAGTCATGCTAGCCCATTCTGAAAAAAGTAATCAGTAACTAGCGCATAAATGACACATAGCAGTAGAAATCAAACTACAGGGGACTATAAAGCAACATTGCGTCTATTAGTATGATAGGCTAAGCGGGCCTACAATAATAACACTACAACGATCAGTTTGCAAGCGTAAGTAGGACTACGCTCGACTATCTACTACCCTTCTATCCTAATTCGTGTCCTCCACAGCCCCCTATCTAAGGTTATGTCCTCAGTAAGTTACACATGCGTCATATCCCGTCTAATCACCTCTCCCCAAAACTTCTTCGGCATACCTCTACCCATCATGAACTCGTCCATAGCCAACCTCTCACACCTCCGCACTGGGGCATTTATGTCTCTCCTGTGCACATGCCCAAATCATCTCAACCTCGCTTCCCGCATCTTATCCTCCACCGAGGCTACTCCCACTCTGTCTCGTATATCATCATTTCTAATTTTATCTCTCCTTGTATGTCCATACATCCATCTCAACATCCCCATCTCCACACCTTTCATCTTTTGGATGTGCTAAGTCTTGACTGACCAATACTTCGCCACATACAACATAGTCGGTCTAACCACCGCCCTATAGAACTTGCCTTTAAGTTTTTATGGCATTTTTTTGTCGCATAAGACTCCAGATGTGAGCCTCCATTTCATCCACCCTGCCCCAATACGATATGTGACATCATCATCATTCTTTCCATCCCTTTGGATAATAGACCCGAGGTACTTGAAGCTTCTTTTCTTTGGAATGACCTGAGTACCAAGCTTCATCTCTACGCTTGTCTCAATATGCAGTTCTATGTACAACGGCAAATCTCGTCATATTCGACGGAGACATAAGACCGTTAGGCAACTGATTACCACGGGTATAATATCGATTGATTACATAAAATCAAAGGATAACTTAGCAGACCCACTGACAAAGGGCATACTCAGAGATTAGATATTCTGCTTGTCTAGGGGAATGGGCTTAAAACCCAAGCTTTAAGGACCAATACAGTGGTAACCCAACATTACTGACTGGAGATCCCAAGAATTTGGTTCAATAGAAAAACTAAGTTATAAAGGTTTAGTTGAGCGCTTCGGTGGAAGCAAGAGCAATTTGGGTTATGATTTCTGTAAGGAACATAAACCCAAAGTCGTTCCCACGATAGACATTAAGTGATATCTGCAGTGAGGGTAAATGTTAAGTTTTCAAAACCTTTAATGATCCTCAACAGTTGAGGTTAGGTTTGGAGAAACTTTTAATGGTTCCTAACACTTGTAGAGTGGGGTATAGCAGGATACCTTGTAGGAGACCACCTATTTAAGTGCGATGACATGCCGCATAAAATGAACGCACGTAAAAATCCAAGAAGTGTCCACGACCACAACGAATAAAACCTTACGAAGAACATAGTAAGGGAAGTTGTTGTGTTGATACTATTGACTTGTCTTACACTAAACACTGACGGTTCAAGACATCACGTTCACCGCGCAGTAAGTAAGTCCGATGGTATTCAACTATGGAAGGTTCAAAGCTGAAGCTACCTCTCCTGATGCAACATCGGTCCGCTGAAAGATTGCTGGAAAATGCACCATGTGAGTGTGCCAAAATCTCTTTCAAGAGGGGATTGTTGGAAATTTAATAATGTGGAATTACGTTTATCCCATTATTTATGACTCGAACAACTGGGGGCCCTCATGTCGGAAACGTCGTTTCCACACACGTGTACACATAGTGTCAAGTATCGTAAATTTCATTAGTGAAAGAGATATTGGTACGTAAGTGAAACGTTAGAGACATAGAATGATGGACGGTTATTGGCCAAATGACAAGTATTTCACGTTGGTAAACGAAGGAAGAAGTGTGTGAAGTATAAGATGAAACGAGTCGAAAATCGCCGTGAATGGTGGCGGCGCAGCCCTGTCGGTGCCGAGGCTCCGGAGCGCCGTGACACTAATTAGGAGTTCAGCCACTGGAGCCGAGGCGCCGCGGTGCTTTGGAGGCAGAATACGGCGACGGGAAGCTGAAAATTTCTGACTTTTGAGCTGGTTTTGGAGCATTGAATCTCCATTACTTGGCACTTGAATTCGGCCATTATTTGGCTGATTGTAACCCCTCAATAAGTGTCATTACATGGTTATTGAAAGTCATTAGTTGGCTAGTTAAGATGTCATCTTCCTTACACTATAAATTGAGGCATTTGGCTCAATTGTTCAACACTTAGAAATTTTCTGAAATCTTCTTCTTCTCAAGCACTCTTTCTATATTCAAGTTCTTCACTAGAAACACTTGAGTTTTCTTTGCTCATTTGTTAGTTGTTGTTGTATATTGGGAGACTATTGCCCACGAACGTAAATGATATATACGGGGCAATCTTGTCTTAAAGACATAGTGTCATCACTCGACTCAGCAAATCTCAAGGAGTTTGTAATCGTTCTTATTTCCAGTTTGTTGTAATCTTAAGTAGTTTATCCTTTCTAGCATTCGTAATATTTACTTACTTCCGTTTTCTGCAATTGTTGTACCCACAGAAATCATATTTATTACCAATAATTACTAACCTATTGTTGTATTAATTTTATTTATTATTATTAACTAAAAATAAAAATAAAATACTCAAATTATGATTTATGCTGCAGTTTGCAGCTTTACATGCTAAGAGTACACAGTAGTTAGCTTATATTTTTTGTTTCTAATTGTCAAAATTGTTTTACGAGCAAAATGCATCCTAGCCATACAACATTCTCTGAATACGTGGCATAAATAAAGGTACCATTGAACATTAATGGATCAAATTCTACTGGAGGGGATCCTTTCCCCATAATTAAGATACAAACATTTCTATTAGTAGTACTATTTTTGTATAAAAAGTGATCGACATACTTTCTAAATAAACAAGGCAAAAGCAAAGGAGTTGCTGGGGGCCAAAGTCATTTTCATCATATATGAAATTGCCAAAACTCTCTGCCAACCGTATTTGTACCTTTCTTGCTTTTTCCGTAGCACTTGCTAGCATTTAAAGAGAGATTCCATCACTCTCAATTTTTGTTGCTAAACATGACATAAAAGTAAAACAAAGGGGAAAAGGAGCCATGTGTGAAGCTTCTTTCTTGCAATAGATAAAAAGCTTCATGTAGCTTAAAACCTCAAATTCACTTTTATTTCTTTATTCAAATTTAAATTTTGACATAAAGTGAAAACCTTGTCTTACTTAACGGATAAGGATGGTGGCAATCACAAGAGTAATAAACTTCTCTTTAGAAAAATAGAGTTTGGATTTAATTTTACCTCAAAAGCTCTTAAAATGATAATTGTTCAAGATCTTATAAAGAGATAAATAATTCCGATCTTCAATGGGACTCGACACTCCTGCATGCCCGCAACGAAACATTTAAAACGTGGACGATAATTCACCTGTTTCAAAATGTGTGATGTTTTTATCTTTTTGTTTTATTTCAAAATAAATGGTGTTTTATAAAATTAAAAAGACATTAATTGTTTTCTTCAGTAGTGAAATTTTATATAACCAAGAAAACCATTAAAGAGCAACTTCTTTTCCAAACCATTTGATTAAGGTTAAGTTAGTAAAAACACTTCGTACTTTTCAGGAGTGAGTAGATTTCTAAAGTGTGTGTCCAAGCTAAAAACACTACTTATTTGAAACATAGGGAATATAAGATAAGGATTCAACATCATGGTAAATAATAAATTGGATGAGTATGACTCTGATACTATAAAATAATTTAAGACCTAATTCAATCCTAACTCAACCTCAAAAATTAATTCATAAGATAAAAATTACTATCAAATATCATATAAAGAGATCATTAACTCACATCCAAATTCATTGATCTAACGCTCAAAGTTTGTAAACAATGAGATCATCTTAAGCTGTGGAAAATAACAAAGATCGAGGTTGCGTACATCAATTAATTGCTATATCTAAAAGAATAAAGAATATGAAATTGCCATAAAGTAACTATGGCCATATTGAGTAAATTAGACCATTACGTTACATGAAGAGGTGGCAGTTGTTCCAAAGTTTAATTGGGACAGTAGAATCTTTAAAAAAAAAATTGGGGGTGGAGGACCACAAATTTTGACGAATTTGGTTCACATCGTGGGAAAACGAAAAAGGGAAAAGGAAAACCAATGGGAGTTTTTCTCAATTGCATTGGAAGACTGAAGAGTACAGAGATGACAAAAGGCATCACAAATCCGCAAGCCAAATAGGCCTTTTTGCTTTTGCATTTTGGGGACTGAGAGCGACAAACATAGGGTGGCGCGCGCGCGCGCACGCACGCACGCTCGCTCAAAGACTCAATTGCGATGCTCCGAGGACAAAAGACCTCCGCACGTAACGCCTGTTTCTGATCAGGATCAGTAAATCACCTCCACTTTTATTCTCCCCCGCTGCACCATGTAGTAAGTCGTCATCTTTCAGAAAGAAAAAAAAACACTTATTCGTACTTACTCTGTATCTGCATCAAATTAAGAGTTAATTTCACCCAAAGTCATTAAATTTACTCACTACTCCACAGCATTAGAGCATTGTAATAGGAGTAGTAAATTAATTGAACTGGCTATTTGTAATAATGAAGTCACAAAACTAGTTTTTGTAATAGTAAAGTCAAAATTATGCGTTAGTAAAACAAAAACAAACGATGACTATGTGTTTGTTTAGTGACTACTATCATAATTAATAGAAATAATAAGTTTAGTTGAAATTAACCCTCAAATTAATGAATTTTGTCTTGATATATAATTTACACTCTATCTGTGACTATTAAAGTTGAATTCGATGATTAGTGTCAGAAGTGAATCCAAATTTTAGAGGTAATATTAAATTAATATATATATAATTATAATTGTCAAATTAGTCATTGGACCTAAAGCTCAAAGGGAGTATTGCCCAAGCCTTATAAGGACTCCATGAATCTCATCTCTCACCGATGTGGTATATTTCTCTTCAACAATAATCGAGATCACAATCTTTCTTAATAATATATATATATACACACAAAAGATTTGGATATAAACTATTGGATTCACGTGAAACCATATGATACATAGTAAATCAACCTCTATATGGTGTAATACAACAACACACTCGGTCTAATCCCATAAGTGAAGCATCGGGAGGATAGTATGTACGCAAACCTTACCCTACTTTGAAAGGTAGATAGACTATAGTATCGGAGGCATATAAATATTTTCCATTATATTTCCGCCCTCCCTTACATTCTAACCCAAGAAGAAATTAGGAGCGAGTCAACGAAAATGATAGCAAAGATTAAAATATATTAAAAAATTCTTAAATTTATTTCATAAAATTTATCTAATAATGAGACACGAAATAAACCCCATGACTTTCGTCTAGTAATAAGAGTGTAGCACATGATATGTAACCTATGAGCAGGTTATGGTGTCGTACTCTTCTAAGACAAAATTATAATATTAAGTGGAGAAGGATAGAGAAATAAGTCTATTATTCATCAAGTTCCCTTTAAGAATTTCTCGACTAAAAAAATGCGACACAAAAAAAAAATATTTTTATCAAACATGACAAAATAAATATAATTTTCCAGTTGTGGAGAAACTAAACTATATTAAAAAGTAAATTTGTCGAAAGTATGAAAAAGTAACGTGTTTGACTAGAAATCAAATATTTTTATTTTATTTGAAATATTTGAAGTTAGAATTGAAGATGAAGTTGCGTTTGCTTATATTTTTACAAAAGAATACACAGTATTTTCCAATTTAATATAAGTATCTATATTTGGAGACACTGAATTAAATTAAAAAGTGAATTTATCGAAAGTAAGAAAAAGAAAATAATGTACTTCCTCCGTTTTAAAATGATTATCTGATTTTGATTTGACATAAAATTTAAGAAAATAAATAAGACTTTTGAATCTAGTAATTTTAAATTAAAAATATATTAAATATATAAATATAATTTTTAATTTTTAATTAATATTTTTTTAAAATAATAAATAATTTAAAATACAAAAAATAAGATAAACATTTTGAAATGAAATGAAATGAGCACCGTGAAGCGAAAAAATAGAAACAAGTAAAGAACACACTATTAAAAATAATTGTGAGTCACTGACTTGTAAGGCAGAGAAAGAGTAACAGGTGCAACTTGCCGCAACCCTCGCTCGCTTTGATACTTTGGGCCTATTGCATCGAAAACCCCACAAATCTCAACATCTCTCTCCCACCTCACTTTATATATATATATATATATATATATATATATATATATAGAGAGAGAGAGAGAGAGAGAGAGAGAGAGAGAGAGAGAGAGAGAGAGAGAGTATACTATATATGAGTAAATGAAAGCAAAGTGAGATCCAGCTCTCTCTCGTGATCTCATCTATAATCGACCCAACCTAAGCCCTATTTCCTCCCTTTTACGCATATTTTTCATTGCTATATTTGAATTCAACTAATTGTTTCTATTTCTCCACATTCTAATTTTCTTCCACATTGATCCCTAGACTAGCATTTGCTTGTTTGGTTTCACATGTAAATCTGTCTTCAATGCTGAATAATCTTTCGAATTTTTGGGTTAAGTTAATGTCTGGTGGTAGTATATACTATTAGGACTCCCAAACGAATGATTTGTTCCGTCATGTCTCTGTTTCCTTCATAAAATTGCTCAAGTTCTTAACTAAGTGACATTAACCTCAAATTTGTCACTCAAGCTACCAATAGGATATTTCTTCTCAGTGGGTATCTTAGCTCGGAGTAAATTCGAGAATGTTGACTTGTATAGCATGTTCAAAGCAGCTCAATACTGGATCTCTTCACGAACCTGAAGAAGATGACACTGCTGCAACACCCAGCACTAAGCAAGCCATCAAAGCCCTTACTGCTCAGGTGATTCTTTTTTTTTCTCAATGGAAAGAGAAACTTGAATAAGCTGCAAAAGATGTTACTCCGTGTCACAAATTATGTGATATAGTTTGAATTTCGAGAGTCAAACAAAAAAAAAATTTACTGCAATTTATTTGTATGCGTTTTAAATATTATAAATTGTTAATTATCTTAAGTTATAATACTTTTTATATAATTTTTAAATATTATAAATTGTTTTTCAAAAAACTTAAAAGATTGTATGTCCGAAATAAAGAAGTTTAATCCTCGCAATTTGTATCACATCAATTGGGACATACTAGTATTAAGTTCAAAAGTTTGTTAATTTAGTTTCATTTTGATGATTTATCAGATCAAGGATATGACAGTTAAAGCATCAGAAGCATATAAGAACTGTAAGCCATGTTCAGGTGGTTCAAATCACAACCAAAAACCTAACTATGCTGATTCTGAAACTGGGTCTGTTACCGAAAGATTTCATTACTCGTATAAAAGGACAAATTCAACACCAAGGGTGTGGGGTAAAGAAATGAAAGGGAGATTGAAAGTTCTGTCCAGTGGGGAAAGTACGCCGGTATCAGTAAGTGGCCGGAGCGAATCAGTTATCGGTATGGAAGATGATGATGCATCTAAAGAGTGGGTTGCTCAGGTGGAACCTGGTGTTTTAATCACGTTTGTTTCTTTGCCTGATGGTGGAAATGATCTGAAACGAATTAGATTCAGGTATTTGCAGCTCTGCCATTTGGTTCTTGTTTTTCTCTGCTTTGATCTGTTTTTTTTTAAGAAATAATTCCTGATTATTTTAATTAATTGAAAGACTATTTATACAAGTTACATATTTTCATAATAGGAGAATCTTATTTCAAAAACCTTATTCTACTTGGATAATAACTTTACATTTATGGTAATACAATTATTATGTTAAATGTACAATACTAATTACATTACAATATTACCTAAATTAGGAGACTAAATATTACCTAAATAAATACTCTATATACGGTAATAGGAGACGAGAATCCGAGAGCAATATACATGTATATTGTGTGTATATTATGTATATTTAACATTGAAGTACTTGTTTGTTTGCCAGTGGCTTACTGTTACGTATATTGTGTATATTTAACATTAAAGTACTTGTTTGTTTGCCAGTGGCTTACTTTTACTCCCTTAGTCTCAATCTATGTGATGACACTGGACACGGATTTAAGAAATAAAAAAGACTTTTAAAATTTAACGTCCAAGAGATATTTGTATGGTTATTTTGAATTTAAATTGTTACTCCTTCCGTCCTAATTTATACGAAGATGTTTGAATATGTACGGAGTTTAAGAAAGAAATGAATGAATTTCGAAATTTGTGGTTCAAAATAAGTTTTATATATTTTTATGAAGGTAAATCATCTCATAAATTTTAATTATTTTTAAATATATAAATATATTTTTTTGGGACTGAAAAAAAGAAGAATGACATATAAATATGTGACGGTCCTGGCTCCTGTTATTTTCTGTGTGGCGCCGAATGACTATTTGATGGGTCGTTTTCAAGAATGTTATTTTTAATTGTACAGTAATGTAGTTGTAGACTTGTAGTTGTACTGAATTGACTTGTATATCTACACTGTGCTGCACTATGCCTGAAATTATGGAGTGGCCTAAAAGGGGGGTCTTTACCAAGTCTTGAAATATGGGATTGGGTACCCTAATAAATTGAATCTCTCCTATGTACAAAAGAAGCATATCCAAATCTTATTATCCGACTAAATTCGATATATTATATGTATAATTCTTAAAATATATCTAATATAACCTTTTGACACTCATGCTACAAAAGGCTTAGTGGATGCACTTGGTTGAAAGCTAAGTTATTTACCTAGAGGTTCAAGGATCAATCCCCCCACTTAATGCATTTTTTTCTCCTTTCTTTAATAGTGCACACATCTTTTAGAAATCCTAATTTCACCTCTGGATATATCTTGCGTTAGTAATAGGTAAATCAAGCCTAACCATTCTTTGTTTACTTGTCCTAGAGCTTTGGGTTTCAGCTTTCATTTTAAATGGCAGGGCTAAAGGGATAATTTAACTGACTGGGATAAAGTGATGATTTTGGTATATGTTAATGATTGGATTATTTAAGCTGAACATAATTGGATATTTCCACTCTTGTCAATGTCATATGCATCTAGTTTTAGGAGGGTCTCCTGGTTTACTGTTAGGGTGACTGGGTTTCCCCTCATACACAGCAAATTATTGAAGACTGGTATAAATAACAGGGTAGAGCGGACCACTTGTCTGTTCCACTTGGCTGCTCACCAGTCACTTGTTCTCAAATCTAATAACTGATGATCTCAATGAAAGCTATCATCTGACAGAGACAGAAAACCACTCCATGGACATTTTCACCATATCCTATTCCTGTTGTCTCATTTCTATTATGCATGTGTGTTTAATGCTGCTGTGAAAAAACTGAACTAGTGGTTCTTGTGATAACATGAGATCTTTTCTTGTTTCTTTTCTTCTCCACTAAATGCTAAGCTATAATAGGATTTTCTGTTAGTGTTTTCTTTATTGACTTATTTGGATTGAAAGAAAAGGAATCCCCTCTTCCTCTTCTTTATTTTTAAATTTTGTCCCTTTGACAAAATTTCAGCTAAGCCAATGCCCCATTAATTATTAGCATGAATTTTATTTATTGGTTGTCACTATTTTAGTCCATTAATAAGTGAACTTTAACATCTCAGTGGGAAACTAAATAGCATATAAGAAATTAATTTTGTTCTGTTGGGAAATACATGGATTCATAGCTTTATCAGGTCATAACACGTTTTTATTCTCATTTTTGCTACCAATTTTGGTAATACCAAAAACTATAACGTCTTTTTTTCCTTTCTAGGTCGAAGTGCAATTCTTGAGTATGTCAGTGTTGATTTTCTCCTTCCTCTTCATAGAATGCTTCTATTTCTACCTGTTATTATACAAAGTTTAACTAATTAGCTTCTGCTTATTGCATGAGCTACAACTGATAAAATGTGTCTAACAAAATTGATTGTGATGAATTAAAAGAATTGTAATCTTGCTCCTTGTGTCCCAGCACTTTGCTAACTCTGCTATAGCTTCAATGTTAGAGTCAATGCTACCCTGAACTGCTGTAATCACAAATGGCCAGTCAAGTTCTGAGTTTTGGAATCTTCAATTGGAAGATCAGCTCGGCTAGATATTTCTTTGGTTCAGAATGAAACTTGATTGAGGTTGCAGACATGATTAGTTGTCTTTTTGAGCTGTCAACTCCCTTATGTGACTACTTTCACTGACGACCGTTATTAACTGAAAGGAAGACAGCAGTGCTGTCACACTTTGCCTTTTCTATCTGAACTGCAATAGTCTCAGCTTTCTCATGAGCATATTTTGTATGCATGGGTGACTGATCTTTTATGATTGAATACATCTTCCACCTTCCCACCCATCTTGGCCATAGTTGGTACACTGTTTAACAAGTATTAAAATGCTACTGATGTTTTTTGTCAGCCGTGAGCTGTTTAACAAGTGGCAAGCTCAACGTTGGTGGGCTGAGAATTATGACAAGGTCATGGAACTATACAATGTCCGTAGGTTCAATCGACAAGCAGTTCCATTGCCAAATCCTCCGAGGTCTGATGATGAGGTGAGTCTTTTGGTTTAGTGGCAAAATTTTGCAACCAATCCTATTAAATTGCTTGGAGCAACCCTCTTGCCTTTTTGCTCTTTTGTATTTTAAGTACATGTATGTACTGTATGTTTCTTATTCATTATGTGTACTCTTTTTGTTTCAGAACTTAAAGCTTGAATACGCCGAGAGTAATCCTGTAACACCTCCTCTAACCAAAGAGCGTCTCCCTAGCCACTTTCATCGTTCAACAGGTGCGGGCCACTTGTCATCAGGCTCTCTTGAAAGAGATCCATCGCAATCTCATCATTATTATGATGCAGATGGTCTCACTTCGACCCCTAAGCTCTCCAACATCAGCACGACAAAAAGTGAGAGACCATCAATGAACGTTTCTGCACGTACTAGTTCTTCAAGGGAGGCTGATCGCTCAGGAGAATTGTCGGTTAGCAATGCTAGCGATGTTGAGACGGAATGGGTTGAAGAAGACGAACCTGGAGTCTATATCACGATTCGAGCATTGCCTGGTGGTACTCGAGAGCTTAGAAGAGTCAGGTTCAGGTTAGTAACTCTTTTATGCATATCTCAGCTCCTATGTTATAACAGGACAATATCAGAAGAATTAAATCTGTCGTTATAGTACCATCTTGCCTTTTGTTGGCTTCACAAACTTTATTTGGAGCAAATTCTACCACAAACCTCTTGTTCTTTCTTCATGTTTTCAAACTGATTAAGATACAATTGTGTACATCACTTACATAGATGTAAGAACGGAAGAAAATAATCTATGGTGTAGAATGAATACGTAAAAGACTAGTAAATAGATCTGAATATAATGTGGTCACTGAACCTCCAGTTATTTGGCCAAAATGAATAGGAAAGTGAAAGCAGTACTTGACCAACCAGTCCATCTTCTTCTTCACCACCGCCCTCTACTCGTATGCATGGGTTCTTCTATAGTGAATGGGTTATGAATTATTAATCTCATCCTATCAACATAATCATTTAATCTTAATACAAGAATGAAATTTGTGTAGACATTTGTTTTTTTACTCAAAACTATGTGATGGTTGAAATACCGTGGGATTTGTTTTCATACTAGTTCTGGTGCTTTCCATGCTTTTAATTAAGATCCTTTTGAACTTTAAGAGTCATTCCTCTTTTTCATTAATCTGTGAAACTGGTTACTGCTCCAATGATCCGTGAAAACAGGCATACTTCTGAAAACATCTTAATGAAAGGAAGCTCAACCATAAAATCTTGTTTATAGTTGCATCTCACGATTGAAAGATTAAGTACATTACTATCTTTTTCTGATACGGAATTTTATGCAGTCGTGAAAAATTTGGAGAAATGCATGCCAGGTTGTGGTGGGAAGAGAACAGAGCCAGGATCCAAGAACACTACTTGTAATTTAGGACATAGTTTGGAGTTCTTTAAATTAGATTCGTCGATAATTAGTATCTCAGTGGCCAGTGCTCCTTTATTTGGCATCAATCCAAGTGTTACTCTTTGTTTTCTCTCTCTTAAATTAGTTTTTAGGATTTTTCTGTGGGTGAGGAAAGGTTTAGAAATGAGGAGGTTTATTTGAGGGTGCAATGATGTGTGGTGATTGTTTAATTAATGAAGATATATCGGCAAATATTGCAAATCACATGAAACGTGGCTCATTTTAATATATCGAGTGGTTATTTTTGCTTTTCGTATGTGTTTATCAACTTTTTAGATTATTGTTAGAAGTGGCAAAATCAATTGTATTTAACCTTGATAAGTTGATTGTCAGCGTAAAATGATTTCATTGAAATACTCGGTGTCAATAAAATAGGTAATGTGAAGACAGTTGACCTGAATAGAATAAGAGGGAATCACTATTAATAGGAATATTTACACGTGTAGAGTATATTTATCTGTTTAAATAAATTATAAAGCATAATTATAATGTGTATTTAAATTATCTATCATAGCTATATTATATACTTAAAATAGAATATTTTATTTTTATTATTTTTATTCTTAACGGAAAATCTTAAAACTAAGCTTTGATATGCCTTTCGCCGCCACCATGAACTGCCGTTGGAGTTTTGGCGAAACTCATTGCTCTTAGATCTGGCGCGTTCTCATTGCCATTGATAATGCTGCTCTGGCGAAACCCAATGATCACTCTTCACTTTTGCTAGTAGCGACGTCATGCCTTTCGTCATCGTCGGAACTCTGCCAGATCTGATCGTCATCGCTAGTGATGCCATGCTCCCGTCGCCGCTGGAGCTTCGCCAAATCTGGTCGTCATTGCCAGCGACGCCATGCTCCCGTTGTCGCAGGAGTTCCGCCAGATTTGATTGTCATCGTCAGCGTTTTAAATAGATTTGGTCGTCACCTCGCCTCCCTCCAGATCTGGTCAGTGTCGAATTTCAATGTGATTTTCCGGCATCTTTACTCAGATCTGAGCTTATTTATTTTTTCTTGTATTTCAAATCAGATTGTATTTTATTTTCTTTTATCTCAGGTTGATGTGTATTTTATTTTTTATATTCAATTTTTGAGTGTATTCGTAAATTTTTATTGTAAAATCTGGTGTTTGGGATGTATTTTATTTCTTGTATTCGTTATTTGAGTGTATTCATTAATTTCTTAGTGTAAAATTCAGTGTTTGAGAGTGTGTTTTATTTTCTTGTATCTCAAATAGGATGTATTTTATTTCTTGTATTCATATTTGAGTGTATTGGTTGATTTTTTTGTGTAAAATTCAGGGTTTGGGGGTGTATTTTATTTCTTGTATTAAGCTTTTGAGTGTATTCATTAAATTTTTAGTGTAAAATTCAGTGTTTGGGGTGTATTTTATTTTTTGTATTCATTATTTGAGTGTATTCGTTAATTTCTTAGTGTAAAATTAAGTAGTTCTTTATGTATTTTTTGCTTGTATTTTGAAGGAGACTTTTTTGTATATAAATAAATAAAGTGAATTTGAATATTACTGAATTTTTTGCTATATTTTTTGCATTTATGGTTTTTGAATACAACCGGTTTTAAATATAATAAATTGAATACAGTGTAAAAGTAGCTACAAATGAATACAACTGAGTTGAATACAACTGAGTTGAATACATCTGACTTGAATACAGTTGAGTTGAATACATTTGACTTGAATACAATGAAAATTGGAATACAACCCAATTTTAAATAAATTTTACTGTAGCTACAAAATGTAATTATCAAAAGTATAGCTATGCCTAAAAAAAGTCTCAAAATGTAGTCAATGTAAGTTTCACTACTAATAATTCAAATAGATATGATTAATACTCATTCGTCTTAAATTATTTGTCGTGATTATTAAAAATAGATGTCTGAAATTATTTGTCATTTTCGAAGTTCAAGATAAAATTAATTATTTTTTTCTACTTTACCCTTTGAAGAAATTTTCTTGAAGACTACAAACTCCTTAATTATGAGGTGTTAATACTCTTAAGCAAGTAGCAACAACAAGTCAATATTGTTATCTTAAACACTTAATCACGTTTTATAAAATGTAATTACTACAGTTAATAACTTCCACCATATTACGAGTATAAAATTGGTTCTTAACACAAAGTTCTACAGTACAATATGAAATGGTTGAATATTTAGCAGAAAATTGAGAAGGAAGTACAATTGGTTCTTAACACAAAAATCACTTTTTCGATTGCCAATTTTCAATCACTTTGAAGGCAAGGAAGATGAAACATCGTTTCATTAAATGTCGAAGTCTTGTTTCTACTCTTTCTTTGTGAAGGGGAAAGTACCGAAGGCGAAATCCCCCACCTATACCAGAGGCCTCTTGGCCAGGTGAAATGTAAATCGAGGGATATGCGCGAGTGGCAGCCCTGCAAGGGAGAAGACCAACGGGACACGAACCCAGCAACAACCCTTGCAATATTTCAGCAAAGACTGTCACCACACGGATTCAAACCCGCGACATCGGAATGGTTGTACCCAATCACCTTACCACTTACCAACTCGCATGTGCCCCTGGGGCTTGTTTCTACTCTTTCTTCATGGTGTTAATTTACTTACAACACAAATAAGAGGAAACATCGTTCCACTGCGTTTACTTACAACACACATTTGCATTTACTATAGATAATGTCACTAACACTGAAAACTTAGACATAAATAAAGTTAAAGTAATAAAATACTCCTTCTAATCATTATTTTTTAAGAAGTGTGTAAATAAAAAAATGATAAATAATTTGAGACGGGAGAAGTAATTGATTAGTTGGTTGGTAGCTGTTAGAAAAGGTATGAAATACTGGGATAATAAAACCTAAGAAAATTTGAACACACTTATATTGAGCATATTAAGCTAAAAATATCTGATTTTTTTTTTCGAAAAGGGCTTCTAGAATTATTTCAAAAGCTGTTCCAACCTAATACCATTACGGAGAATTCCCAATTTTAACCCAGAAACTTAGAAAATATTTTATGTCCACATTTGATTGATTTTGAATTAACAATCTTTTTTTTAAAAAAAAAATTCACCTGTTATTATTGAAAGATACATCATCTAAATTTTCCTGCATCATTTTTCTTTTTCCCCTATTCATTTCCCAGGCACGTAGCATTGTTACACGTGTGTCAATGTATTTTCCCCTTAACTTTGGGATGATATAGAACAAATATATTTTAAAAAAATCATTTAGCTTATTTTTTAATTAAAAAAATACCAAAAGGCTTTAGAGAAATAAGTCTACCTATTTTTCTTAGTAGACTTTTTTCTAAAGCTGCGTGTTAATTTTTTTTTGGTGGATCATGTCTGATTCGCTTAAAAAAATATTTGTGGCTTTAAATAAATAAGTCTAATCAATTTTTTAAATGAACAAGACCCAACCCATCAGGAAAAAAATACCACGTGAGTTTAAAAAGATAAATCTATTCAAAAAAATTGGGTAGACTTTTTCTTTAAAGTCACGTGATAATTTTTAATTAAAAAAATAAGCTAAATAATTTTTTAAATATATTCCGTCAGTAAAAGGGTGTATAACGGCAAAAGTATATATGCACCACTTTCTTAACGAGGATATATTTGCTCAAGTTGGGGTTTATTTGTACCTTTTCCTACAATGCAATTTTTCTTTAAAGAAAAAAGACATTCCGGGTTCCTTTTCATATAATAGTATTCCGTTAGGAATGGAGTTCAACATGTTAGTTTGACTTTCAAATTATATTAGTGGCAGTAGAAGAAAACTCTAGTATGATTGTTGCAAAGTTAGTTTAATAGAGAGAACTGTTAAATATACAATAGGTATACACGATGTATACATATCTTGTGTATACCATGTATATCGCAAATCTATCACAAATGGGAATCTATGATATACACGGTATACACATCGTGTATATCGTATTTTTGGTAACAAAATAATGTATTAATTATATATAATTAGCATTGTATACTTACCATAATTATAGGATCCTTGTACAAATAGAATAAGATTTTGGGAGTAGAATAAAAACAGGATTTTCCAATTATGGAAATTGTAAATTGTAAATATTCTCTTTCATTAATGAAAATAATCAAGGGATTATTTCTTTCATGGTATCAGAAGTCTAGGTTATTTTTCCTCTCCTCAATCTCCATTCTCGTGGCACGGTTTCCGAGGACTTACTCTCGGTTTCGGCCAGTTTTTCTCTCCCAAATTACCTAAATTTTCTTCCAAATCCCTCTATCGTCTTGCGTTGTTATTATGGCTAAGAACACGTTTCACCATGCCCTTACTGTTTCTAACATCAAGAATCATATCTCTATCATTCTTGAAATAGAAAACATCCAATACGCGACGTGGGTCGAACTATTCAAAGTGCACGCTCGCTCGCATCAAGTCCTCCATTACATTATCCCCGCGGCTCCTGCGGATACGGTAATCCCTAAACCCGAGGATGATCCTCAATTGTGGACGGCTCTTGATGCTACCGTTCTTCAGTGGATTTACTCCACTATATCTACTGACCTATTGCAAATGATTATCGAACATGCGCTACGACGATGGAAGCTTAGAATAGAGTACGTGATATATTCCAAGATAATCAAAATTCTCGTGTTGTTACCATTGAGCAGGAATTCTCCCACGTCAATATGAAAGATTTCCACAATGTTTCAGCATACTGCAAAAGGTTGAAAGAATTGGCGGACCAACTCTGCAACGTTAGTGCGCCCATCACCAACGACCGTCTCGTCCTTCGGATGGTTGCAAGCCTATCTGAGGCTTATAATGATGTCGGTACGCTTCTTCGTTAGGGCAGTCCTTTTCCGCAGTTTTATCAGACCCGTTACATGCTCACGCTCGAAGAAGCCAGATTAGCAAAGAAAGCGGCCATTGGGGCCCCGCATGTCGTCATGATGACCGAGTCTAATTTTTCTCCCTCCGTTTCCAATAATTTCGGCCAAAATCACAACAATGGTGGCGACAAAAAGGGTCAGAATCGCAAAAATAATGGTAAAAACTGTGGTGGAAACTGAGATGACAACAACGCAGGTGGCAATGGGCCGCAAGCCAACTGGCCACAACCTTGGGGCCCATGGACGTGAAACTGGGACAGTGGGCCTGGGCCCAACAACCCCTATTTTTCGCCGTATCCAGCCCACCCGAACTGGGCCCAGTTTCAGCAGCCCAACATGCCCAACTATTCCAGTCAACAGTGGAACCCGAAAGGCCAGTCTAGGCTGGGGCAGCCAGCCGGGGTGCTTGGGCCTCAGCCCCACCAGGTCCACTATGCAGTGGGACCCACCCCTACTGACATAGAAGTCGCGATGCACACACTCGGATTAAATCTCTCTGACCCAAATTGGTACATGGACACCGGAGCCACTACTGACATGACGTCCGACCAAGGTACTCTCTCGTCTTATTTCAATTTGAGCAATAATCGTGGTATAATTATTGGTAATGACAATTCGATTCCAATTCGTGGTTACAGTCATAAAACTCTGTCTCCCCCATCTACCTCTTATCTTGACAAACACCCTTCATGCCCCTAAATTAATTAAAAAATTGGTGTGTGTCCGTAAATTCACCATTGATAATTTCGTTTATGTTGAATTTGATCCTTTTGACTTTTTTGTGAAGCATTTCAAGACAGCGATTTCTCTCATGAGATGTGATAGTTTGGAAGATCTTTATCCTATCACGCCCACATCCGGTCTCTCGAGTCTATCATTTCCATCATCTTTTGCAGCTCTTGCTCCTTCCTTGTGGCATGCTCGTCCAGGTCATCCGGGATTGTCTATTTTGTCGTCCTTAGATAAAAATAATTTTATTTCTTGTAAGGGTACGCGTAGTACTCTGATTTGTCAATCTTGTTCTTTGGGAAAAATTGTTAAATTGTCGTTTGTAGACTCTAATTCTCATACTTTAATGCCACTTGATATTATTCATAGCGATTTATGGACGTCTCGTGTTCTAAGTTCTTTGGATCACCGTTATTATGTTCTATTTTTGGATGATTATTCTATTTTTATGGACTTTTCTAATAGCGAAAAAATCTCACAGTTTTTCTACTTTTTTAAAATTTAGAGCATTCATCAGAACCCAATTCGAACGAAAAATAAAAAATATTCAATGTGATAATGGCAAAGAATATGATAATGGGGGGTTTCGGGAGTTCTGTGCTAATAATGGAATCAATTTTTATTTTTCTTGTCCTCATACGTCCTCACAAAATGGGAAAGCCGAACACAAAATTCGTACCATTAATAACATTGTCCAAACTTTGTTGGTTCATGTTTCCATACCCCCTTCTTTTTGGCATCATGCTCTACAAATGGCTACATATCTTCTTAACATGCTTCCTACCAAAGGTTTGACATATTTGTCCCCTCTTCAAATCTTATATAATAAGACTCTTTCGTATTCACATCTTAGGGTCTTTGGGCGCTTAGGTTATCCATTGTTTCCGTCCACCACAATTAACAAACTTCATGCCCGTTCCACCCCTTGTGTATTTTTGGGTTATCCGTCTAATCATCATGGTTACAAATGTTTTGATTTAACCTCTAATAAAATCATCATTAGTCGCCATGTTATTTTTTATGAAACTCAATTTCCCTTTGCTAACGTGAGTAGTCCCGTGCCTAGTTCGTATAATTTTTTGGACAGCACCATCTCTCCGTATATTATCCGTCATTTTTCGGACCTATCCCACAACCAAAATCCTTCAACGGGCCCGCTGCCCGCTGGACCTATAGTCCTGTCTCACCCCTCTGTTTCTAGTCTCGTACTTGGGCCAGCTTCTGTCCCAATTTCCGCAATTGGGCCAGTTGCCCAGCCCAATACGGTAACTGGTCCAATCTTGACTTCAGGCACTGCTACAGTTCTAGTTCTGGGCCAGCAGGCCTCTGCTGGCCAGTCCGTCACGTGTCCTGAAATTTCCCAAAATCCACCCCATTCTCCCTCGAGTCATAGACTGGTCACTCGTAGTCAACGGGTATTGTTAAACCAAAAAGACATTTTAATCTAAATTCTAATGTTCTTAAATCACCCCTGCCCCGTAATTATGTGTCTGCTTTAAATGACCCGAATTGGAAAATTGCTATGACCGACAAATATAATGCTCTTATTGATAATAAGACGTGAGAGTTGGTGCCCCGTCCATCTGGTGTTAATATTATTCGGTCTATGTGGAATTTTACTCATAAAGACAATTCTGACGGTTCTTTTGCGAGGCATAAGGCTCGTCTTGTAGGTGATGGTAAGACTCAACAGGTTGGTGTGGATTGTGGTGAGACATTTAGTCTGGTGGTCAAACCGGCTACCATACGCAATATGCTCAGCTTGGCTCTTTCGAAAGCATAGCCCATTCATCAGTTAGATGTGAAGAGTGCTTTCTTACATGGTGATCTTAAGGAGACAATCTATATGCATCAGCCCTTGGGATTTAGGGATCCCAAATATCCTCATCATGTCTGTTTATTGAAGAAGTCCTTGTATGGGCTTAAGCAGTCCCCACGGGCTTGGTATAAGAGGTTTGCAGACTATGTTTCGACTATTGAGTTTTCTCACAGCAAATGTGATAATTAATTGTTCATATATCGTCGTGGTTCTTCCCTAGCTTATATACTATTATATGTGGATGATATTATCTTGACTGCCACTTCTGATGCATTACGCCAGTCTATCATGACAATGCTTAGTTCTGAGTTTGCTATAAAAGACTTGGGGCCCTTGAGTTACTTTTTGGGGATTATTGTTTCTCGTCATGCAAGTGGGTTGTTCATGTCTCAACGCAAGTATGCACCTGAGATTATTGAGCGTGTTGGCTTGTCTTCGTGCAAGTCTACTTCCACTCCCGTCGATACTAAGCCGAAGCTGGGTGTTGCGACTGGCTCACCTTATGAGGATTCGACCCGCTATCGCAGTCTTGCAAGGGCTCTTCAGTATCTTACATTCACGACACCAGATATTACTTATGTTGTACAACATGTGTGCTTTTTTATGCGTGATCTCAGTGTTGAACACATGAATGCGCTCAAACGCATTATTCGATACATCCAATAAACACTTAACTATGGCTTACATTTATATCCGTCCTCGACATCTACACTTGTCTCGTAGATGCTGATTGGGGTGGTTGTCCAGATACCAGACGTTCCAGGTCTGGCTATTGTATGTTTCTTGGTAATAACTTGGTCTCATGGTCTGCGAAGCGTCAGTCTAGATTGTCACACTCTAGTGCAGAGGCCGAGTGTCGAGGGATAGCCAATGTGGTATGTGAATCATGTTGGTTACGTAATCTTCGTTTAGAGCTTCATTGTCCTATTCAGAAGGCTACCTTTGTTTATTGTGATAATGTGAGTGCTATCTACCTTTATGGTAATACTGTTCAACATCAGCGCACTAAACACATCGAGATGGATATTCACTTTGTTCGCGAAAAGGTAGCGCGTGGACAAGTACGCGTCTGCCATATCCCTTCCAGGTATCAAATTGCAGACATCTTTACAAAGGGTCTTCCTCGATCCTTTTTGAAGATTTTAAGGATAGTCTCAGCGTACGAATACCGCCCGCTAAGACTGCGGGTGTGTGTTAAATATACAATAGGTATACACGGAAACCCATCACAAATGGGAATCTGTGATATACACACCGTGTATACCGTATTTTTGGTAACAAAATATGTTGTATTAATTGTATATAATTAACATTGTATACTTACCATAATTATAGGATCCTTGTACAAATAGAATAAGGTTTTGGAAGTAAAATAAAAATATAATTTTTCTATTATGAAAATTATAAATTATATATATTTTCTTTTATTAATAAAAATAATAAAGGATTATTTCTTTCAAGAACATCACATCAAAATTTAAAATCTAAAAACGTCAATGGATTTGAAATTCTTGAAAAAAGTGAAAGTTGTATTGAAATAGATGGGGAACGTTTTGCAATGTACCTAAATAGGAATTGTGTCATATGAATTGCAACTGAGAGAGTAACTGATTATGTAATAATATTTGTTTTGGGCACGACACAGTAGAAGGCAAGACTAATGCAGGGTTCACAGTTTCATCAAGGGAATCCCCATGGACCCCTTTTCAGGGAATGCAGGCAATGGGAAACTGGGAATAATGGGATCTCTCAATTCGAGCTCGCAACTGAGCGCAAATGGGGTCCTTACATATGCCCAACAAAGGTTAACAAAGGTCAACTAAGGCTGAAGTTCTCTCAGCAAACTTCCCTTACCACGAGTAAGGTGACAAATTTTGTTATCTCCAGCAATATATATTTGACTGTAAAATCCAACTGTCATTTTTTCTGCTGATTTTTTTCACTCAATACTGTGGTCAGCATGGATATGACCTCCTTAGGCTATTTAGTTTGTTTATTCTCATATTTGAGGTGAGGCAGTGCCCTCCAAAAATGTTGTCATAGCTTTGTTATACAACTTAATCAGGTCATGAATTTAATTAGTGGTTAAAGCCATCAAGCTGAAGAAAATCTGTCAGTGGGGCGGGTAAATGCGGGTACCGCCCCGCACCCGCTCCAGTTGGGTCGGGTATGGGGGATGGTTTGGTGGGGCGGGTATGGGTATCAAAAGTGCTACCCGCCATGGGTAGTGGGGCGGGGTGGATTTCATATAAGACTCGCACCGTACCCGCACCGCCCGTACCCGGCCCATACCCGCACCGCCTAAATAATGGGGCGGGTACCCGCATTTACCCGCCCCAGTGACATCTAAATTAGCCACCAAATCTGTTACATCACTGAAATGACCGAGTGCCTCCATAACTCTAGAGATGGTATTCATATTTTATTTGCAGAAAATCATCAAATCATCATCAAAGATAAGGTGAGTCAATTTTGAGAGTTTACACAGGATGGAACTGAAAATCAGATAGTTCACTCATTTCTTGTAGAGTTCTAGAAAGATATTCCATCACCAACACAAACAATAGTGGTGACATGAGATCTCCCTGCCTAAACAAATCATGACATATCAAGACATTATGAACCAATGATCTTCCAGCTATAAAAGTTGCTTGATTCTCTGCCACAACAGTAGGAATGATGTTCTTTAATCTCATGTAAATTAATTTAGAAATGCATTTATATAAGACATTGCAGCAAGATATGGGCCTATATTAACTAACATATTGGGGGGCTGCCACTTTGGGGATCAAAGATATAATGGTAGAATTTACTTGTCTTAGTAATTTACCATTCTCAAAGAACTCCAGCACAACACTTGTCACCTCCTGCCCAATAATACTCCAAGCATCTCCAGTGGGGCGGGTAAATGCGGATACTGCCCCGCACCCGCTCCAGTTGGGTCGGGTATGGGGGATGGTTTGGTGGGTGGTGGGGCGGGTATGGGTATCAAAAGTGCTACCCGCCATGGGTGGTGGGGCGGGTGTGGGGGTGGGTTTTAGGTGGCGGGTACGGGTATGGGGTACCCTTCCCCCGCCCCCGCCCCCGCCCTGCCCCGCCCCGCCCCGTTGACATCCCTAGACCCAGACAAGAAATTAAAGCAGTAATTAAAACGATATGAACATGCTGATAACAAAAGCGAATAAGCCATGATAGCGCATTATGAAAAAGTAAGAAATAACTAGCGTACAAAGGAATAATTGTACTCCACCTCCATTCTTCAGACATTCTTGCCGTCTTAAAAATGACGTTAAACAGCTCAGTCAGCCACTCCAAACCTGCCCTGCCTGCGCTCTTTCAAAATTCAACTGGTATCTCATCAGGCCCGATAGCTCGTCCCCTGCGCATTCTGCGAACAACACCCTTAACCTCCTCAACCTTAATGTTTCTACAATACCCAAAATTCCAGTACCTACCAGAATGCTCTAGATTTCCTAGAACAATGTCTCCATCTCCTTTTTCATTCAAGAGTTTATGGAAGTAAGACTGCCACCTCCGCCTAATATGCGCGTACTCCACCAGTACTTTACCGTCCTCGTCCTTGATGCATCTCACGTGATTCAAGTCACGGGCCCTCCTCTCCCTTGCCTTGGCTAGTCTGTATTACTTCTTATCCCCGCCTTTCTCTTCCAATTCCACATACAGGCGTTCAAAAGCCGTCGTTTTCGCCGCCGTAAGCGCTAGCTTTGCCTCCTTCCTCGCCATCTTATACAGTTCCTTATTTGTCCACTTCTCCACCTCATCCTTGCTTTCTATCAATTTCGCATACACCGCTTTCTTCGCTTCCACCTTCTCTTGAACTTTACCATTCCACCACCAGTCCCCTCGATGCCCACCACTGTTATCCCGCGATGCCCCTTGCACTTCTCTAGCTACCTCTCGAATGCAATTGGCCGTCTCCCACATACCTGTCGCATCCCCACTACTAAAGAAAAAAACCATTCTCACTGTAATTTTATTTTCTTTCTTGTTGATTCGATGATTACCAATTTGAAACTTGGCTTGACTCTCCTTAAAGATCACCGATTACGATTTGATAGAAGTTAGCTATTCAAAGAGATAAGAGATATGGCGCGAGGGCCTCCTAAGGGATGTGATGCTTTTCGGTAAGGGCAAGAAGCTTCATAACGTGGGTCTTGATGGATGAGATGAGCAGAAGTGTTGAGTTCATTTATATAAACTAACATGAGTGTCAGCCCTCTTGTCCGAGACTTGGTGGACAGGTTTATGTGGAACCTAGATTGTCAGGAGTAGCAAGTTTCCCAGTGAATTATCGAGGTGTGCGCAAGCGGACCTGAACCATAAAAAAGGAAGTTAGAGAACTCTGTTTGGTGCTTGAAGTTAAAGAACTTGCAGGCAGTTGTTCATTTGCATGTTCGATTATCTTGTTCAGTAGCTTATTTGAATCATCACCGTCAATAATAAAAAGCTAGACAACTCTTTTTGGTGCTTAAAATTAAAGAACTTGCAGCTGGAAAATGCTTCATTGATCGGGCTTATCTTATCATTTCATGTTCGACTATTTTGGGATCAGTAAGGATGATGGACAAACATACCTCTTGCATGGTCAAATGTTAATACGATCGGAAATCAAGTGCAATTACATGTCCCTATATCTTAGACTTGCTTTGCATGTAGGATGATGCTCACTGTTGGTCATAAATCCAAAAAGGGGCATCCCGGTGCACTAAGCTCCCGCTATGCGCGGGGTCTGGGGAAGGACCGGACCACAAGGGTCTATTGTACGCAGCCTAACCCTGCATTTCTGCAAGAGGCTGTTTCCACGGCTCGAATCCGTGACCTCTTAGTCACATGGCATCAAATTTACCAGTTACGCCAAGACTCCCCTTTCAAGAACTATAAATCCCTTTTTAAGAAAAATGATGTCAGCTAAAGGACATTGCAATTGTTGCATTTAGGTCCGTATGTAAACCTTTGGGTTTTCTTGTTAATTCGCAACACTTAGCGTCATGCTATACATTGAAATGTAGCTTAAAGTTAGGTCTGCATGCTTTGGCATGTGCGTCGAAGCCGAGAGTCATTTAAGGCTGTCTTTATTATGTGATTATCTTCACTTGTTCAATTTTCCTTTCTCCTTTTGGGAAGATCACGTATAATCTTGTTGAATTTAATGTCTAAGTGGTAGTTCATGTCGCCTTCTCTATTCCGTTGTGGTAATTTGTTCTTTTCTGCTAAACTTTAGTGTTGTAACTTTCTGTAGAAGGACATCATGTGTGAACCCTCGGAAATCTGCTATAATTCAGAATACTTCATCACAACCCCAGTGGTTGAAGTAAATGCCTACAATTTTTTCTCCAAATTTCCCCTCTTACCGTCTTCAACAGCAGAGGCAGCACCAAATGCTTATGCAGAAATAATTAGCGTCACTTCAGCACTTGCGTCAAAAATCAATGTGTTTGAACCCAGGCGAGTTATCCCAAACTGCACAGCAGCAACAGCAACTGGGGCATCCTCAGATGCATCAGCAGCTCCAACAGCAGCAACAACAACCTGAGCAGGTTTTGCATCAGCAGCAGTCTTCTCCAACAATGGATGTCCCTAGTGGCCACAATTCTGTGTGTTTGACTGGATCAGAACCAGATGCCACTGGATCTGAATCGACGACTCCTGGGAGTAGTTCAAGCCAGGGGACTGGAGAAAGCAATCAGCTTCTTGGGAAAAGAAAGATACAGGATTTAGTTTCACAGGTTTCCCCTTCAACTCGTTAATCTGTAAAACTTTCTGTTCTCCTTGGCGGTTACTCAAGCAAACTGTTGGAATCAATTTTTATGTTTTTTATTTTCACAAACAAACCTTTAAAAAATTTGGTGTACGAAGTATACCAAAATTTATCTCTCCATCAGTTTCCTTTTTCACTACCCCCAAACTCCAACGGAAGCTTCCAATCCTGCAACGTTTTTACTAAACTGTACTGCGAAAAAAGGTGAATTTGAATAAACCGTACTTCTGAATACAGTTGAGTTCTATAAATAGGTTTTGTGGTTATTAATACTGCAACTTTAACAGTTTTGCACATTTCAGGTGGATCCGCAGGGAAATGTTCATCCTGAAGTTGAAGAGCTTCTTTTAGAGATTGCTGATGACTTTATTGATTCTGTGAGGCACAAAAATGATTTGTTCCTTGTTATTTTTATCTTTTTTGTGAGGATTGGGCTGGGGGGGTTGGGGGATTGCGTGTATCATGTTTTTCATGACTGCCTTTCTAGTTTTTTTTTGTTTCAAGTTGTAACATTGTTTAGCTTTTCAGACTCTGTGGTTGAGTACATTCACTTAGCCAGTTAAAGAGGATTTTTTCTTTAAGGGTCATCACCCGCTGATTCTGGCATCTTCCTCCCGCACCTCCCCCTCACTCAAATTTAAACAAATGGGCAGAACGTTACACTAAGCTCCCGCTATGCGCGGGGTCCGGGGAAGGGCCGGACCACAAGGGTCTATTGTACGCAGCCTTACCTCACATTTCTGCAAGAGGCTGTTTCCACGGCAATACCCCCCCCCCCCCCCTCCTTTGCCATTTTGAGTTGTGCTGCTAAAAAAAAGTTAAAGGCGTGATGAGGAACCTTTTCAAAGAGGTTGAATAAACAAAACTAAATAAATTTTGTTGGGAAGTGAATTTAATGTTATCGATTTACTTTGATGCATGAAACTGTCAATCAATAGCTTCCTTTTATAATACTTTCTGCAGAAAATAATTCCTGAAAGTCAACATATATGATATGTGTATTAGCATTGATTGTTTGTCATTTTCTTTGCTAAGTTTCATGTTCCGTCCTCTTTGTAGGTTACTACATTTGCTTGCAAATTGGCAAAGCATCGGAAATCTTCGACTCTGGAGTCCAAAGATGTATTGTTACATTTAGGTTTGTGCCAGCAAATGCAAAAGATGCAGACTTGTTTACTTTGTTTTGTTTTTTTAAGAAAAAACAAGCAATTTATCACTTTTTTAGAATGTAAGATAAATCAATATAGACTTTATTAAAGATAATAGAAATATAGAAATTTGTACTTGTTGCGTATATTTTCATAATAAGATCATTTTTATTGCTTTCTGTTTATGAGTGTTTTTTACATGATTATATGGTGTCCTCTGCATTTAGTCTGTACACATGTTTTCTATCTGGAATGTAATTAGAGTCACAAAATTTAACACCATATTCCTATTGACACAAATTGGGACCAAAGTTTTCATAGCTGTACAGTGCATTTTTCATCTCCAGAGTTCAATGTTTTTCTAATAGGTTTCTCTTCTCCAGTGATTCATTTGTTGGGCTAATACTAGGTTTTTCTCCTTGGCACCAACGTTTACCATTAATATCTACTTCGCTTTCTTTAGCTCTTTAAGCTTTTTATCTAATTATGCACACAACCAACTACTAGAATTTGTATTCCACCACCTCAGACGTAGGCATCAAGAGTTGCTGGCGAATTATATGATGAGAACAGTTTGAATAGCTAAGCTTTCTCTTTAGTCATCAGGAGTGGCTCGAGTAAGGTGTGACCTGAGTTCAAAAGTTGAGTATCTGAATTGTCCTAGTTGCATCTGAGAGCGTGACACTGTAGTTGTGTACGTATAATGATTTCCCATTCTGTGAATAGATTTTGACTTCTCAGTTGTTTAGAACATGTACGACGACGCAACTAACCTATACCATCGCAGCACATTAACTCCTGGTAAAATTTTACTAGGCAACAACTTTTTGCTGCACTTGATTTGCTGTTTTTGACGGAAAGGCTTCTTCATTATCTCATCCATGCAGTAGTTCCTGAGAATGTTTACATTCGGCATGTCATTGCTGAAGATGTTTTTACATAAATTTTATCAAGGAAGAAAAAATATAGAGGTATTGCTCTAATTTAGGTGTGATGTTTTTACAGAGAAAAATTGGCATTTGACTGTTCCAGGTTTTTCAAGTGAGGATAAGAAGCACCCTTCAGAACCTGTAAGTTCCTCTTCATCTCTTAACTTTCCCGGGTGGTACGCTGGTATGTCACATATAGTGGCGGAGCTAGAATTTTCATTAAGGGGGTTCAAAATATGAAAAAGTAAACACACGGAGAAGCCAAAGGGGGTTCAACGTCTACTATATATACATAAAAAATAATTTGTTTTTATAATTTTAACCATGTATAAACAGTGTAATTTTCCGCCGAATGGTGTTCAGCCTTGGCCCTTCCTCCCTCCGGCCCTGGTCACATATATATGATAATTGAAGGTTTTGAGTTATGATGCATAGCTAATGATGAAACATGACCTATGATTACTGAAAGTACTCGTTAACATATTTCTTGAAAAAAAAGAAGAAGGAAAAAGCTCAATAACTTAGCTTTTTGCCCAAGTCTTGGTTATGTAATTTAATTTCTGATTAGACCCTCGTCGCATTATATGTACTTACTAATCTCTTTCTCGGCCAAATAGTAACTTTAAGCTGAGTGTAAATTCAGGCTGTTTTTATAATATCATGTTTCTAACTTTGTGGCTTTGTGTAATCATCAAGTGATTCTTACAAAGAGCGTTTGGAAATGGTGAGTTGCAGTTCATTCGTTGTGATAATATGACCCGCATTTGTTTTAGGTGTATAATTCATAGTCTTGGTACTTGACTCAGATACGTAGCATGATGGAGGCTTCACAAGCTGAAACAAGTACAAGCAGTAGCACTAAGGAGAACAGTCCGGGACTGGGTGACCATGTTGGTTCAAGGGACATATTCGGACCACCAAGTTCAGAGCAAATGGTTTCAAGTGACATAATTGGACCACCAAGTTCAGAGCAAATGGTTTCAAGTGACATAATTGGACCACCAAGTTCAGAGCAATTGGTTTCAGAGTCTAATGGACAAATATAATGCAACAGTAACAGGTTTCCTGATGTCCCTGAAGTTTGGTATTACCCCTCGTTTCACTGTAATAAAGACTTGTTCTAGAATAAGTTCAACTATAGTTTCTTGTTGACTGAAGAACATAAACCTAGTAGGTTGTTAATTTGCATGCCCGTTTATGTTAATCGCATGATTGTTCTCCCATGTTTTACATAATTATGTCTAATTGTGTTTTTTTCTATTCTATTTCTCTTCATCAACCCTAATTTATGTAGTGAAATAGTTCAGTATAGTCTCATGCCCCCGACTTGGTAGACTTCTCATCTTATCAATTTCATATGCTATAAATTATTCTTGAGGAAAAGAAATTTAGATTATTGGATGAACTAACAAAGTAGAGTAGTTATTTTTTTTGTAGTTTTTCCAACAATTTTCTTCCTTGCCTGTAGTATTTGTCACACGCTTAGTTGTAATTAATAAGTTGTTCCATAATGGAAGTCTCAGGTTCAAAACTCATTGTCTACGACAACAGGAGATTTGTCTTCTGGGTCGAGCTCGTCGCACGGGATTTGCCTAGTACGAGTTATTTCTCCTGTGTGGTTTGCGAGCTATTACACGACCCTATGTGTTGTGCGCATCCGAAGGGTCAATTGCGGGTTTCCTTGTCATAAAAAAAAAGAGTTGTTCCATGCTTTAAAATCAAATGAAAGTTGAACAGTCTTTGAGTCCTATTGGATAATTTTTTTTGTCAAACAGCTAACCTTTATTGAATTGATGCGGGGTTAATGGCGGACTTTGATTCGTTATAATTGCCATTTCAAGTTCACTGCTTTTAGTAATACAAAGAGAAGCCCCCCAGGGGCACAGGTGAGTTGGTAAGTGACAAGGTGATTGGGGTACAACCACTCCGACGTCGCGGGTTCGAATTCGTGTGGTGAGAGTCTTTGCTGAAATATTGCAAGGGTTGTTGCTGGGTTTGTGTCCCGTTGGTCCTCTCTCTTGCAAGGCTGCCACTCGCGCATATCCCTCGATTTACATCCCACCTGGCCAAGGGCCTCTGATACAGGTGGGGTATTTCCATAGACATGAGGCAACTACAAAATCAAATGGTCATAAAGATAGAAGTGGGTTTTGACTGTCTCAGAGACGTTAGAGTTGTATGTATATTCCCTCTCCTCTGGCTCAAAAAGATTTCACTTTTCGCTTTTTGATAATCAAATTTCTTAATTTTGATCGTGTGTGAGAACATAAAATTCTTAAATTTTTTGAAATAAAATTTACATATTTGAAAACTACGTAAAAAATATCATAAGTCACAATAATTAATAATTTAAAATATTTAAAAGATATTTGAAAAAGTTACGGTCAAAGAACAACTCTCAAAAAACAAAACGTGTCAATCTTTTTGACAGAGGAGTACTTACTTCAATTCAAAAGATCGGTGGGCAGACACTCAGACGTCAACGACTATATTATATTACTACTTGGGCATCTTTGATCTACGATGAACACTTTCTTGCATTACAATCCCTTTTTACGTGCTTTTTGCAAAGTATGTGTGCTTAAATGCTTAATGTAAAATATTAGTAATTGTAAACGTGTAAATATAGGAAATAATATATTTCCTACCCATAATTAGAATATTTCCATATATTGTGTAAATATAATTATGCTAAGACTGAGATTCCTCTTTTGTATAGACTTAGGATTCCTATTGTATAAGGAATGAATATTGTACTCTATATATACATTGATATTAATGAAAGACTCCCCAAGGGAGATTAATATCATCTCACATGGTATCAAGAGCCAAATAAACAAAACCCTAAAAACCTTTCTCTTCCCACAGTAGCTTTGCCCTCTCTACGCGGCCCTCCCGGATTTTCTTCTTATTTTTCGGATTTTGTTCTTCCTTTCTTCTCTTCTCTAAATGGCTATCCCTGATTCTTCCACACTTTCTGATGCCTCTACCTCCACAAATCCCACCATAAAGTCATCACCCCCGTTTCATCCCGCCCTTAGTATTTTCAACATCAAGAACCATATTCCCATTATTCTTGATCAAGAAAACAACCAGTGTTCTCCCTGGGTTGAACTTTTTCGCAATCATGCATGTCTCTATAACGTGCTTGACCATATTGATGACACTATTTCGCGCCCTACGGAGGTTGATGATTCTATCTGGCATCGTCTCGACGCCGGCGTCAAACAATGGATATATGGTAGTATCTCTCAGGATTTGCTCCTTACTATCATGAAATCTGACTCCACAGCCCTTGACTTGTGGAATCTTTTGGAGGAATTTTTTCAGGACAACAAGCACACTCGTGCCGTGTATTTGGAAGAACAGTTCAACAAAACACGTCTTGAAAACTTCTCCAATGTCTCTGAGAACTGCAAGCAGCTTAAACTTCTAGCGGATCAACTCTCCAACATCGGCATGCACATCGCGACGATAAAATGGTGCTACAAATGATTTCTGGCCTTACTAAGGGCGAATATGATACTTTGGCCACCATTATTCAACAGGCAGATCCACTACCGAGTTTTAACAAAGCTCGCTCACAATTGTTGCTCGAAGAAACCCGTCGTGCTAAGCAGGATGAGCACGCCCAGCAGGTGTTAGCTGTCGACACGCAACCCCAAGATCGACGCAACCAGACAACTCCCAGCGGCCGGGGCGGCGGCAAAGTGGAAAAGGCGGCGGTAGAGGAGGTCGTGGTCGTGGCAAGGGTCGCGGTCAACAGAACCAACAGCAGCAACAACAACAGAGATCGCAGAACAATCGGGCCGCGCCTCGCCAGCTGTTTACAAGATCAAGGGCGCTTAGTACAGAGTCGCGACGCCTCTGGGGCCAGAGTCAAGCGACGGCAAGTCCATTCCAAGACAAAGATCCATACAATCCGTATTCTTACCCCGGTTTGTTAGGCCCCGCTCCAGCCCCACAGCAGGCCCACTTCATGCAAGGTCAGGTCCAGCAGCCCTCCTCCGGCATGACACCCACTGAGTTGGGTCAGGCGTTCAACACCCTCTCTATGCAACAACTTGACAATACTTGGTACATGGACTCAGGCGCCACATCTCACGTCACCCAGTCTGCAGGTACTATTCCTAAACTGTTTCGGTTAAAGCATCCTCAATATGTTACAGTTGGTAGTGGACAACGCATTCCAGTTAAGGGTTATGGTACCTCATACACACAACCTCCTCATCCACCCTTCTCCCTCAAAAACACCCTTAATACCCCACACATAATTAAGAACCTCATATCTGTCCGCCAATTTACTCGTAATAATTCTGTCTCCGTGGATTTTGACCCTTTTGGTTTTACTGTGAAGGATCTTCATACGGGGACACCTCTTACGAGATGCAATAGCACGGGGGATCTCTATCCATTCACTTCCACCTCCGCTGCCAGATCTTGCTCTCCCGTCACTCTAGCGGTTGTTTCTTCTTCAACTTGGCATAATAGGCTTGGTCATCCAGGAGCCCCAGTTTTTAATTTTCTTAGAGGCAACAATTTCATTGCTTGTAATGGGAAACTTGCCCAAAATTGTGTTTCTTGCTCTTTAGGTAAACATGTTCGTCTTCCGTTTAAATCATCTACTAGTGTTACATTTGCTCCTTTTGATATCATACATACCGATTTATGGACATCTCATATTTCTAGTTCTCTCGGTCATAAATACTATCTTGTGTTGCTTGATAATTTTTCTCCAAGGGAGATTAATATCATCTCACAGTAATTGTTAGATGAAGTACTACAGTTAATTATATTTCGAATAGTACAAATCATACAGACATATTATTGTATTACAAGAACTTTTAAGGAGGACTATAGTCTATAGGTGGAAAATTTAATATTGGAGAACGCCATTTACATTTCTTTGGTTATACCATATGATTTTCTTGGTAACGACAATTTTTTTTCTTATAATAGTAGTCCCATAAAAAGGAGACAAATGAGAAAAAGAAATCATGTTCTTCTTCTTTCAACAGACAACAAATTAACGCGAAGATTCAATGTTACAAGAATTTAACCTATTATCATTCACAATAAAATTCTGAAGCTTTGAGTTTCCTCTTCTTCCTTCTTTTAACTCTTAGAGGAACTGATAATACTCAAATTTTACATTCGAAATATTAAGAAAGAAGATAGTAATTACGCTTTACTACTAGAAGGCATATATTTTATGTGAATGAGGATTTATCTCGATTTTAGAAAACAAAATCTTGAAGTACCATTACGGTCATGTTGAAATGGTAGAATCCCGTCGCCCTTAAATATAAGACTTGAAACTTTCAAAAAAATAATCCTGTTAAGGGAGTGTTTCTCCCCTTTAATGAATTTTATGCGGTATAAATCGAGATTATTCGTTGAATCTAATCTATTGAACAATGCGACTTTTAACCCAATATTTATGACGACATTTCAAATATAGATTATAAATGCAATTTTTATATGTATTGATCATGAGACTACTCACAACCTGAATAAAATGTCAGCGTGCTTGGTGAAGTTATATGTAATACGTTTTAATAATCATGCAAATTTATTTTCAGAAAAGGGCCAAATATATATATATATATATATATATATATATATATATATATATATATATATATCCTTTTACACGCTACACTATCCTCGGCGACGATATCGTCATCGGAGATGAGCGGGTGGCTGAGCGTTATCGCGAGCAAATATATATATATTATTAAAAATAGTTTAAGCCCCCTCGTTTGAGTTTCGGTTCAAATACACCCCTCCGTACTTTCGGTTCAAATATATCCCTCCCATTATAATTTCGGTCAAAGTATAACAGGAGGGGCATATTTTGATCAAAAATATGACGGGAGGGGTATAATTGAACTGAAAATCAAACGAAAGGTATATTTAAATTATTTTTGATAATGCATGGATATATTTGAACTTTTTTTTACATTTCATAAAGGGAAAAGGTGCAAATATATACTTCGACTTTGCGACTTAGAACTAGGGGTGAGCACGGGTACAGGGTACCCATATATCCGACCGGAACCGACACTAACGAGTAGGTTCCGGGTAGATATATTATAATAACGGGTAGGGTCCGGATAGTAAAATTAGGAACCGATCAATGTCGGGTCCGGTTCCGATTTCGGCAAATAGAGACAGGGTACCCGGACCCGGAACCGATACCCGGAACCTATAAAATATTAAATATTTTAATTTTTTTTAGAAACATTTGGACCACTTTTAACTTTCTCCAAAATTATTTGTTGCACACCTGCACATTGATTTTCCCCACCCCAAGACGTAAATATTTTAGCTTTTTCACCCCTTTATTCTATAATGCTCTTTGTGCCCTAAGAGAAAACACTCAAAACTCTCTCAATAATAATGGCGTTTTAGCTACACCACCGAGCTTCATCGTCGTCGTTGTTGAAGCTTTCTCTCAGGTACTTTCATCGTTGTCGTCATTGAAGCTTCACCTTTGCATCTTTCTCTCCTTTGGTTGGTTCACGTCATTCCTAAAATGTATATGGGTTCATATCTAACTCTTCAATTTCTTTTTAATATCATATGCTTCTGTTCTATTTCAGGCGATACTCATCTTCAATTTGTATTACTTTTTTATTTGAAATATAAATCTATTTTTAAAATTTGTGTATATTTTTGTAGTTGTGAAGATGAAATTTAGGGATTTACTAGTATAATAAAGCTTTTCTTTTGTATCGAAGAGCTTATGAACACGAAAATAAATTTAATTCATATATTTTCAAATTTATTTTGAAATCAACACGTTCAATTAATTGAGTGTCAAATTTGGCTTGCAATTTTAGGTTTTGGTAACAGAATTAGCTTTTCTACAATGAATAAGTTTTCTAAAACTTCTTATAAGGGTACTAAAAACTCCGATTGCAGGCTAAAAAACTACTTGATGAAATTATTTTAGAACTCTTTTTTATTCTCATAGGCTTAAAAATTGTTGCTTAATTTGTGTTTTTTATTTATAGGGTACCCGGGAACCTACCCGGACCCTGCGATCCGGGTAGGTTCCGGGTAGTAAATTTAGGAACCGATCTTTTACCGGGTAGGGTCCGGGTAGTTAAAAAATGTTAGGGTATCCGGACCCGCTCACCCCTACTTAGAACAGATATACTACTCATTAAAAAAAGTGATGCATATAAACCCCTGTCGTTATACAAATGGTGCAAATATACCAAGATATTACACAAATGATGCAAATATACTATTTTCGCTATTTTAAAAAAAAATTATTTACCTTATTTTTTAATTTTTAAAAATGCCATGTGGTTATTAAAGAAAAAATCTATTCATTTTTTCGGGTAGATTTGTTTTTGTAAAGCCACATGATAATTTTTTCCGATGGATCGAGTATGATTCATTTAAAAAATATCTTTGTGTTTTAAAAAAATAATTTTATCCGGTTTTTTAAACAAACCTGACTCAATCCATAAAAAAATATCACGTGGCTCTTTTAAAAAATAAATCTACCCAAAAAATAGATATTAAAAAAAGTAATGTGGTATTATTTAATTAAAAAATAAACTAAATAATTTTTAAAAAATATTTCATTAGCAAAAGAGTATTATTTGTATCATTTTATATAACGATAAATATATATATGCATAACTTTTCTAATAGATGTACGTGCTCTGTATCACAAAGTTGAGAAATAGGCTTTTCCCCCTTTCATAAAACTTAAACGCGTGCCAAAAATCACATCTAAAAGCAAAGAGCATGGAGAAATGGCGAAATGGGTTTCACCAAATAGTAACATTACAGGCAAGATGAATTTTTTTTTTTTTTGGACGTACTGTTGTTCTTGGATTAATTTCCCAAATTAGACCTACAATTTGAACCCCCCCCCCCTTACACGTTCCCTTTCTCTCTCTCTCTACCTTCTTCGTCCCCCATTTCTGAGAAGCAGAGGTCAAGGTTAACCATAAAAGATAGTAACACAATTTATGACCCGATTTAATCACCCGGACTCCAATTCATGATGCCCTAGTTCTTGGGGGCATCATCATCATCTGCAACAGTTCCTTTTTTCGTTTCTTTAATAATCAACATTTTGTTGATTCATCAAGATCACATACAATACCTAGGGTGCCACTCATTGCAATTTCCCGAACCCTAATTCGTAATTTCCAATTGCTTAAAGCACCAAGCTTTTATTGAATTTGAAGAAGATTTTGCTTAATTCGAGACCGACCCAGATGCCAGGTGGCTTTGAATAAACCGGGTTCAAATGAAGCCAAATGGATATTGAAGATTCATATAGTTGATCCCTAATTAGGTTTAAATTAAGGGTTTAGATGTATGGATCCATCATTGTTGATCTTAACTTTGAATATCTGTTTTTGCTTCCTTGCTATTGCCGTACAATCTCAGCAAAATGTGAGTCCTCCACCACAGCCGTCTCAGCCACCGCCACCTCCTCCGCCTCCACCACCACCACCATTACCACGGCCTCCCCCGCCACCCCATCACCGTCGCCATCCTCCACCACCTCCAAAATCTGTGCATTCTGCTCCGAAAATGACGGAGAGTAAACACGATAAATCTCACGGGAAATCGCGAAAGAAGCCAAATTGGGGGAAGAAATTAGGGTTTATGTTTGTGGGTGTTGCTGGGATCTTGCAGGTGTGTGTGGTGGCGTTCTTGTTAATCAAGAGAAGACAATTGTTAAAGGCTGATAGTAGATAATGAAAGGAACATTTGAATATAAGGATGTATATCAGCTCTCATTTGTTAATAGCATTTAGTCTAATTAATTCAGATTTTTAAAGAGAGCACTCAGCAATGAGCACGGCATCGATGAATTAGAAGGATTAAGGATTCAGCTATAGTGTTGATTACTGCATTTGCGCATTGGTCGCTACTGTGAATTTGGTAATCATTAGCAAAATATTCCTTCTTTCATATTTTTTTCTTCAACTTTTGCTGTTTATATTACGTTTTTCGTTTTAATGGAATGAGTATCAATGTATCATATATGACTGTGTGAATGATTTAGAACTCATTGTGATTTTCATGTGTTCCGTTATTTGGAATTTATGTTCTTCGTAATTTTGCTGTCAGTTTTGGTGAGCTTTTGTGTAACGGAAGGGTAGGAAGAAATTGAATATTCCAGTAGTATGAAGCTGCAAACAGCTATTGTCAAAAGTCATCTATGATAGTCCTTTTTTCGCTGGAATATTCTGCATATGTTTGTTATGAGGGTTGGTTTGCTCTTTTAGCAGAAACATGTTGTAATGCTGTACTGCAGGAAAGTTTTATCCATTATCCATGACAGTGAATTATAAAGAATGCACTTTTACAGTGCTTGTTGATGGATACTTTGGGCTAAAGTTGATATAGCAGATAAATTAGCAGGAAATTAGGAAGGATAAGGAGGAAGAAATACAGATGAAGGTGCAGATCATCTGTAGGTTACTTTTTATCTTTGAAGCATGACTTGAAGTATTATATTTCAAGCATAATTCAATTAAGAAAGAGAAAGGATTAGAGGTGAAAATTCATGGCGCAACTTGAATTTTATCTCTTTTACATTTAAATGATCTTGCATCCTTACTAGTTTAGAAGAAATTTATTAATTAAGTAATAATATAGATGATGGTGACCTTTTCCCTTAATTTATTTGATATGATGTGGTGTCTATACCTGCTCGCACGTACCTTGACTAATCCACTGGACAACCTGCGACATTGCAAAGAATTGGGACTTAATAGATGCTCCTTAAACTTCAATTAAATGTACAACTAATTCTTGACAATGGGAGTTGCTTGATTTCTCCTACTAGATCAAAAACAAAAAAGTTGCTCGGTTTGTCCTAGAATTAGTTTGTTGTTTGTTGACTGCTTGCTAAAATGTGACTTGAAGTTCTAACAGCAAAAATACCTTAGTTACTCGTTCTTCCTTGTGTTGAACTAGGAGTGCCAACTCATCACGACTCTTGTTTTTTTTGGTATTGTAGGTTTCAAAGGAAAGTTTTAAGATGATATTAAGGAACTGTTTTGGAGAACATAATGTTACGTCTTCTCTGTCCGGTGATAAAAGAATGCTGTAGGGAAACGGGCATACTATCGATGGAGGTATGACCTATCATCATCAAAGCTGAAATACGATTTCTAATGTAGAGGTTAAACACTATAAAACTCTTTAACTGTTGGTATAGTCTAACTATTGTATCTAATATGAAAACTTATGGAAAAATAATGTGCATCTCTATGTTGAATGATGTTGCTTTATTGAGTTATAACATCTACACATAAAAACACATTTCGTACGTTGATCTTGAATGCGCGAAAACATGAGCTGTGAGGCTAGGACCACCAAAAAGATGGTATCTTTAGTCTGAATTATGTTCCTATTTGACATGATACATCTTTAGTATTTGGTCTGAGCATGTTTCTTTTTGACATGATAATATGAAGGATTGTCATTTTCCCTCTTTCCTTTTGTGTATGGAGGTTCATGGGACCTCCAATGATTACGGTGTGATGAATATGATCCTTCCCTTTTTAACCAAAAGTCTTGGGTTTGAGCACTAAGAATGAAAAAAAAAAAACTTGCAGGGATTTCTCCTTTGATGTGTGAGAAAATTTGAATTAGTCGGCGTACCAAAACGGGTTTCAAACACTGGGTGGGAACCAAACAACAAATGTAAGGTTCATGGGTGCATATCATTATTCTTTCTGGGACTGTAGATGAGTTTTATATACACTTCATTGCATACTTGTAAATTTTCTGTAACCATTTTTTTAATGTTGAAAACCCAGATCTTTTTTTTACTTAAATCACTCCGTTGACAACCCTAGCCTTCGTAACATATCAAAGGGTCTTTTATAAGATGTTGATAATATCAATTAGGGGCTTTACAGTAATTCTACTAATTGAATTCGGAAGAGTATGTCCGTTAGAGGTGGCAAATGGGCGGTGGATCAAAATTGGTTAATTCAGTGAATGGGTTAAAACCCAATTCAACCCAGATATACTTACTCAAAATGAGTTGGGTCAAATTGGGTTAAAAAGTAGGTTATTACCCAAGCCGCCCAACTTAATCCAAAAATTCCCTCACTTGTACTCATGGACAAACACTGATGAAAATTTTCTTTTCTTACCCCATCCTCCCCCAATCAACCCCACCCCACCACTCACCCCACACCAAATTTAACCACTCAAATTTCTCATTTTTTATAAAAAAATTTATAAAAATAAAATAAAATATATGAAGTGATGTATAAAACCAACAATTTAAAAAAATAATTTTTTGGAGGGGTTGGTGTTGTGTTGGGGGCGGAAGGGTGGGGGAGGAGTGGTATAAAAAACAAAAAACAAAAAAATTTAAAAACTTGTTATAAAAAAAAAATTGAAGGGTTGGGTCGGGGGTGTAGAAAACCTAAAAAAAAAAACTATTATTAGCCAAAAAGCAAGCTAAAAAAATTTAAAAGACAAACATAATAGAGAATTAACTCGTTGGGTGGGATATTTTATGTTTTTAACCCAATGTGACCCAATATTTTCATGGGTCATTTTGGATTAACCCAATTTCACCCACCAGCTCAATAATTAATAACTCAACTTTTTTAAATTCAAACGGGTTGGGCTTATTTTTGACATCTCTAATATCATTCAACAAGAACATTAGAGAAATTTATTATGCAATTTTTACCTGATGTAGCTAACTATATGAGATATTTACGTATAATAACTACATTTTAAATAAATTACAACTTGTTGGAAATTTGTCTTTGGTGAGGAGGTGCGTCCACCCATATTTAATAAATTAAACACTAGGGTTCCGTATGTTGGAGGCTTTGTCTCTTCACACGTGCATAATCTACTAAGTGAGTAGATGACCGTAGGGCCAAAAATCGTCAAATTTCGTTGAGAAATGAAAGAGATATTGATCCACGAAGTAAGGTGTTTGAGGCATGAAAATATGGTGGGACAAATCTACCACATCGGTGGAAAAAGGAAGAATTGTTCTCTTTATAAGTCTCAAAATTGTCTAAGAGTTTGGGACCCCAAGGGGTAACCCATGTGTTTGAAGGAGGGAATACCTAGATGTGCTTTGGTTCGAGGCCAAACCCACACGCGCGCTGCCGCCGTCCGTCCGGTCCGATCTCGGGTCGGGTCGTGGGTCTTAGGTCTTGGGCTTCTTCTGATAGACCCCAAAATTATTTAATATTTACAGTTTGGTCCCTGGAGTTTCTGAAAAGCTGAAATTGGGAACGACGGAAGGCAGAAAGTTTTTGCCTTCCGTTTGGGTTATTTTTTGGAGCGTTATTGCACATTAACCAGTCATTACTTGGATGATTAACTCACTCCTTCAATGGTCATAAACAACCATTACTTGACTGATTAACTCCCTCCTTCAATGGCCATAAACAATCATTTTCTTGGCAGTTGAGAAGTCTCCCCTTATGCTATATATTGATACATTTTGGCTCAATTGTGTGACGAAAAACGAGACAACAACATATAAACACAGAGACAAACAGAAGAAAGAAACAACACACATTCTGTCCAAAAACGTGAGCAGAAACAGTGTCAAAAATAGAAACTCTTTCTTCCTTTTCCATTCTTCAGCAAGTCGTTTCGTGTTTGTTTTCTTCGTCAGAATCAACCTATTTGCTTTGTAGTGTTGATTAGTTATTTTATCTTGGGAGGCTATTGACCGTTAACGTAAAAACATATATACGGGGCAATCTTGTCTTAAAGACAGAGAGTCATCTCTCGACTCAGCCACAGTTATAACAATCTAGATTTAGTGTTTCTTGATTTCAGGTTATCAAGATTCAAGACTCAACAACCTTGCGGCAGTTCTGAATGTTGGCTATTTGTTTATCCTTTCGAACACTTGTAATATTTATTTACTTCCCGTATTGCTTTACATATCCAACACAATTCATAGCTATATTGTGTACGCAATTTATCGCTTATAGCTATATTGTATTTTACCCTAGATCGAGTGTATTCTTATCTCTTCCTCTCTCTTATCCCTCACTCATGTCTTCTCCCTCACCCCTTGACGGCGCCAGCGAATAATAGTACTGGATTGAACAATGACTTTAGCATTTTTTACTGCGAGTTCAATGAGAGACGGGGATCAAGAGAGGACAAGCCGTTAGGGTTCTACAATTTCCTCCAGGGAATTTTGCTAAAGCTGATGCCTTATTCGTCTTCATTGGTCCTCCTGGATGAGCTAGCCTGCTACCACACCCCAATTAATCAATCGTGCTACCACACACCAATTAATCAATCGTGCTACCACAAAGTGCCTTTTTCTCTTCTTCACTCCGTTGTTCCATTTCTATATTTTTCGCCAGAGCAAAATTTCTTGCAGGTAATTAGGAAACAACTCCGGCGAAATAATTCTTCTTTCTTTCGCCCAGCATGTAAAAATCAACCTCAGATCTGTTGATTGATACATAGATGAGTAAAATCAACCGCAGATTTGTTGATTGATACATTAGGACTGGTGACGTCGTACACGTCAACCTGTCCCAGAAGCTCCGGCATCGCCGTGCGGAGAAATCCTTTCTTGCCTCTCCGAAGTGTATTTGTCGATATGAGTATATTTGCTCAATTTTCAGAGGAATTTTTATATCTCTGGTCGGAATCCATAATTCTCCTCCTTTTTGTATCTGAGATTTGAGTGTATTTTATTTCTTGTATCTCCAGATCTGAGGGTATTCGTCATTTTTTTAAGTGTAAATATAAGGTATATGTTTTTGACTTATTGTATTTGTGGGCAAACTAGATGTTTTTGAATGTATGTGTTGTTTGAATGATCTATATACATATGTATTTTATTTCTTGCATCTCCAAATATGAGTGTATTAGTCATTTTTTGAGTGTAACTATAAGATATATGTATTTGGTTGATTGTATTTTTGAGCAAATTAAATGTATTTGACTGTATGTGTTGTTTGAATGATCTATATGCATATGTATTTGACTCACTGTATTTTAAAATTGTATATTTGAATACACTCGAATGTATGCGAAACTATGCATTTTAATACACGCGAAATAACTATAACATAGCTACGAAATGTAATTAAGAAAAAGGTAGCTACTATTGATTTAAAACCTAGAAACTATAGCTATTTAGGTAAGTTGTCTTATTATTATTCCGTCCTATTATTATTTGCCAAAATAGAAATAAAACATGTGCAATTAATCTGAGAGCCTGAGAGTCCTCACAAAGAAAAATAATAATGCAATTATCAGTTTTAAAACCTTTCAGTTATTCCAGCGCTATATTATCAAGTGTCCAAAAAAACAAAAAAATTAGGGTGTGTTTGGTACCGAGGAAAGCTCAACTTTTTCATGTCTCGTTGAAGTTTTTTTAAAATGAGGAAAATAAATTTCCGTTAGAAATAGAGAAATAAGTATCATAACTAGCATACCATACTAATTTGTCTCCTTCCTACCCTTCAATAAAACACACACCACCCTAACTCCAACACTATATTTGATATTTTTTACTTAGATTATATATAAATGTTTTTGTAATATTTACTGCTTACCTATCAAAAATAAAAAAGTAAGTGAAAAATCGCTTATTTTCAAAAATAAATATTTGTCGTGAAAAACATTTCTTGGTACCAAACACACGCTTAGAGAATGTTTTAAGTTAATGTTATAACTTATGGACATGGTGACCAAATCTTCATGTAGAAAAATAGGAAAACAAGGCTTTTTTGTTTGTGAGATCGTTTTTAAAACCAATCAGCTCTTCGAACTTCCTATTTTTCTTGATCTTGGCAATCCTCCTAGATTTGCCCAATCTAGAACCCGAAAGACTTTGACTCGTTTGGTATGAGGGATAAAGAATATTTAATTTCGGAATTAAATTTAAGATGAATTTATTTTATATTTGGTTGAAAAAAAATTGTGATATAACTAATCCGGAAATAGTTATTCTGGGATTGTAGTGTTATTCTTATTCCTGTGGGAGGGTGTAATAACTAATTCTGAGATAACTTATTTCCGGATAATTAATCTCGGGATAACTTGTTTCCAACCAAACGGCCCGTAGTGTCTCCTTTATTTTCCTTAATCTTGATAGGGATTTAGCAGATTGAAAACAGATAATTATTACTACTGAAAAATCAACTCGTACGTCACAATTCATGACGTTCCAATTTAGTTCTTTTTTTTCTTCTTATTCCTTTCTCCTCTTGTGTGGATTGATTTTCAATGATTTTGCCTTTTGACGAGGAAAATTAAACACGTTCCTTTAAGTTCTGGTGCATGTATCCTCTACAAGTTATGGCGATGGTCAATAGTAATAAATTCAAATTTCTTAAATTGTGGGTGTTCAATTATTCTTAACATAAAAATTGCTATTATTCTATATACGTAAGTGTTTGGCTCATCCAGAACGTAGCTATGTTATATCTGTGAGGATCTGTGGCCAAATTATAATGATTCGTTAGACTAATTGCCAAATTTTGACGACTAATAAGAATCTTAGTGATCCGTTAAAATTTGCTATTAACTTCTAGAGGCGAAGTTATTTTTGCAAAACTTATTTAAATGAAGGATCGTATCTCATGGTCTAATTTTCGCTCTCCCTAATAATAATAAATTCTTGAAGGAAAAAGAATCATGTATCCTCTGCGGAACTAGAGTATAATTTACGATTCTATCGAATTCAGTAGTATTAATTTAAATCTTGTATTTTTTTTATGAAATCAATTGAATATATATAAATTATAAATTTAAACTTTAATTACTTAAAAACTAGTATTGTAGCTAGTAAATTTTAAAATGTTGACTCCGCCCTCATGGGGCCACAATTTTCTTGTCAAGACTCGACGATAGTCTAAGCTTAGCCAACTCCATTCTTTCAGAATATTATTGTTGGTAGTGGACAAGAGATTCTCATCCGTGGTTATGGTCATTCCTCCACTATCTGTCGCGCCCGATTTTCGACCTTGCTCGGGTCAAAGCGGAGCGCGGACATGTCCGGTGATTCCTGGGTAAAAAGAGGGTTGAGGAGTCGCCACCTAATTATTTTTTACGGTGAATTAGGACACCTAAATATTAACTAAATGCTGCAATGTAAACTCCGTTTTTAAGGTCTGCGAAACTAGCGAGATTCTAGGTAAGGGTTCTTTATTATCCTAAAGGGAAGGGGTTAGGCATCCTTTAAGATCCGCTAACTTGCGGTTATCCGATCAAACTCAGGTTAATTATTACTAGAAAAAGCATGTTTGAAGCATGAAGTTAAAAGATGTTTGCAAATAATTAATGAAAAGAGATGCATTTTAAAAGATAGATAAATGTAGAGATTTTTTCCAAAATATGCATTTGTATGATATTTAAAGAGAAATACATGTAGAGTTGGAAAAATATGTATTTTGACAATTGATAGTAAAACAATTTATTTATAATGCTAAAGAAGTAAAATTTTGGGAATCAATGAATTGTAAATTGACAAAAGATAAACTTATTCGGTATGATTAATAAAGCAAATAAAAGATGACAAAAGTTGTTTTGAAAATCTTGAATACGCGTGACGAGACTAAAATAAATAAACTAGCGAAGGTTTTCTAAGTTTGAATTCAACCGAGCCTACAAATAAATAAACTAGCGACGGGTTTCAAATCTTAAACTACCCTATGAATTAATCCTAAGTTTGCCTATTCTAAGCATTTCAATAGTTACATAAGTGCGATAAATAATATTACAATACAAAGCGGGATAAAAGCTGAATTAAAGAAAGAAATAAAATAAATAAACTCAGAGAATAATTCGTCGTTATTTACTTTAATCACATAATTTGTCAAAAACAAACGGTTAGAAACAGTTAAATACAAATAACTCCATATCCGCATTCAAAACAGTGAATGTTTTGATCATGGAGGGCTCAGACTTAAATTTTGAAAAGAACATTCCAATCACGTCGTGGCTGCAAACATATGACTAATGTGGTTTATTTTGATTGCCTCGCCTACTAAACGTGTTGGTCTCTCGGGTGAAATAGAAAAGATCACTATAATCACGTCGTGGCTGCGAATATATAACTTGTTGGTTATTTTAGTCACCTCGCCTACTAAACATGTTGATCTTGGAAAAAGGTTTAAGCCTCATCATTGCCCAGAAGTTATATTTCCGTCTTTGCAACTGTGGAGGCCTCAAAATCGACAGATATTTTTCATCGGCCAGTGTAGTATCGTGTTCAAATCAGTAAAATTAAAATAAAATAGTAAGCAGCAGCAGTAAGCAGAAACAGAGAGGCAGTAAGCAGTAAAAGAACAGAGGCAATTTCCGAAAAAAAGACGTGATGTTTAGTTTAAAACAGTAAACAGTAAATCGGATATTTGAATCTTTGAAGCGATGGTGAAAAAGGAAAGCAATGCCTGAGAGGTGCGGCGTTTATTTTAAAAGCAAGAAAGCGGTAAAAGCAGAAACAATAATCAATCCGAGCGATGGCGAAGCGAAACGGCCGAACAGACGCGGTATTTGTTCAAAGCAAGAAACAATGATATCCGTCATAAGAAATTTAAAACAAGAAACTTAATAAAACAATAAGATATCCGTTGCGGATGTTTAAAACGATTAAACTAAAAAAAAAAGCGAAGCGAAAGCGAAGAAAAGCGCGGCCTCGAAATCAATTCCATCGGCCTTAATGCGATATTAATAAAAGCGATAAAAGCGATTGCCAAAGAAACGAAAGCGGTGAGCAATTTAAAATATCCGACCTGAGTTACGAAGTGCGGAAATATCCAAATCGGGTCGACCCAGGCCGAATCGATGATTCAAATCCAAATCGATTTGATGCGATTTGAGATAACCAACAACAAGAATATGAAAATGCAAGAATTTGAAATATCCAATCGGGTCGATCTGACCGGTCGAGACCCGACCCGGATCAGTGATCCAAACTCGAATCAAATTTCGACACCAAATTCAGATAGCCAATAACAACAACAGCAATAATGCAAGAAATTTAGAAATTCAAACTGGGTCGACCCGACCCGGGTCAGTAACCCGACCCGAATTGGAGATTCAACCCGACATCAAATAATTCCATCAATTTCAGATAATCAACATACAAAAAATATGAAATGCAAGAATTCTGAAAATATTACTCAAACCGGGTCGACCCGACCCGAATCAGGTAAAAAAATCCGAAATTGAATAATTCCATCAAATTCCAGATAACCAACATACAGGAATATAAAATGCAAGAGTTCTGAAAATAATACCCAAACCGGGTCGACCCGACCCGGGTCAGTGACCCGACCCGAATCAGAAATTCAACCCGAAATCAAATATTCACCAAATTCAGATAACCAACATACATGAATATGAAAATGCAAGAATTCTGAAAATAATACCCAAACCGGGTCGACCCGACCCGGGTCAGTGACCCGACCCGAATCGGGTATCAAAAATCAAAGATGAAATATGGAGAACAAACCTTTTCGGACTTGATTCTTGAATAATAAGGAAGGCAAATATTTGAAATCAAGCACACAACAAATACTTATATATTGAATCGTTTTCCAAAAATCCTCCGAAAATTCCTTTGAAAATCCTCTCAAAAATCTGTTCAATCTCCCCCAAAAATGAAGAACAACATGGGGTATTTATAGGTGGATTCCCCCTTAAAAACGAGTTTGAAATTCAAAATAAAGGAGCCAAAATCGCGGATTTGAGGGGCATGGGTCGCGGATTTTCGGGTGTCGGCGTAACAGAGGGGGGTTGGTGGTGTCAGGGGTCGGTGGTGGCAGGGGCGAGGTGACCGGCGAGTGGGGTCGGGGGCGTGGGGTGTCTGATCGGGTTGGGGGGTAGGTTTTTAGGTTTTTTTTTGTTTTGGGGTTTGGTTTGATTTAAAGGGTAAGGAATGGGTCGGTCAGTCGACTTTTGGGTGTGGGTGGGCGGTTCGGGTTTCGGGGAGAATGGGGTGAGGCGACGGAATGGGGAAATAAAGGGGAAATGGGTATTTAATTGGGGAGTTTGGTTTTGGGCTTGTTTTGGTGTGGGTAAAATTGGGGGTTTGTTTTGTTTTGTGGGTTTGATTTATTTTGGGTGAGGGGAGATTAAATGGGTTAGAAATTATATTGGGTTGGAAAAATGAAAATGGGTTATGGATAAAAATATAAAAGGGGTTTAATATTAAAAATATTATTTTTGTTTTGTAAAAGATGTGAATTATTTAAAATAACATAACGACTTGATAATAATAAAATATAATATTTGCGAAATGTTTAATGCTTAATAAAAGGAAAATGCGATGCAATTTTGCGAGAATAAGATAACATAGAATTTCGGATAAAACTTATGATTATTATAAAAATGCAAATGATATAAAAAATGCGAATAATAATAATAATAAGAGGATATACACATATATGCCTATATTTTAAAATTATTTTAAAAGTGTAAAAAATATTAAAAATTACAAATAAAGTCATAAAAGATGGGACAAAATTGGGTGTCAACACTATCCCCACAACATCTATCACTAATCTTAAAAAATGTCCTTCATGCCCCTAAACTCATTAAGAATCTAATCTCTGTGCGACGTTTCACAACTGACAATTGGGTTTTCCTTGACTATGATCTTTTTGGTTTTACTGTAAAGAATTTTACGACAGGGAGACAAATAATGAGATGTGACAGCACCAGAGATCTCTACCCTATTTCAAACGCCGTCAACAATTCAGCCTCAGTTCAATCAACATTTGTTGCTCTTTCGTCTTCCTTATAGCATTCTAGATTTGGACATCCGGGAGACTCTGTTTTACGCTCTCTTAGAAAAAATAATTTTATTAATTGCAACCGTATTTCTAGGACTCCTATATGTGAATCTTGCGTTTTTGGAAAACATGTCAAATTACCATTTTCTGCATCCATAAATTGTACTTTAATGCCTTTCGATATCATACATAGTGATTTGTGGACATCCCCTATTTTAAGTACGACTGGCCATTGATATTATGTGTTATTTTCGGATGATTATTCCAACTTTCTATGGACTTTTTCAATTGAAAATAAATCACAAGTCTACCCCATTTTTTCTTCATTTTTCCTACCTCACACATCCTCCCAAAATGGTAAAGTCGAACGAAAAATCTGAACCATAAACAACCTCATTCGTTCCCTATTTTCTCATGCATCAATTCCCCCTAAATTCTGGCATTATGCACTCTCCATGACCACATATCTCGTAAACATAATCTCAAACAAGTCTCTAGCTCAACGGTCTCCCACCCAAGTTTTGTTTCATAGCAACCCCTCCTACCAACACTTGCGTATTTTTGAATGTCTTTATTACCCTCTTCATCCGTTCACTCACAAACTCCAACACCGGTTTTCCCCATGTGTATTTTTGGATTACCCTACCAATCACCGTGGTTACTCGTGCTATGACTTGTCGAGTCGTACAATTATTATTTCACGTCATGTCATATTTGATGAGTCTCAATTCCCCTTTGCCTCTCTACACTCGCCACATCGACATTCCTACGACTTCCTATATGATGGCCTAAACTCTCTTCTAATTCACAATTTACATAGTCCGACGTCCCAGACCCCGGCACCCACCACCACCTCGGCCAGTCCGGGACTAGCTGCCCACCCGGTTCTACCGACGGTGGCCCGGAAGAGCCTGCCTCATGGTGATTCCGCAACCATCTCTCGGCAAACCGAGGTTCGACCAGCCAGTACCGTCACCCCTACCCTTTCTCCTCTTCTCGACAGTCCCGCGGTAAACCCCAATCCCGTCCCGCGTCTTGAGACACACTCTCAGACCATGGAAATCCGTGTCATGCATGGAGTTCATAAACCTAAACGATTGTTTAACCTTTCTATTTCAGTTGTCCCTTCCACTGTCCTTCGTAACCCGAATGATGCCTTGTCCGACCCTAATTGGAAAGCCACAATGATTAACGAATATAATGCTCTTATTGATAATAAGACGTCAGACCTAGTACCCCGTCCACCTGATGCTAACATTATTCGTTATATATAGATTTTTAGACATAAAAAGAAATCTGATGGTTGTTTTGAGAGGTACAAGACTCGTCTTGTACGTGATGACATGTCTCAACGAGTAGGAGTAGACTGTTATGAAACATTCAGCCCGGTCGTAATTCGTAAAGCTCGCATCCATCCGGACTGTCCTCAGCATTACCATATCCAAGTCTTGGCCCACTCATCAGCTTGATATCAAGAATTCCTTCTTACATGAGGATCTTCATGAAAAGGTATATATGCATCAGCCTATGGGTTTCAGGGATCTAATTCATCCGGATTATGTGTGTCTGTTGCGAAAATCGCTCTACGGACTGAAACATTCTCCTTGAGCATGGTATCAACGGTTCACCGATTATGTCTTCTCTATCATTTTTTCACACAACAGATCTGATCATTCCATGTTTATCTATAACAAGGGTACAAACATGGCTTACCTATTATTATATGTTGATGACATCATCCTCACCACGTCATCTGATGCTCTCCGCCGGTCCATTATGTCTCTCTTTTCCTCTGAGTTTGCTATGAAAGATCTAGGCCCCCTGAGTTATTTCTTGGGCATCTATGTCACTCGACATTATGGCGGCCTATTTCTATGTCAATAGAAGTACGCCAAAGAGATCATTGATCGTGCAGGCGTGACATCTTGCAAACCATCCCACACACCTATAGACATCAATTCCAAGCTCAGCGCTGCTTCCGACCCTTCATATTCAAACCCGACTCACTATCGTAGCATGGTTGGGGCTCTGAAGTACCTCACATTCACGAGATCAGATATATCATATGTCGTGCAACAAATTTGCTTGCATATGCACAGTCCGACGGAAGCACACATGCATGCTCTCAAACGTATTTTACGATACGTCAAAGGTACACTTCACTTCAGATTACATATATACAGGTCTTCGCTCACTAGTCTCACTGCTTATTCTGATGTTGACTTGGGTGGATGTCCTGACACCCGACGCTCTACGTCTGGTTATTGCGTTTTCCTCGGAGATAACCTATTCTCTTGGTCTTCCAAAAGACAACCTTCACTATCCCGATCAAGTGCAGAAGCAGAATACAAAGGTGTTGCCAACGTCGTCTCTGAGTCTTGTTGGATCTGTAACCTTCTACTTGAGCTTCACTGCCCGATTCAAAAGGCAACACTAGTCTATTGTGATAATATTAGTGCGATATATCTTTTCGGCAATCCCGTCCAACATCAGCGCACTAAACACATTGAGATAGACATTCATTCGTTCGCGAAAAAGTGGCTCGTGGTCAAGTTCGTGTCCTCTGTGTTCCTTCCAGATATCATATTGCCGACATCTTCACCAAAGGACTTTCGTGCATACTATTTGATGATTTTCGAGCCAGTCTCAGTGTTCGAGAATCTCCCGGTTCGACTGCGGGGTGTAATAGAATATTTTCCAATATTCTTTCATTAATTGTATATCTCCTATTTTATGTAGAATTATACTTTTAGGCCATCATCTAGGAAGTCGTAGGAATGTCGAGGTGGCGAGTGTAGAGAGACAAAGGGGAATTGCGACTCGTCAAATAGGACATGACGTGAAATAATAATTTTACAGCTTGACAAGTCATAGCACGAGTAGCCACGATGATTGGCAGGGTATCCCAGAAACACACACAAGGAAGACCGGGGTTGGAGTTTGTGAGTGATCGGATGGAGAGGGTAATAAAGACATTCAAAAATATCTAAAATAAAAGATATATAATTAATGAAAGAATATTGAAAAATATTCCATTAGCAATTCTTCTTTTATTCAGCGATAGTCCCCACGATTTTCCTTAATAATAGAAACCTCCCTATAAATTAATTCTTAGAATTACACACACTCTTTGTTTAAGCTTTCTGCATGGAGACAAATTATCCCATTATTAATTTATTATACAAGTTTGCCCTTCAGCATATTATGTTACGTTGAATAAGTGCACCCAAAGGACAACCTATGAATAGGAGTTTTTTTTTTTTTTTAATATTAGTCCAAGCATATTAGCATTGTTTTCCCTTGAAGGAAACATTTAAGAAATTGTCTATTATAGTATTTGCTTTTTCTAAGAATCAATTACTGTAATAGACTAATGACTCCTAACAAATGTTTGGTGTAATAAGCAGCGAAGGATTTGAGACGCAAAGTCACAAATTCCATAAAACTACACCATTGAGGTCCAAATTTAAACCTAACTTCCTGCCCACCTACCAAAGTAATTAGAAGTTGAACACCCCCTTAATATTCTTCATATTAAAAGAATTTCAGCCAATAGATTTCAATATTGTCTGATGTTTAAGAGAATATTAGGATTTTATATTGATTGAGGAGAAGAGTGCGCAAAAGAAAAAAGGAAAAAACTATTTTTTGGATTTTTAATTACCAGTGTTCGATATTCGATGTTCCGATTAATTTAATTCATGCTTGACATTTTCACTTTTTTACATTTGCGTATTCTTAGATCTCTAGAATAACCTGATTGTTTCTTTCGCTTCGTTTATCTTAATATATTATTGTTATTGTTGCTTGTTATTATTGCTTCTTTTTATTTCTTCTTGAGCTGAGGATATATCGTAAACAGTCTCTTTACCCTTACTTACAAGGTAGAGCTAATGTCAGTGTACACACTATCCTCTCCAGATTCCATCCGTGAGATTATATTAGGTTTATTGTTGTTAAATTTTTTTACTTTAAAGGTGAAAGCGCTTTCTATCGAGACATTACAAAATTAGAATTCAAGACATCTGATTAAGAATAAGAAAATGTTTAACATCCAAACAAATATTAATGATAGTGTGAAGAAAATTTAACAGAAGAGAGAAGAACGCGTTGACGCCGATATTTGTGTTTAAGAGGGTTATGACTTATGATTATGACTCGCTATAGGTGACAGGATCCATGAGGTAATCTTCTAAATCTAATCCTCTACCTACCGCAGCATAGTAGTAAACGAGTAAATATAGTTTGAAAGTGATAATAGTAATTTTGATCCTTCAATTTGTGATCAACTTTGATTTTAGTCCTAGTAATATTTAATTAAATAAATTTTAATATATAATTAATTCAATGTGTTGTTTTTGTCCCTTTATATAAAAAATATTATAGTTTTAAAACTAATTATCCTAAAAATATGGAGCAACCCATCTGGCTTACCAATAATCTTCCATACCCGTCGTTGAGAGACTTTAATAACTATGACATATCAGAAATGAGGAGTTGAGGTGGTTAGACCTATATTCCAAAATGCTTCCATCATAGGAGTCTATGGTTGCAAATAGTGATGCTTAAAAAAATTTAACTACTAATAATTTATTAAATTTGTGAAAACTTACAAATAGGAGAATACGAGTACACATTATAATTAATTAAAGGTTATAAATGTTAACCATTTATCATAATGATCAAAATTAAAATCTATCTATACCGAGGAATCATAAGTACAGTTCATTTTGTTCTCCTTTGCTTCTCTTTTTCTTTATGTACTCTTCCAGGCCCTCCATGTAATAAAGAAATATATAGAATAAAATAAATTACAAAATTATACCAACTCTTTTTAACTGTAGTACAAATGATTGGTATATGGAAAAGAGAATATCTAACCTACTATAATGAGTTAGTTACATATATTGTTTAAAATTCTTTATGTTATTAGTGTAAAACTTAATCCTCTCAGAAATCACACACCATTTTTAAAAAAAGAAAAAGATAGATGGTCATACTGGAAATTACCTAAATAAAATGGAGAAATTTTAGAGAAAAATAATATACTGAGAAATCGGTTTTGTTATTAAACTAGTTAAAATGTTAAAGTGGAGTAAAACATCAAAGGATATGGTGCAATGAATGAGGTTGCTTAGTCGTTTGTTCGAGCCCTAGATATGGAAGTAGGGAGTGATTCCCCTGAATGAGTCTTACGTGACCCGAATCTAAATATAATTGGACTCTAATACAAATATCGGACACCATTTAGAAAACAAATAAATAAATAAATTGGAGCGAGATTGTAGATATTTATTAGAATGCAAAAAACACTCTTTTTATCAATCAAATCAACTCCACCCTCCCAAGAAAAGATAATAAATAAATAAATAAAGAAAGAAAGAAATCGTGCAAGTTTTTTAGATTAGATTTTTGTAGTTACTACTTCTTCACTAAACAATTCTATTTATTTGGAAATAATTAAAACATCGATTTTTTGAAGATCATGTTTTTGCAATTTTTCTTTTTTATTTGGAAATAATTAAAACATTCCTCGTATTGTATTTATTTCTAGTCGTTATGTGCGTGCATTTATTGCTTATTCAAAAAAGTTCCTCGCTATATTACACTGACAAGGTCAATCAACAATTATAGAAACATTCGTTACTCTATATAATATGAAGATAAACTCTTTGACTGTATGATAATTATTTGACCAATTAAAATCATCGTATCCTGACAACTAAATAATCAAATGTATATAGTTCTATCTAGTTTTCTGTTTATACTACACGAAAAAGAGAAAAAGAATTAATTCATGATGGAGAGATAATATCTCCTATGGTCACTCAACTAGGAGTATTTTACTCAGAAAGTCACTCAACTTTATTTCTAACTATAAAGTCATTCAATTATGGGTGTTTCACTCAGAAAGTCAATAATTTTGTTTTCTAACCACAAAGTCATTCAACTATTGATGTTTCACCTACAAAATCACTCAATTTATTTAAGTGATTTTTAATTATAATTTGCTGAATTTTATTTAAAGCAAAAAATGTAAGAAATAAAAAAGTACCCATTTAAACTATTTTAGTGACCCGACCCAAAGCTTATACCTCAATAGTTTGCCATATTGTGCACCCCGCATCCCTATATTGTACTTCTTAAAATGAGCTTCAGTTTTAATTATGTTGATTTTAAAAACCTATATTAAATTTAAAATCTTTATAGAATTGATTACGCTTTGGGTCACAAAATAGTCTAGCATCTGTTATCTTATAAATGTAGCATATGAAAATTTAATTATACAACAGTAAGTAAGATCATAGATTAAAAACTAATTGAAGTTACTTGTTACAAACTTCAAGTAACAACCTCAAATTAGCAAAATAGTAGATGTTCCATTTCTACGTCACTCTGATTAATTGATTTCAGTATCTTCTTTTTTTGGGTCGGGTCAATAAAATGGTTAAAATGGATACTTATTTATTTCTTACAGTTTTAGCTTTAAATAAAAATTCGCAAAATGTAATTTAAAAAATTACTTAAATAGGTTGAGTGACTTTGTAGGTGAAACACCAATAGTTGAGTGACTTTGTGTTTAAAAAATAAAGTTGAGTGACTTTCTGAGTAAAACATCCATAGTTGAATGACTTTCTGGGTAAAAAATAAAGTTGAGTGACTTTCTAAGTGAATTACTCATAGTTGAGTGACTTTCTGGTTAGAAAATAAAGTTGAGTGACTTTTTGAGTGAAACAGCCGTAGTTAAGTGACCATTTGAGATATTATCTCTCATGATGGATTTTGTAATTTGCAAGGTTGTCCATAGAAACCAGACATTGAAAAGATTATCAACAAAATTTTGCCTACGGATACGGACATCTCCTTATAATTTTATAGGTGAAGATAATCTAAATCCAACAGTGAAGACATTTATTGAATTTGTGGTTTCTTGAGATCATTCATAAAACAAAGGCAAATTATTTAAGATTTAGTTTACTAAAGTAATGATTTGCTGATTCAAGTTAGACAAAATGTTGGTTTTAACTTTTAACTAAGAATAGTTTAAAGTTTTTACATAGTTAAATTAAACGATTTCAATTGGTAAACCATCTACTTTTTTGATAGCCAAACAAATTACTCAGTTTAGACACTTACTTAGTTACTTGCAATTAACTTTTAAAGAGTTTACTTATTTTACCCCGACGGTGATATATATCAGGTTACCCAAAATATTTATAATTATAGGTAACACTCCGTAAAATTTTAAAATTACAATTTTAAAAATAAGACAAGTTACCAGTTAGGACATGTAATTAAAAATGATCTGAATATGTAAAAGTTCCTTTACACTAATTTAAACTCACTTTTAAATGCTAACATGTGTAAATAAATATTTTTGGTAAAGTGTAAATTAGAGGTGGAAAAATATATCAATGAAAACATGACACGTCCAATTCGCCCAAGTTTTGGAGGTAACACATATATTTAATCTATTAACTCAATTTATTTTGACATGTTCAATTCAAGATATTTCAAAGTTGGATTGGTTTGGGCTAAAATGTGTAGCTCAAATTGATCCATAAAAAAATAAAAAATCTCGTTAAAATATTTTTCACTTTTATTGTTTGATATATTATATTCATAATAAGGAACTCTATATTTGTTTGATAGTTAAACAAATTATAAGAAAATAAAAAAGAAATAAAACTGACCCGTAAAAGTTGAACGGATTAGACTATAACTCATTATTTAAGTTGTTTTGACTCAATTCATTTCAATTCAAGTAATTATTGAGAAGCTGAATGATCTACTCCATACTCATTTATTAATTTAATGTATTTTAATCCGTCCATTTTAAAATGTAGCTTAAATTCTCTATATAAAGAGTACTACTTAATTACTATTTTTTATACCTTAATATTCTAGAACGATTGATGCATTGCAACTTTTTCCCTTCAATTTCTCCTTTTTTTTTTCTTCTTTAATACCTTAATTCATAATAGAAGTTTCCATGCATCCAGTGTTTCTGTCCCAAAATCCAAAATACTGAAATAACAGAGAAGCTTGCTCAAGAAAATGTACTGAATTATCATACAATATGAATATAGTAATATGCTACCATACACGCTCTTTTCCAAGTCAAATAAAAGACGAAGACTTATTGGCTGTTTCCTTCCGCTTGCCTACTCGGTTTTACATATATAAGCTTATATCATGCATGAAAACTATAGGACAAATTAATCCGTCACTTTAGACTTAGAACAAACTCTTTTAATTTACACATTTGTCAAACATTTGGAGCTGTCAATATCAACTCCATTTTTATTCAATCCTTAGTATATATATCTCAAAATTTCACCAGACTGATTATTTTCATCATCTTTAATTAAACAATATGGTTACTTGCAAAATATCCTGGAAATCTGTGTTACCCAATTGTTTCAATCCCAAGGTTGATACTATTAATGTTCTTCCTTCAGAGGCAAAGGTGATACAAATCAGTAAGCAGATTAATTCTGATCATCATAATAGGTTAGCTATTTCCGATTTAAGTACTGATTCCAGATCAGTGTTTATATCATTGGATGATCTGTCATCGAACGCGATCATCGGATCAAATCTTCATGTATTCACACATGATGAGCTTAAACTCATCACGAGTAACTTCTCGTCTGCTAATTTTCTTGGTAAAGGTGGATTTGGACCCGTTCACAAGGGGTTTATTGATGATAAGATTAAGCCTGGTTTAGATGCTCAACCTGTTGCTGTTAAATTGCTTGATTTGGATGGTAATCAGGGCCACCAAGAATGGCTGGTGAGCAATTAAGTTTACCTAAAAATGCTAGTACAACCATTGCTATTTTGTTTTCAAGATTAATTGACCTCTTATACTTGTTAAATTTTCAGACTGAAGTGGTCTTTTTGGGACAATTGAGGCATCCTCATCTAGTGAAATTGATCGGATATTGCTGGGAGGATGAGCAGCGACTTCTTGTTTACGAGTACATGACGAGGGGCAACCTAGAGGATCAACTATTTTCAAGTAAGCATTGATATTCTTATGTGTAAATAATCCCCGCGAATAAAATGTTTTCCACCCAAAGTGCATAATTTACCGGTTTTCTTCATATGATCACTTAAATACACAGAACTTTTGGCCCCTTTGTTTCTGATGTTTCATACTTGACATGTCATGTATCGATACAGGATATGCGAGTTGCTTACCATGGTCGACCAGAATAAAAATTATGGTTGGTGCTGCAAAGGGACTAGCGTTTCTTCACGGAGAAGAAAAACCAGTAATCTACCGAGATTTCAAGTCTTCTAACATCCTCTTAGACTCAGTAAGTTATCTACCGAGTGCATTATTTTAACGTTGAAAAGTTCAACTATATTTTAAGATATCTTTTTTCGGAACAAAGTAAACAATGGAAACTAATAGTGTGAATTTTATCAGGATTACAGGGCCAAGCTGTCTGACTTTGGGCTGGCAAAGGATGGACCGGAAGGTGATGATACGCATGTCTCGACTCGTGTCATGGGCACTCATGGCTACGCTGCTCCGGAGTACATCATGACGGGTAAATTTTTACATTATCAGTGTATTTTAACTTGTTGTAATATGTTGTCGTCTCATTTTACTATTTACTAGTCCCACTTATTACGAATACTTAACTTTCTTTTTCTTTTAACAGGTCATTTGACAAGTAAGAGCGATGTGTACAGCTTCGGAGTAGTTTTGTTAGAACTAATAACAGGACGACGAGCAATGGACAAGAAGCGCCCCGTAAAAGAGCGAATCCTGGTGGATTGGGCAAGGCCAATGCTAAGGGATTCATACAAGCTTGACAGAATAATGGACCCAAGACTTGAAGGCCAGTACTCGACACAAGGAGCCAAGAAGGTAGCTGCATTGGCTTACCAATGTTTAAGTCACCAGCCCAGGTGTAGGCCCACTATGAGCAATGTAGTGAAGGCCTTGGAACCCATCTTGGACTTGAAGGATATACCAATTGGCCCATTTGTTTATGTTGTTCCTTCCGCAAAATGTGACAAGGAAATGGAATTTGGCGCGTTGAATACTAAAGTGGACGGAGAAAATAAGGCGAACGTAAGGGAAGAAAAAAGAGATGCAGGGGAAAATAGAGAGGATCGTAATACTAGGCAGCGCAAAGTCGGACACAGGCATAAGCATAGGCTAAAGACTGATATTGCTGTTCACTCAGATACTCAATTGTATCACAAGACTTAAGGCACAACAAATAAAATTCTTTTTAATTAATCACAATGAAGAGAAGAAAGGAAAGAAATATTTAAAATGTGAATATAGATTGTATACTGAAGTATGTGTTTTTTTGTTAATTTTGTTAACATCTTAAAAGTCTGACCCCTCCATATGTTTTCTTAAAATACAAGTCTCTCCTGTCACAACTTGTTTTTAAAAATGAAGAATTGAATTTCAACGAGTTTTAATGCTTATCTTATCAATAATTATATATGCTTACTAAGACTTATTCTCATGATCTTCAGATCATCAAAAGGACAAAACCAGATACACATTGGCATGGTTCTTTATATTATGTGGTCCTGGTTTCTGATTCATTTTTATTAGTATATATTATAATTAGCAGTGACAATTAACATGTCCTATAATGTCAAAAATACTGTAAAGTGTTGGAGTTGAACAATTTAGTTCAGATCATGGCTGATTTCTCAACTTGGTCCTACACACATTGGGCCACATTTTTTCTTCTTTTATGGAACCCGGGCCGACTGATAGGTAAGGCAAGTAAGGCAATGACCCAGGGCCCAACCTATATATATATATATACTATTTTTTAAAAATTGTACTCCTACGTTAACTTGGAAGTATAATAATAACTTCTTCCCTTTTATGGGCAGTGGATACCGTTGGAAGTATAATTGGGGGAATGAAAAAGCTTTTTAGGTAATTGTAGATTTATAGTATCCTTAATTATTTGGATAATTATTCTACTACCCATATTTAGTTATTTCCTTTTTCCTTTCATTATTCTTGTACTCTTATTATTATTGAAAACTCTTAAGTCTCTTACACCTAAACATTCTGCTTCAAAACATAGTGCTTACAAAAGATCAAGATTTACTTTTTGGCATGTTCTTCAAATTATCAAGCATTGCAACAAACAATCATTATAAAATAGCGCAACATTATTTCGATATCATTAAATCAACTTATCAAATTTTTGAATCAAATTTTATTGTTCTAACTTTATCTTATATTTCATCAAAAATGTGTCAAGAGAGATTGAATGGATTAGCTATATTATCAATTGAAAAAGAATTATCAGAATGAATAGATTATAAAACAGTAATTACTGAGTTCGCATCTAAAAAAGCTAAAAAAGTAAACTTTGAATAAAAATATATATAACGATATTTTTAAAAAAAAAATAGGACCTTTATAACACCTCGTACCTTCAAACTAAGTCATGTATATGATTCAGGGATTTAAGAAACCAAAACGGAAAGTTTAAAGTTGAAAACCAGTTTCAGTTCTGCAGATCAGATTTTACGCCAAGATTGACGGACCGTAAAATATTTGACGAACTGTCGATTCTGTTTTTGAAATTGACGGTGTACAGTAAATTTCATAGAATGTAGAAGATTATACGAGCCGTCCTTTTTTACCATCTCAAACTTTCAAGTTTTAGAGGTTACTGGAAAAGTGGTAAATAATTCGACGGTCCGTAAAATTATTGACGGTCCAAACTCAGACCGTAAAAATATTAACGGACCGTCAATATCGTTTTCGACAGCAAACAGTATAAATATGAGATTTAGTTCTGAAAAATCAGTTTTCATAATCCCCAAACCCTAGAACGAAGATCCTCTCTTCCTAACTTTCTCCTACATCGAGGTAAGTTTCTATGTGATTCTAACATCATCCCCATGAATTCTAAGTAAAACTCATTGTTCTTAATATAGGATTTTCAAGATAAACTCAATTCAAGGTTTCAAAGATTCAAGCTTATGGTTCCTCCTTCCAAGTTCATATTTCAAGACACGTTTTGGAGCGATTAAGGTATGTAGAGCTTCGATCTACGCGTGGAAACGTCTTTAATCATCCCCACACCTCGTTCATCGAGATTACTACGAATTACTTTAGAATTTGAGATTATGCCCTAGTTCATGAAAAGACTATAATTATCTTTAAGATTATAACTTCATAGTTGTTCATAATTATCACTTCAGTCGTTGTGGACTCATTACGTAATCAACATAGACTTGGGATTGATACTCACGAGTTTCAGTCTAGAATACTCAGTATGCCTGTAAACTAGTTAAAACTCAAGTACTCATAATCAGTTTATGAATACATGTCTCATCGAATCATTGCTCAGTATGTCAGTGTTGTATCTTTCAACATGATTCTCAGTTCTTTTATATATATGTTGTTTAATATTGAAAATCTGTATTTTGGTCCCAAGGTCACAGTTTATGTATACGTATACTTGGGCCTGAGAGCACATATTTGTGCACATATATTGGGCCTAAGGCCACAATTATTTATTATTTCAGTTAAACATGTGATTCTTCATTTCAGTACAAGAAATACTCATATTCTTTGCTTCCTTGTTCAATTATTAGTATATTACCCGTATATTGATTGGGTTGTCCTTTTTCGAACACCCCACATCTATTTATTATTTCAGTTGCTTGCATATAGTACAATTCAAATGTACTAATGTCTTTTTTCATGGGGGCCGCACTTCAGATGCAGGTGCCGAATTTTAGGACTGCGGATCTGCTCAGTAGGATTGCTTCAGTATCATCCTGCTGAGCCCTATCTCATTCGGGGTATCAGTCTATTATTTTCTTATTATATGTTATGATAGAGGTATGTCATGGACTTGTCCTGGTAGACAGTTTTCAGTCAGACTCATGTCATATGTTTCATAGAATAGACTAGTTATCATGGCATGTAAGTTTTCATGTTATTCAGATTTATTATATTTTTAGACTCTTTCCGCAGTATATTTTCATATTACAAATTTAGCAGATTTGACCACCAAGACATCTAGGATTATCTCACTTCATTCATACTCTAGATCGTGCAGTTAGAGTTATACCTTCAGGATATCCTTCTAACTCGTGCGTATTACGTATTTCAGAAAATGCCTACGAAAAAGAAAATAACTACAAGCAAGAGAGCTACTGCTAGTGCTGCTTGTGAGGAAGATGTTCAGACTTAGGGAGCCAATTCAGGTACAGCACCCCCAACCGATGTTATAGGACCTGCGGAGATCCTAGTTCCGCTGCCTAGTTTTACTGACTCTGATGTTAGGGGAGCTATCCAACTACTCACATAACTTGTGGCTGCTTAAGCCCAACATCAGGGAACAACTCCAAACATGGAAACTAATGGGGAGTCATCCAGTTCCATGACTCGTGAATTTCTATGTATGGACCCTCCAGTGTTCACATGATCTTGTAAGAAGGAAGATTCACATAATTACATTAATGGGCTTCAGAAAATCCTTTCGTGTTATGCATGTTAACGAGGTAGAGGCAACATAGTTTGGAGCTTATCAGTTGTAAGATGTTATCAATATCTGGTATGAATCATGGGAGCAGTCTCGTAGTGAAGATGCACATTCAACAACTTTAGATGAGTTTGTTGATGCTTTTACTGAGCACTTTCTGCTAGTCGATGTCAGGGAGACAAAGGCAGTTGAATTAAAAAAAAGCTTAAGCAGAACGTTAGGAGTGTGTAGAAGTACTATCTTCAATTTGTCTGATTGGCAAAGCATGATCCACATATGGTCCCTGACATGAGGGCTAGAGTTAGGTGTTTTGTGTATGGTCTTGATCCCCATTTGTACGATGTACCTAATATTATAGCTCGGAACATGGAGATGACTATTAAAAAGATGGTTGCTTTCGTACAGGGTAATGAGAGCAGGTTGAAAGAAGAGGAAGCCTTGCAAAAAGAGAAGGATAGAGAGTTTAATAAGAGAGTCAAGTTTTCAGGTCACTTCAGTCATGAGGGAGGAGGAGGCAGACAATTCTTCAAAAATAGGTCATTAGGACCTGCTCCGTCTTCAGCCAGTACCCCAGCTCCAAAGTTCAGGAATGATTATAAGAAGTAGAACTTCATAGCAGCAGGCTCACAGTCACAGGTCAACGTGATCCACATGGGTTTCCAGCAACCTACTTGCAATACTTGTGGTAAAAGGCACTTAGGGGTGTGTCATTCAGGCATGTATGATTGCTTTGTGTGTGGTCAACAGGGTCAATTTCTAAAGGATTGCCCATCGGGAAGGCAAGGTAGTGATCATAAAAATCCAATTAGTCAAGATTGAAATATTACTGAAAGTTAAAAAGTGAATGATGTAATGGAACCACAAGTTCAAAGGACAACTCTAACAAATGCAAGAGAGTCAATGGGATCCACCGATACAAAAAAGTTGTACTACAACTTTTCGGTGGAACAGTAGTAATTAAGGCAAGATGTATTGGTTTTCTTGTCCTATTGCATATAGGTATGGTTATTAAGCAATTTGGTACAACATTTGTAAAGCACTAAAATTTTCAAATACCAAAACTACCCTCGGCTAGGAAGCAGGCATGTCAACGAAACCTGCTTCACATGCCTCTTATTTTATACAAGATGTAAATCCCCCTCAACAAGTTGTATTGAGAGTGGTTTTAAGCAAGTTACAATATTTATGTGTTATAAAAAAAAAATTCTTCTTTTTAAATTTTCTTATCAGTCAAATAAATTGAATATAAAACTTATCAAAATAACCGTGACAAATTACATTTTTAAAAGATACTCTCTACGTCTCATATTACTTGGTCACATTACTAAAAATATTTATCCCAAATTACTTGATCACTTTCTAAAAATAAGATATAATTAATTAAGTTTTTCCTATTTTACCCTTAATATTAATTATTTTTAAAGTAATCAATATTGATTGGAGTGCAATTAATTGGAGAGAGATAAGAGTAATGTAGTAAAAATATATTTTTTATTTATAATTTCTTAAGGGGCGTGTAAAAGGAAAAATGGTCAAGTAATATGGGACGTAAGAAGTAATAATATTTTTAGGCAAGCTACAATTTTTTTTGTTATAAAAAAAATATTCTTCTTTTTAGGTTTTTTTGTCAGTCAAATAATTTTTTTGGTTTCCCACCAGGTGTTCGGTACCCGTATTGGAGCCCGACTATATTCGAATTTGCGCCGCATAGAACTCAATTTAGGGGGAAGCGCTCCTTACCAATGATTTTTTCATACCCGTCAGTCAAATAAATTGAATATAAAACTTATCAAAATACGCATGACAAAGTAAAAAAATTAAAAGGTAATAATTTAATTACCTTGATAAAGACCAGCAGAAACTTAATGCTAATAAAATGAATAACCTAATTAACTATTAAATAATTTTAAAAAATATATTTCTTGTTAATAATCTTTTTAGGCTAATGATTGTTGTTAATAATCAACATTAAAGAGATTGTATACGGTAAAAACCGGCATGACACGTGGCATGGTTTGGGAATAGAGATCGAAGGAAGTAGCAATTTGCACCGGTAGTGAGTTCGGGTGTTGTAGCAAGACCGGGCGATGGCCGAACCAAATGACACCGAGTAGTGATCGGACATGGAAATATCAGGCGTAAGACCGAAGGAGCTCGGTGCCTACCCGTTCCAGATTTGGTGTCAGCTGTTACCCTTTGCTCATTAAGTGACCGTTTTTATCATTAAATAGCATTTAACGAGGAAGTAATTCTTGGGCATAAATACATTGTATTGTTAGCTATATAAACAGCTCAACCTTCATGTTGGAAGGACATATGATTCTCATTACTAAAACTCATATAATTACATTTAGAAGTACTCTTGTTTACTCTTGTTTTTGGCTCAGACCCGAAGCAGTTTAGCTGAGGATCGAACCAAACCTTCGGTTCAATTACAATCAAGATTACCGCATTCTAGACTAATTATTTGTTTATTGCTTTCATTTATTTTATTTATTGCTAATTGATTGTTTCACGTATTGACAAAATTTATCCACGTATTCTTAAATCACTTACAAATTCAACTGTAACTTTTTAGAATAAACAGAGATCATGTGTCTACAAAATAGTAGTCCACTATTAATGAGAAAATTTGAAAGATGTTCCCTTTATTCGATGATGTTTATCATGTTTAGCTAAAGCTAGAGTAAACTTATCAAATGTGAAAACAGAAAGATAAGTAAAAGGAAATAGAAATTTTGATTGTATAAATGGCTTTACATCGGCCAATATATTACAGAAAGTAATAAAAACTGACATGAGCATAGGAGTAAAATAGTCAAGGAGCAAATTTAAATACAAATGAGCTACAGTAAGATTCCCTTGCATCCAACCATATTACTCTATTCTAGCCACTTATACTTATATATAGTAAAAGTAATTATAATTATCAGAAAATATTAAACTGCGACGTAATTTCCAAAAGTCGCAGTTTGCCCTTTCCGTCATATTAGTTTTAATTTAACACGAATTTACCCTCAAAGTGTTGACATTATAACTCCATCCACTGACAGTATATTTCCTCTTCACTTGGATCAATAACCCTAGAATTTGGATTTTACATTCTTTGATTTATCAGCGCGATGGATACAGACGTCGAGATGGATCCCGCCGGTGAAGGATCCACCGTCGCCCCACCTTCAACAGCGTCTTCTTCTACTAAGAAACCTAAACGTTTTGAGATTAAGAAGTGGAACGCTGTCTCTTTATGGGCTTGGGGTACAGTTTTTCTAATTCGATGCATACGTTCTTTCTTTAATTTGAATACGAATATTTTGTAGTCTATTAGTGTTTAGCTGACGTGATTTGTGAAATTGTTGATGCAGATATTGTTGTAGATAACTGTGCTATTTGCAGGAATCATATTATGGACCTCTGTGAGTTTATCGAAAACCTAGTTTTTTTTTTTAAATAAGAGATAACGTTGGAGTAACTGTTAAAGTTGCTCCCATGTGATCAAGAAGGTCACCGGTTCAAGCAGTGTAAATAGCTTCTTGCAGAAATGCAGGTAAGTCAGCTTACAATAGACCCTTGTGGTCCGGCCCTTCCCCGTACCCGTGCATAGCGGGAGCTTAGTGCACCGGGCTTCTTTTTTTTAATAATAGATACAATAAATTCGACACTTAATCCTTTATTTATTCCTTCTATTGTGTGAAAATTGTTCTCAGGTATTGAATGTCAAGCTAATCAAGCTAGTGCTACTAGCGAGGAGTGCACTGTTGCATGGGGTACGTTATTTTCAGAAGTTTTTATATATCTGAGTATTAATTGGAAACATGATAGTTGGTGATAATAAGTTGGAATCATCTGACTTAGAACCTGTTTTTCCATTCTTCAAGTCCTTCTAAATAGGAACTTATAATTGATTGCTTGTTAATGGACTTAGGTGTTACTCACTTTAGTATTCACTTATTTATGTTTCCTTTGCGTAAATTATCTCTTGCAGTTAGTACATGTTTGTTTCCACTTTGATCTTTAGCAAGTTTCCTGGTTTACTGACTTACTTATGAACTTTTATATGCTGGGTTTTAATGTTCTGATTCCATACTAAATACGGGCTTGTGTATACAACACCTTGTGCCTTGGAAACAATATACTTTTATCCCATATTGGTAATCATTGGCAAGGATGAACATATGCCATGGTTTATGAATTTTGTCCTGATGTATCTGTTTTGTGCTTTTGTCAAGACACATGAGTGGATGAGTATATTGTATGGTGCCTATCTGTTCCTTCTCATGATTCATTTGCCTTCTCCCCCTTTCCAGCAAGGGACTACACCTCTTTCCTCCATCTCTGCTTTCCTTCCATGGAAATTTTGCACCTCATCACCTACTTTTGCTGCTTGACACCAGACACAAAATTTTCTTCTTTTCTTCCTCTTTTCTGTTCCTTCTTTCTTCTTTCTTTTACAGCTTTAATGAAAGCACCTATGCACTAAATCAAACCTCTAACCCCAAATCATGCTAAAATAATTAATAAAAGTATCCAGAAAAGTGGAAAGCTTTGTTTTTTTTTCCTTTGGGAGGTGTATGTTGCTGTGGATTTTTTTTTGCCAAAGACATTGGAGAAAAAGAATTGTATAATAGAGACTGGGTGGAGTGCGCCGGGACCTGAGGGTGGGTTTTGTCCCAATTTTCGGTGGGTTCCAATAAGCTTTTTGCTGTCCCATGCTTCTTTTCCGTCGGCATCTCTTTCTTTTCTTTTCTACATTTTCTCGTTGGGGGTTATATGCCAGTTACCTTTGTTCCCGTATTACATTTTTACCTTGAACTCACTATGGAGGGTCGTGTGCAGCAAAAAGACCAGCTTAAATTTGGATGCATAGAACTGCATGGATCATAAATCACAATGGATGAAACTAGCATTGAATGTACTTTTGAGATGAAATAAGCACAATTGGATTATTTTGCATATTCAGAGAACACAATTATTATTTGCTTTCGTAGACTTACAAAATACCCCACAACTTTGCGATTTGCACCATTTTGTAATGGCAGGGGTATATATACACCACTTTTGTAACAAGGGATATATATCTGCTCTAAATCGCAAAGTTGAGGGGTATATTTGCACCTTTGCCCTTTTTTTTAATATGCATGTAAAAATATAAAGAAGAACAAGTCATTAGTTCTTGCTAGTTTGCTTCCAGCAGTGGGACATCATGACTGCCTAATATGCAAGATAAATCTAGGGGGTTGGGGGGTCTCCTGTTCAGCTTTATTTGTGTCTGCATTAACTGTAACATGTACTTGCAAATTGCTTCATTACTTCTAAGATTGTCTTCAAATGTGGTTGGATGGGCTGTAGTAGGACCATCCGATATTCCTTCTTTTTTTGTTTGAGAATGGTAAGGATGGACCATCCAATATTCCTATCAACTAGTAGTCAACAACAACATACCCAGTGAAATTTTACAACGTGGGTCTGAGGAGGGTAGAGTGTACGTAGACCTTACCTCTACCTTGGTAGGTAGAGCGGTTGTTTCCGAGAGACCCTCGGCTCAAGACAAAGCACAAGTACAAGTAAAACAAAAGAAACGGTCAGATCCGGACAAGCAATTTAAAGCAGTATGAAAATGCTGGTATCAAAAGCGAATAAGCCATGATAGCGCATTACGAAAAAGAAGCAACAACTAATGCATGTAAATAAGATAAACAAACTACACTAGAGAACACATAGCAACATAAATTAAACGACATGGAACTATAAAGCAAAACTGCGCCTATTAGTATGATAGGCTAAGCGGGCTTACAATAATAACACAACTACCAGTTTGTAAGCGTAAGTAGGACTATGTTGGACTACCTACTACCTTTCTACCCTAATCCGTGTCCTCCATAACCCCATATCTAAGGTCATGTCCTCGGTGAGTTGCATCTGCGCCATATCCCGTCTAATCACCTCTTCCCAATACTTCTTCGACCTACCACTACCCTTCCTGAACTCGTCTATAGCCAATCTCTCACACCTCCGCACTGGGCATTTGTGTGTCTCCTCTGCACGTCCCGAATCATCTCAACCTCGTTTTTCGCATCTTATCCTCCACCGAGGCCACTCCCACTCTATCTCGGATATCATCATTTCTAATTCTATCCCTCCTTGTATATCCATCTCAACATCTTCATCTCCGCAACTTTTATTTTTTGGGTGTGCGAAGTCTTGACCGGCCAACACTCTGCCCCATACAACATAGTCGGTCTAATCACCACCTTATAGAACTTGCCTTTAAGTTTTGGTGGCACCTTTTTATCGCACAAGATTCCAGATGCGAGCTTCCATTTCATCCACCCTGGCCCAATACGATGTATGACATCGTCATCAATCTCTCCATTCCCTTAGATAATAGACCCGAGTACTTGAAGCTTCTTTTCTTTGGAATGACCTGAGTACTAAGCCTCACCTCCACGCCTGTCTCAAGTTCGCTCCCGTTACTGAACTTGCATTCTAAGTATTCTGTATTGGTCCTACTCAGCTTGAACCCTTTAGACTCCATAGTCTGTCTCCAAACCTCCAGCTTAGCGTTTACTCCGCTGCGAGTCTCATCAATCATGACTATGTCGTCTGCGAATAACATACACCATGACACCTCCTCTTGAATTTATCGCGTCAGTCCATCCATCACAATGCAAATAAGAATGGGCTAAAAGCTGATCCCTGATGCAGCCCAGCCCCATCATCACTGGAAAGTGCTCCGAGTCTCCTATTGTTCGTACCCTAGTCTTGGCTCCATCATACATATCTTTGATCGCCTTAATGTGTGCCACATGTACACCTCTAACCTCCAAACATCTCCATAGAACCTCCTTAGAGACTTTGTCGTATGCCTTCTCGAGGTCGATGAAAACCATATGTAAGTCATTGAATACTAATTATATATAAGAAGCTTTAGACGTTGAAACCAATGCTTCTTATTTCAGATACATGAAACAGCTTGAGACACATTAAGAACTATAAAGTGGTCTAGGTCTAAGTGGATCTTTGATATATATATATATATTTGTACTAGGAATGACTACTACTTGGACTGTTGCTTGAGGTAGGGAGCTGGCGGGTTCATTCTGATAAAAAAGGTAGGGAGCTAACGGGTTGATGGTGATTTAGAGATAGGTCCTCAAGAGGTAGGGAGCTGACGGGTTCATTCTGATAAAAAGGGTAGGGAGCTAACGGGTTGATGGCGATTTAGAGATAGGTCCTCAGGCAAGAATGCAACAAATTATTGAGTCAGTTCTAGAAACTGAAGGAGCCCCTGGTTCTATTTCTTCTTGAAGTGCTTCGTCTTTTTTACTGTCTTGCTTTAGGTAGTACAATCCATGTTTATAGTAGAGCGTATTTCAAGAAAAACCACAACATCAAAACCATTTCGATCTTCTGTTATTAAATAGAAAATCTGTGTTGTTATGTATTATCCTGTTACTTTTTAAAATAAAAGGCATATGGTAGAGCATTTCTCAAGCAAAATAAAAAAATATTGGAATACAACAGTGTGATATAGGCAAGTGAAGTCAAGTTCATCTTGGTTTAACTCTCTTATTAATTATTACATGTGCCTCTGCAAACCATGTTTGTTGGTTCTACAAGCTCTCTTGGTTTCACTTGTGTGTTTATTATTACATGTGCTCCTCAAACTATGTTTATTGATTTGATAAACTTTGCCCTGGATGGCTTGGTATGTGAGTCCTCTTGTGCAGTAATTGTAGCATGTCAATCTCTTACATTATCTGTATAAGTAAGATGTAAATCTAGTTTACTGCTTTTTTTTCATCTGCTTCTCTCTATTATGTACCCTCGTTAGCTCTGTATGCATGTTGGTGTTTGTTTTTCCTTTTACCTTCCTGATATGTTAATGAGGGGGAAAGGGGGTCTTTGGATTGATTTAATTAACTGCATTCTGTTCTTTTTACTGGTCAGTAATTTTTTTCTTAATTATATTGCTATGCTTAAGTGTATTCATTGAGATTTCCTCAGGTGTATGTAATCATGCCTTCCACTTTCACTGCATCAGTCGATGGCTCAAAACCCGTCAAGTGTGCCCATTAGGTACTTATCATTTATCAACTGTTTTTTTTAATTTTGTAGTGGGGTTGTGAGCTTTTTATAATTTTGGAATTATTTCTTGCCCTGCAGATAACAGTGAGTGGGAGTTCCAGAAGTATGGTCACTAGAGGATTCAATGCATTGCAACAGAGAAAGATCATATGCAATTCCGTCTATATTACATGACTCTAAAAGCAATGAAACCTTGAAACTCTTATTTTCAGTTCTTTTTTGTGTGGCGCTACAATTCTGAGACTGCTTTCTATTGGGATGAGATTTATTAGAGAGTTGGTATTCAAATTGCACATATGATGTGATTTATGTACTTCTCTGTTATTGTTCTACTGCAAACGTTAAAACCTGTCTTGCTGTTGATTATGTTTCGGGAAACCTTATCGTGATAAATACCAAAGGCAAATTCTAAAGACTAGCACGAAGTTATCCTCATTTAAAGTTATACTGTGTCGGCCTTCTGGCTGGTGCCAAGTTTTATTTGTTGTTTTTAAACAATTTGAATTTGAAGAGAAAGACCCCCCCCCCCCCCTTGCCAAAGGATGAGTGCCAAAATCTTCCTCAGGTCGAACAGGTAGTGATCCTGGCCTGATGAGAAAAGGTTGAAGTCATGCTCGCGTTAACCAAATTTGGTTGGATATCAGATTCCATTCCATTATGTCATTCATTTCCTTCATGTAAAAGAAGGCTAGGAGAAGATATCTATGTCAATTAGAACTGTTGACATACTATCTCAACGTACTCTGCTCATGTTATTTACTGTCACTAGATGCTAACATGTTTCATTATTTGTCCCTTGTCCTTCATTCTTTATAATACCAAATTCTTTACAGAAGTTGTTATCACTGGTTTGCTGCTTAGATTAGATCTGATCCTTGAGACCTTTAGCCGAATGTGAGGTTCTATGATAGGTTTGTCTTGCGGTTTTGGGTGGCCATGATTGTGCCTAGTAATTTGTCAACGATTAGTCACGCATAGTTGATCAACTTAACTTTATGAAGTCAAGCACCAGGCTTGTCAATTACTGTGGAACAACTCGACATGCTTCATTCATACGTACATCAATCTGAAAAACATGCAGAAACCAGAAAAAAAGGGAAAGAAAGTGATATTAATTGGAATTTCAGTGGTCCACCGATAGTATTTCCTCTTCCAGTTTGCCGACATCCCAATTTACTTGTCTTCAATCAAGCATAATCATCAGCTACATTGTCACGATGATCCAACAACAGCCATTACTCACATGGATGCAGCAGAATAGAGATGCCAACGAACTGCGATTGGGCTTCTCACACTGTGAATCCCATCACTCCACTCAATCGAACCAAATGCAGATCCAATCCCCTTCTCTATCTCCAGTGCACCTCTGTTCTTACTCTTAAAGCTAATCTCATACGACAAACTATTCTTGTCCTCACTGAAAACAAGCTTCGCAGGCGAGACACTCACCTCCACAGACGGGGGCGCGTTCACCTTCACTTCATACGCAGCATCTGTATTTTCCCCTACATTTTTCACCACCCGCTTGTATTTTACCACACCGTTACTTTCACTGTTAAAAACAGCGGAGAATGATGGGTAATTCAGGTCTCCCGGACTAGCCAAACTCCGTTCACTACAATTCACCCGAGAAGAATCTCTCACGAACACAGCGACGTCGTTGCCGTCATAACCAATGGAGCACAGGAAATTCACGTAATCGATAGTCTCAATATCGTAAACCAAACCTGGATCCAATGCTCGGTTCGGATCAACATGCCCCGATCCATGAACGAAAGGAGTAGATTCTTTGCCAGTGGCAAGATCAGTAAACACCTTACCAGAATTGTCCAAATTATAAGCTGTTGTCATGAGTGCTGACTTTATAGCTGCTGGGGTCCACTTAGGGTGGGCCCTTCTAAGTAACGCAGCTAATCCACTAACGTGAGGGCACGACATGGAAGTCCCAGAAATAATATTAAACTCCACTCTTCTTGGGTCAATTTCCAAATCGGTTGGCCCATTAGCTCCGGTCCAACTGGCTAAAATATTAACCCCCGGTGCAATAACATCCGGTTTAAGTATCTCCGCCGTCAAATGATTCGGTCCACGGCTTGAGAACGCCGCTACACGTGGCGCTGCCGGTGATTTTCCGATCACAGTTCCTCTAAAAACAATCGTAGCCGTTGGTGATGAATCCGACTTAACATATTTCCTTATTTTATCTCCTGCTTTTTGACCAACCATTGTCGCTGGTATAAGATGTGAATCAGCGACGAGTTCTTCACCGGAATCAGCCAAATTAGCAAGTATCATCCCTACCCCACCTGCCTCCTTCACCGCACTTCCTTTCTCGACTCTAGCATTGCCTCCTCTATCACACAACACTATTTTACCAGCGACTTTTTTACTGTCTAGCTTCCCTGGATAGCAGTATTTACTACCACAGTCGCCTGAATAAACAACAGGCAATTTGGTATCGGTCAAAGGGTCCCCGGAGTACAATGAAACTCCACCAAATACTCTATCATCTCCTAATATAACATCCGCAGGAAATTCTCTGTCTATGGTTGAAGCACCAACGGTGAGAATCCATGGAGCGATGTTCACTGCAGTATAAGCACCAGGACCTGAATTACCAGCTGAGCATGAGACAAGTACACCATGTTGGGTGGCACCAAAAGCTCCAATAGCAATGGAGTCATAGAGATAATGTGGAGCATATCCATTAGCACCAACGGAAAGTGAAATTACATGGACACCATCATCAACAGCTTGATCCATTGCAGCCAATATATCAGAATTAAAACAACCCTTTTTCCAACAAATTTTGTAAGCAGCTATTCTCGCTTTTATAGCCATTCCTCTAGCATCACCTTTTGCATATTGGTAAAAACTAGCATTTGATACTAAAGAACCTGCTGCAGTTGATGCTGTATGTGTTCCATGACCTTCAGTATCTCTTGGTGATTTCGATTCTTTTGATTCATCCATTGGACCTTGTGAAGCTTCGTACCCTTTGTAAAACATTCGAGCACCTATGATTTTCCGATTACATGAAGTTTCAGGAAAACCTGGTCCAGTTACACATTTCCCTTTCCAACTTGAAGGAACCGGAGATAGACCCTCGTCGGAAAAACTCGGTCTTTCCGGCCAGATACCTGTTGGAATCCAAATAATCAAATCACATGTCATGTGAAAGCTAATAACTACAAACTTTGAATGACGAAAAATCTGAAACAACGAGAAGTATATTAAAAGAATGCATAACAATAAAAAAAAATTAAAAGAATGCATAATACTCCATCCATTTCAATTTATTTGTCTAGTTTTGACTTGACACAAAATTTAAGAAAGTAAAAAAGACTTTTAAATGTTGTCGTCCTAAACTAAAGACATGTTGAATATATCAAACTGCTCTTTAATCTTATCCTATTAAACATGTATGTGAAAAGTTGAAATTAAAGAGTTACCAAAAAAATGTTATTTTTGAAATGGACTAAAGCTGAAAGTAAAACAAACAAATTGAAACAAAGAGTATTACTTAATTGAGCTATATATATAAAAAAAGATACTCCCTCCGGCCCAATTTAAGTGTCTTATTTGCCTTTTTGTTTTGTTTCAAAAAGAGTGTCTTTTTCTATTAAGTTGTAAATTCAAAGTTTAAAATCACAATATCCAAGTATATTTTAGTACATCACACATTTTTAGTCTAGGATCACAAGACTCAAAAGTTTTATTTTATTTATTAAATTTTATGTCAAGTCAAACTAAGATATTTAAAATGGGACGGAGAGAGTAATATAAAAAAAAAGTATAAAATTTAAATAAGTTAAATTCCGAACAAATCCTAATAATACCTGTGTCCAGAACCCCGACGATGACGTCATCAGCATAGTCGGAGTTAGGCCAAAGGCCGAATGAGTCAGCAAGGCCCAAGAAGGTAGGTGTATGGGTGGTGTGGAGATGGCGGACTTGGTCAGGAAGGACAGAGATAACGCCGGGAGTACGGCGGAGCTGACCAGCCTGCGCGGCGGTGAGGCGGGCGGAGAAGCCCACGGCAGCGCGTTCATAGGTGTAGAGGATTTTAGAAGGCTGTTGAGAGAGAGGAGAAACGGATCGGATGATGGAGGAGTACCAATGGTGGTGGGTGGAAAAAACATGGGGTTTGTCGGATTCGGCAACGTGAATGATGAATGTTTCATGACCGTCGGATTTGACGGAAAGGGTCAACGGAGTGAGGCAGAAAGAGATGATTAAGAAGAAAGAAAGAACGGAGATTTCCGCCATCATATAGGAAAAAGTGATCGGCGAACTAATGTTGTCGGAATGAGATATATAGGAAAGTGGATGTAGCCAATTGGCTGGGCGTTAATTGGCCACGTTGAAGATGCTGATTGATTCACTGTCCATTAATTTGGGGTACCCAAGATATTTTTATAATGGATAAATGAATAGTAAGAAACAAAAAGATGGGTTAGTTGGATAATTCATTAGTATTTTAATTGGAATAAGCTCAGAGCTCCAACATTATTATTTGTTTCTTGCAAGTTGCTTCTTTACTAGTGCTACAAATAATACACGCAACCCATGACTTTGTCCTTGTCCATGCGGATGCATAGTGTTGACTGTTGAGTGCGATATGATTGTAGTGAGTTTTACAACAACGTAACGATAATATATCCAGTAAAATTTCATAAAGTAAGGTCGAAAGATGATAGAGTATCTAATAAAATTTCATAAAATGAGATCTGAAGATAATAGAGTGTATGCAAATCTTATCCCTACTCACTTGAAAAGAGGACAATCAGCTAGAACAACAAATGAGACAGGAGCAGATTCGTGAAAAAAGCTAAAAACATTCTCAAGATGAGAGATAGAGAAACTGTTTCTAATAAATTTTCGACACGAGTACTTCTAGTAGTAGTTTCTTTTCTTTCTTTTATGTCTAACACTTGGAGAAATTAGAAAATCATAAAATTGTTGTGACTTTGATAGTGTAATCTTCTCGGTTGTTTCCTAGTTTATCTTTTTCGGATGTCTTCGAAGGGACACTTTGATAATATAATCACCAATCACCATACACAAAAGAGTTAAAATTCGGATGTCGTAATTATGGTTCCAAATCATAACATTTGGTCCCTAAGTCGTAAGAACAAAAGTTGTAACTTTTCAATGAACACGTATCATTTACATATTGGCTTTTAGTCATAATTAACTCATCCCTCTAAAGATAACTGGCTTATGCCTCAAATACGGTATAAGTGTATTTTGAATCTACATTTTATATATAGAATTGCAATAACTAAAATGTAACCTTCTCTCGTCTTTTGTACATTTTTCAATTAACTTTTAGGACCACACTAACTAAGCCAAAAAAGATCATGATATATTCATAGATTTTTTAAATGCACACTGATAGTCACGATTTTTGTCAATTAGTGATGTTGTCATTTGCAGAATGAATATAGTATTAATTTCAACCACATACATAGTTGCAGATTTCTCATTGTCCTTCCTCTACTTTCATATTTTTCTCGTGATGAATCATAGTTTAATCTTGGATGTCAAAATGTGACAGTTATTAAAACTTTATCCGAGTCAATTTGTTCCTGCATTTCTTTTGCAACATTTCATTTGATTAAAATCCTAACTCTTGCTCAGACGGAAATGGTGCGATTAGGGTTTATGGTTACTCCTCCAAACTCAGCGATGGTGAAGGATGGTCAGAAAACTGCAGTGCTATAGAAGAATTAGTTAGTAGGGACTAATATGCAATTAAATTAAAAGAGTTAGTTAGTTTGTTATGTTAGTTACTTAGATATTAATGAGGTAGTTAATGTGTATATATACTCCTATATTTTACAGATATCAATATGAAATTAGAAGATATTTTTTCTCCCAAAACTTGATCTCATAACTGCTTTCTTCTCTTCTTGTTCAATAGCTTCGAATAGGGCTGTCCAACGGGGCGGGGCGGGGCGAGGCGAGGCGGGTCTCGACGGGATTTGGGGAAGGGTCGCGACCGGGTCTCCAGCGGGATTGGCGGACCGGGCTTAGCGGAATTGAAATTTGTTGATCAGATTGTTCGACGTCGCTTCCTGTTCCCTCGGACAATATTTCATTGTAGTTGTAGTCTTCTTCTTCGTTATCTCCGGTTAACCACACCTTCTACGCTCCGCTCGAATCCAATCTCTGAAAAAAACTGCAATCTCCAATGTGTCTCCCGTCAATGAATGTCTGTGCTCTCCTATTTGAAATCTTCCAGCAGAAAAAGCGCTTTTAGACGCTGTTGATGACGCTTGAATGTTCGACACATCTCGGGCCATCTTTGCTAGTGTCGGAAATGTCTGTCCTTCATCATTGACAATTAATTCGTACGGTACAACACCCTGCAAAATATAAACATCAAATTCGCGAATTTGTTGAAGAAGTTGAACCACTACACATTTTATTTATAAAGGTCTTGAATACTAGCAGCAGAAACCGCATGTGTTTTTAAAAGGTTGCAGCGAAGTAGTCGGGTTAATTTGACCTTTTACTTGGTCGGGGACACTATGTGAACCTTGTCCCGATTCAGATGGCATTGGCACACCCGATTTTTTAACATGGTATTGATTCCACCTAGTTGTGTGCTCGCCTTGTACATGTAAAAATAAACCTCCAGTCTCACCTTGACCTTTTCCGGTTTTAAATTTATAAACATTTTTACAATTTTTACATCTAGCTAGTTGATTCTCTTGGTCCCTATCAAAAAAATTCCATACAACTGATTTTAGTTTTCGTTGTGTGGTGCCTCGACTCATACTAGGGGGAATAGGAGGCATTCCCATTTCAGTTTGAGACTCAGTCTGAGCATGAGGTTGAGGGGGGTGTGTTATCTAGATTATCATCTAAATTAAAATTTAGTTCATCTACCTCATCATCTAATGGTATATCATTAAAAAAAACAGTTTCATCTATATGAGTGAAACCATCGGGACTAGGAATAGGATTACTAGAAGAAGTACCCTGCCCTTGTTACCCATACCAGAAGAAGCACCCTTACCCTTATCCTTAAACATACCTCTTAATCCTTCCATTTTAATTATGCAAATAAATAATTAAAGATAATGAAATTAAATGCGATAATTAAAATAAAGTAACAATAATAATTTAAAGAAGAAATGAAGGTACCAAACGCCGACGTAACGTCGACGTGTAATCGAGGTTGAAAATTAAAATTTTGCTCGCTGGATGATCTTCAAGTTAGTTGCCAACTTCACTCTCAATTTTTTAACTTTGATATAAATGAGCAAAAAAATATAATATTTAATAGACAATGTAGAATTATAGAGAGATAAATTGAGAGATTAGACAGATTGTAGGAAGATTTGTGAGAAAAATAAGATATTTATAGTTGAGAAATAGAGTTAAAGTGTAAATATATTAACTTAGAAATTAAAAATAAATATTAATTACCCTAAAGGGTTTATGGGGTGGTGATGGTGGTGAGTGGAGGGGTTTTAAAAATGATCATTATAGCCGTTGCACAACGACCAAAATTGAAATTTGATCGTTATTGCAACGATTATTTTTGCCAAGGGGGAGGGGGCTAACGGGGCGGGGCCGGGGTTGGGATGGTGGCGGGGCGGGATCGGAACGGGCGGGATGATCCCAGCCCCGTCCCGAGTTTGAACCCCGACATGGACAAATTTTTTTAGGGGGATCGGGAAGGGGCGGGTAGCGGACCGGGTCGGGTCGGGATAGGCCAACCTGGACCACTGGACATCCCTAGCTTCGAATATCCATGATCATGGCTGAATCTTCCACATGGTATCATAGCACATGGTTACACTCATTACGATCAGTAGAATCATGATTCGAAGCTAGATTTGTGAGTTTTTTACGCAATTGTGTGCATTGTTGTATCGCTTGATCTTAAAGCGATTGATCCAGTTTCTTCGATTCAATTGAGCAATCGAAGCTTGATATCTGTGTGTAGTATAAAATTCTGCGATTTTCAGTTCTATTTGAGTTTATTTTGTGCATATTTCTGCAATTTCTCAGACAACGGAGAGAATGTATCGAGTGAAGCAACTAGAATTGGAGGCTTAACAATTGGTACATCTTCAACAGAGCAGGTTCATCACAACCATCCCTTGTATATTCACCCTTCTGATACACAAGGTTTAGTTCTTATCTCAATTAAGCTTCAAGAATCTGAAAACTATTCATTGTGGAGCAAATCTATGAAATTAGTGTTACGAGGAAAGAATAAACTAGGTTTTGTGTTAGGAACCTGTAAGAAACACATGTATGATGAAGAATTATATGAACTCTGGGATAGGTGTGATGCTATAGTTTTAGCTTAGATCATGAATACTGTTTCTAAGGATTTAATTAGTACTGTGATTTATGCCTCTTATGCACATAAGATTTGGGAAGATTTGAGAGAAAAGTTTGATAAGGTGAATGCTTCTAGATGTTTCTATCTTCATAAGGAGACTGCTACATTGACACAAGGGGTGAATTCTGTGTCAGTCTACTTTTCTAGGTTAAAGGAGTTGTGGGATAAATTTGAGGCATTAATGCCTCCTACTGGTTGTGCTTGCCCTGAGTCCAAGCAGTATGCTATACACTTCCAATCACAGAAGTTATGGCAATTTCTCATGGGCCTGAATGAGTCTTACTCTCAAGCTAAGAGTCAAGTATTAATGATTACACCAACTCCTAACATATATTAGGCATATGCTATGATCCTAAATGTTGAAACACAAAGAATCATTCAACATAGCAGTAGTCATGTGTTCAAGGTGAAAGTAGTGAACAAACAACCTTGATGAGCAACAGATATCCGACAAAGGGTTCAAGTCTAAGAATTATTATGAGAAAGGTAACAACTATCCTAAGCACAACAATTATGGAGATAGATCTCAACACAATAGCTACATAGACAGATCTAAGCTGCAATATGACTATTGTCATCTCAAGGGGCATATAGCTGATTTTTGTCATAGGCTTCATGGATATCATGTCGATTACAAGTTCAAGAAGAAAAGTGGAGCTCATGCTAATAATGCCTCCACTAGTAGTCAACAAACTTCTGAATCTCAGTACCAGTCTCAGAATTACTCTCAAAATATGAACCATCAACTACCAAATTTTACTCAGCAGCCTTATCCTCAGCCTTCCTACACTCGGCCACCTTATCCTTCACCATCTTATCCACAGCAACAACCACCTAATCCTACTCATATTACATTTGTTCCATCATTTACACCTGATTAGTACTCTCAGATTTTACACATGCCAGACAAAGGAAAAAAAGACCTATTGATAATGCTGCTATCCATGCTGGTAATACAAGTGCAGGTATTCTTGATGCCCTTCTATCTAGTCTAGTTGACTATAACTAGATAGTAGATACATGTGCAACCAATCACATAGTCCATAATGATAAGATCATCACTATAATAAAAGATTTGATTGATATGGTCAAACATAAGGTTCATTTGCCTACAGGAGAACAAGTTCCTATTACAAAAAAACTGGTGATGCATGTGTTATCAAGAATCACTTGATCCAAGATGTGTTGTATATTCCTGAGTTCAAATACAATCTACTATCAGTCTCTAAGATCACAAAGGAACTCAACTGTTTTGCTGCATTTTATCCTAATTTCTGTGTGTTTCAGGAGCTCTTCACTGGGAAGGTGATAGGGATTGATAGAGAAGATGATGGTTTGTATCTACTGGATGGAAGAATAAATAAGGGCGGAAATGGATCTTTCTGTAGAAGCACTTTGCAGTCAAGTTCTGAAGACTCTGTAAGGTCTTATATATCTGGTACTGATAGTTGTAGTATCAAGGCTAATAACAGTTTGAATAAGACATGTAATTCATCTTCATTGTGGCATATGAGACTAGGACATGCACCTCTTAGAGTACTTAAGAAAATAAGTAGTCTGAATAATGTACAGTTGCAAGATCACTCATGTACTGTTTGTCCCATTGCTAAACAAACAAGACTACCATTTCCTTTAAGTCAGTCTCATACTTCAGCTTGTTTTGATTTAATTCATTGGATGTATGTGGACCTTACAGAGTTCCTACTCATGATGGTAAGAGATAGTTCTTAACTGTTGTTGATGACTACTCTAGGTATACTTGGCTTTCCTTGATGACCACCAAAATTGATACACTAGTAGTACTTAGGGAGTTCTTTGTCATGGTAAAAACTCAGTTTCAGTGTAGTATCAAATGTCTCAGGTCTAATAATGGCTCTGAGTTTCTAAATTACCAAGTGTCAGCCTTACTAAAGGAATATGGTACTTTTCATCAAAGTTTCGGTGTCTACATACCTCAACAGAATGGGGTTGTTGAGAGAAGACATAGATATATCTTAGATATGGCTAGAGCTCTAAGATTCCAAGCCTCCGTTTCACTTAGAATTTGGGGAGAATGTATCTGTACTGCTGTCTATCTGTTGAACAGAACTCCAATTGTTTTGTTGAAAAATAAATCTCCCTTTGAGAAGTTCTTTGATAGAATTCCTTCTTTAGATTATTTGAGGGTCTTTGGCAGCCTATGTTTTGCTACAAACCTCAGAAATACAGATAAATTTTCTCCAAGAACTATTCCTGTTGTTCACTTAGGATACTCTTCATCTAAAAAAGGCTATGTCTTGATTGATCTAAGTTTAAAATCTATGTTTGTCAGTAGAGATGTTCACTTCCAAGAGTATGTGTTTCCTTTCACAAACCAATAGTCTATTTCATCCCCATTATTTCCTGTCTTGCAAAAATTATATCTCTAGTGATGATGTTCTTCCTCATATATCTTCTACTTCTTCTCTTCCTTCTTTTATTCCTCTTATGCCCCCTACTTCTCCTAGTTCTTCTCTTCCTTCTGCTATCTAGATAATACTATCTGATACTTCTCTTCCTTCTATGCCTTATACCACTACTATTGAGCCTATGAGATCCACTAGAGGATCTGAACCACTTATATGGATGAATGATTTCTTTGTCCCACTAATAAGTCTAGTCCGTATCCCATTTCTTCCTATGTCAGTTATGATCACCTTACTCCCTCCTACAGAGCATCTTTAGCTGCTTTCTCAGCTATTGTTGAACCCAAGTCCTTTGTTGAGGCTAGTAAGGATCCTAAGTGGGTTGAAGCCATACAACTTGAAATTTCTCTACTTGAAGCAAATCAAACTTGGTCTATTGTTGATCTTCCTTCTACCAAAGTTCCTATTGGGTGCAAATGGGTGTTTAAGGTAAAGTATAAATCTAATGGAGATGTGGAAAGATACAAAGAAAGATTAGTTGCTGAGGGTATAGTCAACAATAAGGCTTGGATTACACAAAAACATTTTCTCCTATTGTTAAAATGGTTACTGTCAGATCAGTGGTGGCTCTTGCAGCCTTTTCTCATTGGTACATCTTTCAAATGGATGTACACAATGCTTTTCTTCAAGGAAATCTCATGGAAGAGGTATATATGAAGGTGCCTGAGGGTTTTGCAAGCTAGGGGAGAATTCAGTGAAGGCTTGCAGATTGCACAAGTCATTATATGGCCTAAAACAGGCTCCTAGGCAGTGGAACCTCAAACTCACTAAAGCTTTGCTTAATATGGGGTTCTGTCAGTCTCATTTTGATTACTCTTTGTTTACCAAAATGGTTGGTTCAGATATGGTGATTGTCTTGGTGTATGTTGATGACCTATTGGTCACTGGCAGCTCTTTGGTGTGTATCAATCAAGTGAGAAAGGATTTGCAACACCAGTTTAAAATGAAGGATCTTGGAAAGCTCAAGTATTTCTTGGGCATTGAGTTCTCAAGGTCAGAGAAAGGGATTCATATGTGCCAAAGGAAGTATGCCTTAGAGTTAGTGTCAGAACTGGGCTTATCTGAAAGCAAACTAGTGTCTACACATTTGGAGTTTAATCACAAGTTGACTTCTGTAGAATTTGATAAACTTACAGATGAGAAAGATGAAAAGGAGTGAGAAATGTGCAAAAGATGATCCTCAACTTGAAGATACATAAATATCAAAGAATAGTGGGAAGATTACTGTATTTGGTCTTAACAAGGCCTGATCTAGCCTTTGTGGTTCAGGTTCTAAGCCAACATATGCATGCACCAAAGCAAATTCATTTAGAAGCTGCATTCAGAGTTGTGAAATATATAAAAAGATGTCCAGGACTGGGACTGTTTATGTCATCGACAAAGAGCTCAACACTCACAACATTTTGTGACTCGAACTGGGGAGCATGTGTGGAAACTAGAAGGTCTATGAATGGATATGCAATTAAATTTGGTGATACACTGATCTCATGGAAGTCTAAGAAATAAAGTACTGTCTCTAGAAGTTCTACTGAATCAGAATTTAGAAGTATGGAACCACTATTGCAGAAGTGGCATGGTTAACTGGGCTATTCAAGGATCTTGGTGCTACTGTTACATTGCCTGTTAGACTGTTTTGTGATAGCAAAGCTGCTATTCAGATAGCAGTCCATCCAATTTTCCATGAAAGGATAAAACATATTGATATTCACTGTCATTTTGTTATAGAGAAGATCCAAGAGGGATTGATACAGACACAGTACATTGGGATAAAAGAACAACCATCAGATTTGTTGCCTAAGAGTTTATGCACACCTCAGCATGAGTATTTGATTACCAAGTTGTGATTGAAGAACCTGTTTTCAACCATCAGTTTGAGGGGGAGTGTAGAAGAGTTAGTTAGTAGGGACTAATATGAAATTAAGTTAAAAGAGTTAGTTGGTTTGTTATGTTAGTTACTTAGATATTAATGAGGTAGTTAGTGTGTATGTATACTCCTACATTGTACAGATATCAATATGAAATGAGAAGATATTTTTTTCTCCCAAAACTTGCTCTCATAACTGCTTTGTTCTCTTCTTGTTCAATAGCTTCGAATATCCATAATCTTGGCTGAATCTTCCACAAGTGCAAATAGCAAAGGTATCGAAGGTAACTCATGTGCCAACTAGTTTACCAGTGAATCCATCGACGGGAACTAATAGACGATTGGGTTTAGCCACCCCTCCTACTGTTATACCGGAAAGTGAAGCCTTCAAGCAACCAGACCCAGTTCCAGATAGGCAGAAGAAGCGGACAACACTGTTTACATATAACACCATGGCAGCTAAAGGTGTGAGTCTACAATTTGTAGCCACAACTATAAAAAATGGTGATAAAGTTGCACAGCTTGAGAAATTAGAGATTGAGAAGGAAATAGTACCTTGGGAGAATACAATTATTTTTTTTGTTGTTGGGGACTCTCCTACTATTGGGGCAATCCGGCAATATACAAATTTCTTAATCAGTGGTCATTTGGGTATAAGCCTAATGTTTTCTACCATGAGGATGGTTATTTTGTTATCCAACTTCAGAACCTTGCTGATAGAGAACAAATAATGGCATCTGAGCCTTACATGATAAACAAGAAGCCTGTCATAGTAAAGCCCTGGAGTGCTACTTTTAATTTCATTGAGGAGATTCTCAAGACTATTCCTATTTGGGTGTTATTCCCTAGTCCTCCTTTAAACTACTGGAGCCCTAACTCATTGAGTAGGATTGCTAGCAATCTTTGAGTGCCTCTATGCGCAGATGAATGCACTTCTATGAGGCATAGAGTGACTTATGCTCGTGTGTTGGTAGAAATGGATGTGACTAAGCCAACCTTCTGAAGTGGTAAAGGGGATGGATCCTTGTGGCACTATTTTTTATCAGATATGAATGGTGGCCTTAATATTGACTTTCATGCTGTCAGATTGATCATATTTGCCAAGAACCAAAGCCTAAGCCACAACAGAAGCAAGAGAAAGCCAGAGTTGAAAATAAGGGGCCTAAAAGGGATAACAAGAAGGGCAAGCAAGCTTGGCAAAGTAAGGAAAGGATAAGCCTGGTAAGGAAATGTTTAAGCTGTTCATGGCCAAGATAATGCAAATGAAGGGTGGCAAGTAGCTAAAGGGAAATCAGTTTATAGAGCTCCAATGGAAACTCAAGAGCAAACTGTGGAATCTGAAAATGGCTTTACTTCCCTCAAAGACACTACATTCCAACAAATCTTTCAAGCGGTTATGACTAGTCGTGAAGCTGGTACAAGTAGAGGGAGAAGGCCCCCTGATCCATCTACAACTTTTCAATAATCATAGCCACCTGGAATGTAAGGGGCTTTAATAACCTTTTTAAGCACAAGAAGATTAGTAGAATAGTGAATAAAGAAAGAATTACAGTTATAGTTTTTATAGAATATAGAGTAGCTAAGCAGAAGGCAACAAATATTATGAAGCAGGTTCTTCCAAACTGGATATGGCATGACAACTATAATCACAATAATAGGGGCAAGATTTGGTTAGCATGGGATCCTAGCAAGGTAGATTTGGCTCTGATGCATGTTCATCCTCAGTTTATGCATTGTACAATGAGGGATCTCATAACTGCATTGGTGGTTGAGTTCACTGCTGTATATGAAATGCATACCATTGCAGATAGACAACCACTTTGGTAAGCTTTAGAGGGGATGGATGCAAATGTACAACTCCCATAGCTTATCATTGGGGATTTCAATGCTGTACTTGGTGAAGAGGATAGGATAGGGGAAGTCAAGTTCAAGATGCTGAAATCAGGGATTTTAATGAGTTATTGGATGACACTGGCTTAACCATCATGAAGTCATTAGGAGATTCTTTACCTGGACCAACTCTCATGTCCATAGCAGGATCGACAGGGCGCTGGTTAACTCTGCTTGGATGAACATTTGGCCACAAGTGGAAGTTGAAGTTAAAGATCCACAGTTCTCAGATCCTGCTTTGCTGAGTGTTACTATTGGGCATGTTCAAAGACAAGGGGATAAACCTTTTAGATTCCTGAATCATCTTTTCAAGTATAAAAAAATTATGAGTATTGTACAAGAGACTTGGGAAAGGCCTATTCACAAAACTGGCATGGCTAGAATATGGCACAAACTTAAAGCAATGAAGGAGCAAATGAAGAATCTTAACACTCAGGAGTTCTCCAAAGTTGAGCATAGAATTCAGAATACTAGACAACAACTACAAGAGACTCAAGAGAAGACTAGAGTGAGTTTAAATGACCATATCTTATTTGCTCAAGAGAAAGTACTGAAACATGAGCTAGAAAAGTGGATTATGGTGGAAGAAAGCATCCTCAAATAAAAGTCAAGGGTGACCAGGCTGAAACTAGGTGATTCTAACTCAGCTTATTTTCATGCTAGCATTAAAAGCAGAATAGCTCAGAATCACATTACCAGGCTAGTGTCAGCTACTGGGGTGGTGTTGACAATTGAATCAAAAATAGAGAATGAAGCAATTGGGTTTTACAAGACCCTGTTGGGGACATGTGCAGAGCAGTTGCCTGCAATTGATCCTAGAGTGATGTGTTCTAGGAAAATACTGCATAGGGAGAAGCAGGTTCAACTCATAGCCCCAGTTACAAGAGAAGAGGTGAATAGGGCACTAAAGGATACCTCTGAACTAAAAGCACCAGGTTGTGATGGATTTAGTGCTTGCTTCTTCAAGAGCATATGATCTATTATAGGAGAGGACATCATTGATGCAGTGTTGTTGTTCTTCCAAGATTCTAATTTGTTCAATGGTACCAATTGCACCACAGTCACTTTAATTCCCAATGTATAGAATCCCTCTTCCATCAAAGAGTTCAGGCCAATTTCTTGTTGTACTATGTTTTACAAGCTAATATCTAAAGTATTGACTAAAAGAATCAAAGTGTAATGGATTGCCTAGTAGATTGCAGTCGGGCAGGGTTTGTGCCAGGCAGAGTTATCATTATAATATACTCTTGAGCCATGAGTTGGCGAAGGGGTATGAGAGGAAAGGTATGTCATGTAGATGCATGCTCAAAATTGACATACAAAAAGCCTATGACTCAGTTGAGTGGCCATACCTTGAGAAAATTCTACATAGTATTAACTTTCCAGGAATATTTGTGGAGTGGATAATGAGTTGTGTGACTTCTATCTCTTATTATATTATTATAGATGGGAAACCATCTCAGCCTTTTGATGCTAAAAAGGGTTTAAGACAAGGGGACCCTATGTCCCCTTTCCTTTTTGTGTTAAGCATGGAATACCTTAGTAGATTGTTAAAACACTTACAATATGTACCTGACTTTAATTATCATCCCAAGTGTGCCAAGTTGAATATTGTACAACTAGCTTTTGCAGATGATTTACTTTTGTTCTGTAGAGGAGATATTAGTTCAGTGAAGTTATTATATGTATCATGTTGCTTTCAAATGTACTACGTGGTCGACAAGTAATAATACGATGAGATTGAATTATAACTAACTGCTTCGAAAATCAAGTTAATGCCAACTACTTATTCAAGTGATTCCTCCAAATTGATAAGTACTCTTGGGAGTTATGAAGTTTAAGGTCTATCTCCTGAAATGAGGCTATGAATTGTTTAGACGAGCAATTATGTTGCATGACTATGTTGATAAGTACTCTGGGGAGAGGAGTTTCTTTTTCGAACGCTCTCTTTGCAAACTTTGAAATAAACAACTCCGTCCTTCCAGGTTTAAGTAGTTCCATTTCACCCGAAATCCTGAAGTTATATTTAATTGGATTGGGTAAGCGAACTGTAATATTCCAGACAACGTGCTCTAGATCAGTTTCCCTCTCATAGGTTAACTCTGGTTATGTCAAGCTTCTATGTGATGCAGAACACAAGGAAGTGATTGCGGTATTGTGAATGTGAATATACCAACAAATGGAGCAGAGATTGGTGGTGCTTTTGGTGGTGAAAAAGCGGCAGGTGGTGGCCATGAGGCAGGAAGTGATTCGTGGAAGCAATAAATGACACGCTCAACTTGGTAACTGCCTGAGCCTATTGCTTAAAATACCATTCCGTGTTATATTTTGGGAAGCATGGCATTTTAACGCTTGAGTTGCTCTCAGCAATTTGAATCAATAACTAATGAATGCAATTACCATTATGTCATAGTTTGTTGACCTAACTTGCTACTTTCCTGATCATTGCAGTACAATCAAGTGATCAACTATGGGGGACAAGCTTCCATCGGCAATAGTGAAACTAGTTGAGTCTACTTCCCTCTTACATGCTGAAGTATCTCATAGTATGTTCTGCTGACCGAGCTTTGGCTACTCTACTATACCTAAAGTATTTGTTACTTATCTTATAATTAAATAGAAACACTGCCTCACTGCTGGCTTCATCCAGTAACTTAAATATCCTAGTCTATGTCGACCCACCACAATTGTCATGGGGATTACGTGCATGGTGGAGAAAGAAGCAGGGCATGGTTGAGACATGAGAGAAACAGGACTGTTCATTCATTTCTGCAGTCTTCTAGTTTATGATGCTATACACCATGCTTATTTAAGTTTGATAGAAAGGTTACCCTTCATCTTGCAAATTTATACATACTGCCTCAACCTAAGTATGAAACAAAGTCACAGTATCAATTTAGAACAAGGCTGTTTGAGGACTATTTCATGGCTCAAAATAGGACATACTTCATCACTACGTGTCCTTTTCTTGTTCTAAGTACACTATATTAGCAGCGGCGCAGTCAGTTTTTTCACTAAAACGAGTCAGATGAAGAAGCCAAAGAGAATTTAACTTATACTAATATATATTAAAAATTTACCTATCTCCGCGGTGTAATTTTCTATTGAAGGGGTGTCAATTCGCTATTGTATATTGGAATGAAATAGATTCAAATGAAGCAAAAGGAAGATTGCATATTTTTTCTTTTTCGGACAAGTATACTATATTGGAATGTAATAAGTCCAAATTAAGCGAAATGGATAACAAGAATTCATAGTACTGATATTGTTTAGTGATTGAGGTGTAGTGGAAGTATACTATAGTACAACTACTATCGAGTAACAGATCCAGTATTTCACTCAGCGGTTCGGAAAAAACAACAAAGTTAAACATAAAAATTAAAGTTGTCCATGAGAATTGAACCTAGGATATGCTGGAGACAATTTTGAACACATTGGACAATTTGAGCTAACCTTTTATATTTGTTTAGGGTATTCAAAAGTTAATATATGTACATAATACAAAAAATCTACCCTATATATACAATATAATTTTTTTGTCGCCGCACCCCCTAAAACTGCCCCTGCTACTATCCTGGTCTTCTGGAACTTAAGTAAAGATGCCAGGACCAGAAAATAATTCATCTGTGACATAATAACTAATGAAACCGCAAAATGTTTGTCATTAAGAATGAGGATTCTTTTGTCCAACTTTTCCCATTCACTATGAAGTATGAACACGAGAACATGATTGAGTTGGTTGATAACCTCATGTGTGGTGACAAAAAAGTAGAACAAAATTATTGAAGTTTGGTGACCATCAGGACAGAAGAAAAAGGGGTGGGCCTAAAACCAGATTTAGGTGATGCGTAGGTTGTCTGTTGTACTATATTCTCATTGACCAATGCTTGTTTCCCAGAAATAAGGGAAGTAAGTAGCCGTCCGAACCTCACGCATAACGGAAGCTTAGTGCATCAGGGTGTCCAAAGACAGTACGTAGCAGATAAAAGTAGTATTCTTTGGTCCCAGACAATGTAAGCATGACAAACAATCAACAGTGTCCTAGGCCTACTATATTACTCCACTTATCATAATCATACACCTATAAAGCTTAAGAGTCACTTATTTTCATGCAATATCAAACTCCAGGCTCCGCGCCCACCAAACCCATTATTCTCCATCTCCCTGTACGAACTTGGTAGAAACTACTCTACGTGTCTCCTTCATACAGAAAAAGTATTCGTTTCGCCCTATGTGACAGTAGCTCACCCTAGAATTTGAGAATGAATCGCCTCGTGATCAGTCACCAGGTCTGGTACCGGAACAGGGATCAATATCTGAATCAAAAAGTGCAGCAAATGTAGTATGAGTATAACCACTAGTACTCCATAGGAATCATAGGCCAACAATGAAGATAATGACTTCATAACAGGTTTATCTCGTTCATTTCAAAAGCATGATTTGATTTGGGTGAGCTCCGTCCTATGTGACGTTGTTTGATTGGTATGAAAAACTTAAGAAGAAAAACACTTTCAAAACTTTTGGTCCGAAACGAATCATCTCATGGGAATAAAATCGAAAATTTAGAATTAAATTATTTCTAAATAAGAAAATATGGACTTTTTTTTATAAACAAACTAGACATGTAAGTACGATACATATTGAGACTGTAGGAGTAAATCCTTCCAGTGTAAGATGAGCACAATTTCGCTCTGTTCCTAACTTTGAATGTGTCAATATTGTTTTATCTTTTTCTTCCGGCTAAGCCAAAATGCACAGACTATGACTACTTATTCTTGGGAGTGGTAACTACTAAAGGAAAAAATAATTATGCCCACATTGTTGATTATGAACAACAGAAACGTAGAGTGAGTGGTTAGTAAAACATCCTTCATAAAAAAATTATATGTATGTCAGAATTAGTTTTTATATATAAAAATATTAGTAATAAACCATTGATCATCCTTATCGAAATTTTTGATTTCAGCAATGTAGACTGTGGTCTTACAAGATAAACTTAGAAAAACATACAATCGGAAGAGCAAGAAAGCTGGGTCTTTTTGAGAACCAAACCAGTAAGATATTAGGATGGCGTTCTAGTAGAACCAAGTTGTTTCGCTCTGTTGCGGTTACACTTGGGCGTAAAATTAAACGCGTTACTCCACTAATTGTTTCACATTCCATAGTCACCTCAAATTCAACGTTTCATAAACAGCCTCCATCCAATCCCATGTAGAGATTTGTTGGGTTCAAAATATATAAGTAGGCACAACGGATGTTTAAAGTTTTGTTCTACTTACCCCAACAATTTCTTCTGATATGGTTATATGACAATAAAAAACCTGTAACATAAAACATGAACATTTACATGTTGTATTATCTGGAGTCTTTACTTAGAGATTACATGCGACTGTCCCTTCGACTGCAAGCACAATGTTACGGTGTATTCTTCTGTCAAAAAGCCAGAAAATCTTGGCAAAGTTTTGAGTGAGTTTCTTCCTAGACTCTAAGTCTAGAAAGTTTATATGAATTAGTGTTTTATAACAATGGTTTAGTGCTGTATTTATAGTTACAATTAAGTCAGAAAACGTTTTAGGGTTAGGCTTAAACTTGGCCCAAAACCCGAGGTGCAGTGGGTCAGTCCGACTGGGCTCACTGTCGGGTCGGCGCAACCTAGCGGGCGTCGCGACGCCCTATGTAAAAATTCATTTCCGTTTTCATTTAATATATATATATATATATATATATATATATATATATATATATATATATATATATTCAGCACATTAAATCTAAAATCTAATTTTGATTTAATTAAATAATTTTCGTCTAATAGAAATTATCCCATAGTTATTATCAATTTAAATATCTCGGTTCCAAATCGAATAATTAATATTCTCTCAATACACCCTTAGACCAAAAAGACAATCGACATAGTGTGACCCTATAGGCCTTCACATATCGACACTAATCCAATTAAGGTCCACACGGAACTCCTAGACCGCGTCATATGACGAACTCAATATGTGAAGTACGTTTACATGAATCCAACAAACATAACCTTTATGTGAGATGATAAATTCCTTTCATACGTGACACACTCGATCAAGCTTAGAATTTGTCATGTGTCTATCTAAATGGCTTGATCACTTTATCTCATCTATATTAGTCGACAACTAGATCATATTCTAAATATGTCTCTTGCATTGGCCAATGACTTGGTCGACCTAATATCACTAAGAAGTTGAGTACTCTCTCGAATATCCTATCGAGGAATGAATCCTATTCTTGGCTCAACTACCACCTTAATTTACATCATAATGCACCAACACAAGCCGTATCTTATCCTCTAAGGAGTTTAAGCTTAGGACAGGGTCAAAGTACATTACTCTGTAAATAAGGTACGTATTGACCTCAAGTTAAATGACTTTTATATCCCACACGCTGATAACACTCTAGACATGTCTAACAAATAGTTTATCAGCAGGGTATAACAACACTTTCCAAAAGTATACATGTGTCTATCACTAGTAACCATTACTTGTAGCAGGTGAGACATACTACATTCTCTAAGAATGTGACGCAGACCATATGTCGACTTATAACATATCATCGATATCACATTCTCGATGATCATTAGTCAAGGCTATGTTAAAGTTACGCTCTATCATCAATATCTCACCCTATTAATGACAACGTAAGCTCAAGGGATGCTCATTAATGAATAATTACAAACAATCAAATAATAATTCAATAATCGCAAATGTCATAAATATTAATCTTATTAATAATACGAATGTGTTCAAGTACATTTGTCTCTAATGATGATTGTCTCTAGGACATAAATACTTTCATCCCATAGCATGAAACGAACTCGAATCCACCAATGAAAGTGCAGGAATACAACTTTCTGATCGAACAATCACCGCGTGCTTCATCTCTCCGATGTTCTCCGCCGGACTACTAGACATCGACCTAAGCAACTTCGGAGATTCCAAACTCCGCCTCAAAATCTGCCTCATCGCAGCAATTAAATGCACAGTTGGATTCGAAGGCGGACTAGACGAACTGAAATTTTTACAAAAGTTCAAATGACGATTCAAAGCCTCTTCCGCACTGATCAACATCTCGCATCGAATGATCTCGTCTTTAATTGCCTCCGCACACAATCCGCAAATCCACTTCCCTTGGTAACGCTGCCGGATTGTTTCAATATACGATAGAGTGCATTCCTCCGTGAATCCACAGCAATCACATTTGGCGAAATCCACATCGATCGGTGCTGTAAGTTTTACTTTAACTGTTTCTGCCTCTGCCGCTTTCATCACCATTGCATCGCTGATTATCGACATCGTTATTCGTCAATCTGAAAACGAATTTCAACATGAAATCAAATTTTTTTGCTCTAATAAAAAAGAAATTAGTCCGAATTTTAATTGAAGTTCAGATATTGATATGTAATCTGAACTTGAAACATTCTATAAATAACATACATCTAATCTATATGCAAAATCAATATTGTTATTCGTCAATCTGAAAACGAATTTCAACATGAAATTATTTTTTTTTGCTCTAATAAACACGAACTTAATTAGTCCGAATTTTAATTGAATTTTAGATATTGTATGCAATCTGAGCTTGAAACAGTCCATATGTGACCTATATCTAATCTATATGCAAAATTGACATCGTTATTCGTCATAACTGAACGAATTTCAACGTGAAAACAAAACAAGTTAACTGAAATAAATTAAAATTGAGTAAATGTCTCAAAAGGTCTCTCAACTACGAGGAATTTATGTAGCAAAGTCATTCAACTTTGTTTTACATCAATAAAACCACTCAATTAAATTTGTCATAAAAAATCTGACATGTCAAAATAAATTAATTAATTTGAACTCGAAACGGTCCATATATGTACCTAACAGTAATATGCTGGATCTATTTCTAAGATAAATACACTTACCAGAGATAAATATATGCAGAGAACTTTGGGAATTATAACTATTCCTTTTTCTTCTGCTTATTTTGGAATAATGTTTAGAGAACTTAAAAGTAATCCTTTTCTATCTTTCTTTCTCCCACTCGCCTTCCTCTTTGCTTTTTTCCTCATGAACATAACACGTATCCATAAATAATTTTTTTTTTTTAAAAGAACGAGTCAAGCTGGGGCGTCATTTCATTCTCGTAACGGGAATGAGTGCACCGAGAAAATTCAGCAAAAGCTTCTGTTCTATTGCTTTCTCTATCTCAATTAATTTATGGACTCAATGAACAGAGAGAGAATCAAATCAATGAATTTAATGCATAGATGAGATCAAAGTAGAGAGAAAGTGAGAGTTTTTTTTTTTGTGCTCCACAAAAACAATCTTATTTTTTAAGGTTTTTGGAGAGAATTTGAAGCATATATTTAAGTGGTGAGAGGCAGGGGTTGAGGTGGGTTTGAGCCAAAAAGAGAAGCCTCGACGATTGATTGGCGGTTTGGAGAATCCACGTCACCTATTGCTGTCAATTAAAAATTGCCGGCTGTATTCTAGTACATTGCCAGCTGTTCATTTTATTTTCCATTTATTAGAGAAAAAAGTTGAGATTCTAGTCCCTCATTTTAGTAAAAAGAATCTAATAATACTTAAGTACACTTTTTAGGTTCAATTATTTCATTTTGATTCCTCCACTAACAATACTTTTTACAAATTTACTATACCTTTTAAATTTTAGTCCCTCAATCTAGCAAATGATGATAAAATCTGGATTACTATGGTTAAATTATCAGTTTTTGAGTGTTAGTTTTGTCATCCGTCTGAAATTATTTGAAAAAATTATGTGACTAATCATCAACTTTAATTACTTTTTAGGTTGAAAGGTTTGTTGAATTTGAATAAGATTTTATGTAAGGGGCCAATTAAGTAAACGTCAAATGTGTTCTGTCACGTACCATGAGCATTAAAGCTAATAAAGGAACCAAGAGTACATTTGTAAATTACAATATTTTCTCTGTTTAATTTGGAAATTTTCTGTCCTTTAATTTTTAATTTAATATAGGAGATAGTTAATGACAAAGAAGCACGTGTAATGATGGATCACCGACATTTTATGTCAATTATATTACACTTGACACAAGGAAGGAGTATGAATAATGGAGCACCCACATGTGAAAATTAGGTCCTAATTTGTAGTTTACGATTTAGTTAGATCTAATTACGGAGTTCAATTACACTTCACAATCCACCCACATTTTTCTATTTGTAGATGAGCATTTCTTTCTTTTCTACAGAAAGGGAATTTTTCCATAGTTAACTTGAACTAAAGTTTTATGTTAATTTAGGATTCTAACCTTAACTGCCTAGAAAACGCATCAATGTCGAGTTGGAGAAATACGTATTTGAACTGTGGTAATTGTACTGTGCCTTGACAAGATAACATGGTTTGAAAATTACCAGCCAGTACTATTACTACAAGTATGATGTGTTTTCTAGATAAACGATTAATATCTTGAAAGTGGAAAGTTGTTCTGCTATATATACATCGAATAAAGTCACTTTGTAAAGGCAGCCGCCAAAGTTTGTCAAGTGCCAGTTGCCGGAAACGAACCTTTGCGGCTGACTTTGTAGCAAAGTAATAGAAATGCCATTTCCAATTGTCCAACATGTAGAAATATTGCCTTCCGGTCATTTCTAGAATTGTCTTTGAAAAATAATTATTATATTAAAATTTTAAATTCAATAAATAAAATCTCAAGTTATCATCTTAGATTTTTTCATATAAATTTTAGACCCCAGGATAATAATTATAATGGTTATTTGAAATTAATCCTGTCAACATTGGTGGTGGACTGGTGGCTAAATTATTGGATTCAAAGAGTGAATTCTACGCTACCCAAGTAATTGGCCACTTAATTACCCAATTATATTATTTGTTGTTAGGCTTTAGCTTTAAGGAAACAAAGGTTAGAGGTCACCTTCATATCTTTATTCTTTCCTTTGATTATACCAATAGGCAATAGTGCATGGACTAAGTGAAGAAAGAAACTGATTCCTTTTTCATTTTTCAATGGTAGGGGGAATTAGCATGATGGTGAAAAGGATTTGCACTTAATATTCTTTTATGCATTGAGATCTTAGGCTAAAGACTTCATTTACTAATGGCAAGGGAAAGAGAAGTTTGAAACTATAAAATTGAAGTTGTTGCTATAGTTGCAATTATACCATCGAAAAGTGTGATGAAATGATACTTTAACTACTACTAGTACTCAATAAATTCAGGATGCGTTAAAGAAAAATTATCAACCATTAAAATGGAAAAATGGAAGTAGTTGTCATGGGAAGCATCAAGGATCATCAGTTCACATGGCTATGTATTAAATATCGATACATTAGCACGTTTCTCATGTTTTATGCTTGTTTTGTCAATTCTATAGATAACTCTTGCGAAAGATACTGTAAAGCCCCGAGCTATTTTGATATTCCTTACCGTCCAAATATATGCTCAGTTCATGGTGTGATCACATTCAGACTCAGACGGGAGAGCTAGCCGATCACGCAAGGTGAGGGCCACGACAACCAGGGTTAGATATCCACACACTCGTAGTGGTTATTGTTTGCTGGGGAGATAGGCCGACACTCCTCCGTGTGTCTTCCTAGACCACACGTGTAACTCAATTTCTATTTCAGTTTAGCTACTAGTTTAATGTTCAGTTTCAATTATTAATTTTAGACTCAGTTTTTCATTCACTTATCAGTTTACAACCCTAAATTATCAACTTATGTTAATTTTCAAGACTATGATTTACACGTTTTCTTGTGAAACATGTTTTTCCTTGTTTATTATGCTTTTATCCTATAAAGTCTACATCCGTCCTTTTTAGGAGGTAGTCTATGAGACTTACTGGGTACCCTTGGAGATACTTAGCCTGTTTTGGCCTGCCACATCGTGTGGCAGGTGTTGAGTATGCAGGTGACAAATCATGTGGCTAGAGGCAGATGTTCTAGACTCAGTTAGCAGGCTCCGTTGATTCATCCTGGCGGTAACAGGTCCTTCCCAATCTTTTATTTACTTTTAGACATTTACATTATTTTCGAGAAATGTCCTGAAGCTTTATGTATTCAGATTTTAGTTAGAGGCTCATAACTTGACAGCGAGTTAGCTTTATAGACACTTTGAAGTTATGTTCCTTATTTAGTTTTCTTGACATGTTTAATCAAGATGTTGTTGGTTTTATTTCTACTACTGAGATGAGATTAGACCTTCGGTTAGTTAATATAGGATTCGCTCAACGGGTAGTAAAGGTTGGGGGTCAATCACGTCCCATCCTAATTTGAGGGCGTGACGGATACATTTATGGCATGAACCTTATGTAATTTGAGGGCGTGGCGGATACGTATATGGCATGAACCTTATACATAAGCAGCATCATGTTGAGGAAATTTTGGAACATTGACAAAAAGGAATTCATGCTAACAATTCACATTCTATCCAATAGTTCCCATTAACCAATTAATCATTGCCCAACAAGTTCAATCAATTTTCAGGTCAATGTTCTTGCGATTTAAGAGTACGTACCTATCCTCGAATAAAGAAAGAAAAATAAAGAGGTATAGTCAGGTTTCAAGTGCATGTGACCTTAATCAAGCTTCTCGTTACTTGGCTTTGATAATCATATATTGAATTTAAGTTTATATATATATATATATATATATCATCAATATAAGGAACGATCTTTGCATCATCAGGTTATCCAAATGATATTTATACGTAAGTTTTCTTAATTAAAATGTAAGATTTGTAGTATTAAAAATAGGACAATTATAATAGATACATATATCTTAATGGTATAAACTTTTCGTACATTGACAATGTATATCACTTAAACTCATCATTTAATTATTTTCATGCAACTTCTAATCCTCTTTCGATACACTCAAACCATCAATGCATACTCGTCAAAACGTGTGATAGAATGGTTCAAATTTCGTTATCCTTAATCAAAAGTTTCGAGTTAGGCTTGAAAATATTTAAAAAATCTTCTTAGAAAGAAGCACTCTACTCCCGACTTAATGGACTCATCCAACATGAATCAGAATTAGCTGCGTCAGCAAATTTCACATGGCAAATGATTAAAAAAGGTATCATTGAATCTACATTAGGGAGGAGTTGTACCTCTCTTTCAAGTAGCTAGTCTATCGAGCTAAAAAGATCAGACGAATCAAGTCATTTGCTAAATTAGTAGCTGTCTTTCATCGAGATATGTCTTTGCAATTTAGATCCCACCTTCATATCTTTCCAAAGAGTACTATTTTGGTTTATGCTCCGAGATTCTACCATTTATTAGCATATATAATAGTAGTAATTATGCAAGTGAAAAGAAAAAAGTAATTATGCAAGTGCATGTATTTCCATTTCTTAGTGATAACACTATAGGAGTAACATATTAAGCATTTAACCACACTTGAAAAAACGTGACCTAACTTGTGTACAACTGGTCAACTGCAGTGGTGGGTCTAAAATTTTAACCTAGGGTTCAAAAAATAAAAATATAATGTCTAAAGTTTGAACTTGAACCTCAAGGTGAATATTGTACCCCTAAATCATTAAACCACTAAACCAACACCTAGTCTTGTGTTCAGGGCAATTCAAAATTTATATATATACATAAGAAAATACAAAATATCTTATATATACAGTGTAATTTTATGCCGAACACCCTGGTTGGACCCTAGATGCGCCCCAAGGTACTGCATTACCAGTTAAAAGTCATTATCATATCTGCAGTTTCACATATGGAATATTCTATAATGAAGATACCTAACATCCAAAATTATGAACTAAAATATAGAGGATTTGATACTTAGCATCCAAAATTGTGAAATAAAATATAGAGGATTTAAAGAACGAAGATACGAGACATATACCTTTCAAGCTAGTTGCATGAAGCATACATCTATTAGTGGGACTAACTAATCTCAGGATTAACATTGTCCTCGCATTTAATTTAATCATTTCTTATTGATCAGTTTTCATTTTAATAGAATATTTATTTCATACTATAGATTCATATGCACTATCACAAAAAATAGTTGTTTTATGGTACTCCAATAAAAATTTAGGTCCACATATAAAAAAAAAATCTTCAACCTAAAAGTATGTATGTCCTAGAGACAATCATTATTAGGGATAAATGTACTTGAACACATTCGTATTATTAATAAGATTAATATTTATGGCAGTTGCAATTATTGAATTATTATTTGATTATTTGTAATTATTCATTAATGTGCATCCCTTGAGCTTACGTTGTCATTAATAGAGTGAGATATTGATGATAGAGCGTAACTCTAAAATAGCCTCGACTAATGATCATCGAGAATGGAATATCGATGATATGTTATAAGTCGACATATGGTCTGCGTCACATTCTTAGAGAATGTAGTATGTCTCACCTGCTACTAGTAATGGTTACTAGTGATTGACACATGGATACTTTTGAAAAGTATTGGTATACCTTGCTGATAAACTATTTGTTATACATGTCTAAAGTGTTATCAGCGTGTGTGAGATGAAGGTCATTTGACTTGAGGTCAATACGCACCTTATTTACAGAGTAATGTATTTTGACCCTGTCCTAAGCCTAAACTCCTTATAGGATAAGATACGACTTGTGTTGAGTGCATTATAATGTAAATTAAGGTGGTAGTTGAGCCAAGAATATGATTCATTCTTCGATTGGATATTCGAGAGAACACTTAACTTCTCAGTGATATTAGGTCGACCAAGTCATTGGCCAATGCAAGAGACATATTTAGAATATGGTCTAGTTGTCGACTAATATGGATGAGATAAAGTGATCAAGCCGTTTGGATAGACACATGGCAAATCCTAAGCTTGATTCAGTGTGTCGCGAATGAAAGAAATTTATCATCTCACATAAAGGTTATGTTTGCTGGATTCATGTAAACGTACTTCACATATTGAGTTCGTCATACGACGCAGTCTAGGAGTTCCGTATGGACCTTAATTGGATTAGTGTCGATATGTGAAGGCCTATAGGGTCACACTATGTCGATTGTCTTTTCGATCTAAGGATGTATTGAGAGAATATTAAATATTCGATTTGGAATCGAGATATTTAAATTGATAATAACTATGGGATAATTTTTATTAGATGGAAATTATTTAATTAAATCAAAATTAGATTTTGGATTTAATGTGCTGAATATATATAGTAAATGAAAATGGGAAACAAAAATTTACGTAAGGCGCCATAGAACGCTGCTAGGTCACTGCCATGTGATCGACTCAAAGAATGGGCCCAAATGACCGCCCACTCCATCTCAATTGTTGGGCCAGGCTTGGAGCCCAACCCTAATCAGACTTTGCCCTAATTTCAACTATAAATACAGCACTCCCCATTGTTAATTACCACACTAATTCTCATAAACAATTATAGACTTAGAGTACAGGATAAAACTCTCTCAAACCTCTGTCAAGATTTCCTGACTTTCTTGACAGAGGAATATACTGTAGCATTGTACTTGCAGTCGAAGGGATAGTCGTGTGTAATCCCTAAGTAAAGATTTCAGATAATACAACCTGTAAGTATTCATGTTTTATGTTACAGGTTATGATTGTCATATAACCATACCAGAAGAAATTGTTGGGGAAAGTAGAACAAAATTTTAAACTTTCGCTATACCTACTTATACGTTTTGAACCCAACAAAACCCTACACAGGCCTCTTCTAATTGGAGCTATTACTCTAGTAATTGTAGTAGTATATTTTTGACCGAATCAAAGAAGCATTGTAAGCGTGACTTAGAGATTGTAATGTAAATCATAATTTATGAACCGGTGGACAACATGTTGTAGTTATAAACATATCTTTTGATAATTTAACGTATAAGACATAGCAATAATTGGTTTATCGTATAATTCATAGCAATAATTGCTAAGGATGAGTGTGTGACCCATAAGTCATAATCGGGTGGATCACTCTTCGACAATATTATAATCCAATAATTATAGCAAGTGAGTTGCTTAGAGATGATTGAACGATTGATAATTACTTTTCAATTTGCTTAGGGGTCCAAATTAACGTTAACTCTTTGGTGGCAAAAGGTGGATAAAGCAATAGTAATAGGAAATTAATAAATGAAAATATCTTTAGAATGAGAACTAAGTAATGACTTGCACTAGTCATGATTATTAACTCCAACTTCTTCCAATAATAAAACCTTAGTAACGGATTTAAGTTAAGTATATAATAGGCAAACTTAGCTATTCTTATCAAATCCAATGGTCAAGAGAGAAAATTTTGATTCCTCAATTTAAATCTAGTATCCTTAGATCAGATATGGGGGATAAAAAATACTTGCTCATATATGGGGATATGAAAGTATATTTATGTCCTAGAGACAATCAGTATTAGGACAAATGTACTTTATACACATTCATATTATTATTAATGGAAATTAATATTTTGGCATTTGCAATTATTGAATTATTATTTGATTGTTTGTAATTATTCATTAATGTGCATCCCTTGAACTTACGTTGTCATTAATAGAGTGAGATATTTTATGATAGAGCGTAACTCTTAAAATAGCCTCGACTAATGATCATCGAGAATGGGATATCGATGATATGTGATAAGTCGACATGTGGTCTGCATCACATCCTTAGAGGATGTAGTATGTCTCACCTGCTGCGAGTAATGGTTACTCGTGATGGACACATGGATACTTTGGAAGTATTGGTATACCCTGCTGATATATTGTTTGTTATACTTGTCTAACGTATGATCAGTGTGTGGGAGATAGAAGTCCTCAGACTTGAGGTCAATACGCGCCTTATCTACAAAGTAATGTACTTTGATCCCGTCCTAAGCTCAAATGCCTTGTAGGTTGAGATACGGCCTGTATTGAGTACATTACGATGTGGATTGAAGGTGGCAGTTGAGCCAAGATTAGGATTCATTCCTCGAATGTATGTTCGAGAGAACACTCGGATTCTCAGTGATATTAGGTTAACTAAGTCGTTGGCCAACGCAATAGACATATTTAGAATATAGTCTAGTCGTCGACTAATATAGATGAGATACAATGATTAAGCCATTTGGATAGACATTTGACAAATCCTAAGCTTGATTGGGTGTGTCGTGAATGAAAAGATTTTATCTTACCACATAAAGGTTGAGTTTACTGGATTCGCGTAAACGTACTTCACATATTGAGTTCGTCTTCCGGCGCCGTCTAGGAGTTCCGCGTAGACCTTAATTTGATTAATGTCAATATGAGAAGGCATGTAGGGTCACACTATGTCGATTGTCCGTTTCGATCTAAAGATGTATTGAGAGAGTAATTAAAATGTTCGATTTGGAATTGAGACATTTAAATGAATAATGATTACATTAATTAAGTCAAAATTGGATTTTGAATTTAATTAAGAATGCACGGAGATTAAATCGAGACAGTGCAACTGCACGTCGAGCGCCGCGACGCCCATACCCTAGGGCTGCGGCGCCTCTGCGTCGATTTTGGGTCAGGCCTAAGGTCAAACCCTAATCCGGATTTTGACCTAATTTTCAACTATAAATAGAGGCATTCACTTTCATTATTCTACACCATTTTCAGAATAACATTCTAAGCCTTTGAGACTTAGAATCAAATACTCTCTCGAACCTCTGCCGGATTTCCTAGCTTTCCGAAGGAGAAATACATTGAAGCTTGGAGCTTGCAATTTGAAGGGCAACAGCGTGTGCACCCAACATTAGAAAAAGACTCCAGATTTTCCAACTTGTAAGTGTATGTTTTATTTTACAAGTTCCATTGTTGTATAACCATACCAAAATGATTGTTGAGGTAAGTAAGAATCAAAACTTTTAAAACTTCTGCTCTGCCTTACTTATATGCTTTGTACCCAACAATTCCCTACAATAGCACTAAACAAATAAATGTATGGTATCTGTGTTCTAATTAGTTCACTTGGTAAGGTTTGGCCCTCTGTGCATATTGTGTTGGAGTTCCATTTATTAAATCTTCAAATTTCAATATATCGTGTGTTTAGTTATTTAGTGTTTTAATTTGGGATATTTTCGTTCAGATAATATTTCCACCTTAAAAAGTGATTATTTAGTAATTATCTCAAACAAAAGTTAAATATTAATAAATGTTCCAAAACTTACCTTCCGGGCTAATATTTTGGGATCTTTTCACAAATAACCGGTTGGATTCACTGTTTTACTTTGTCTATCCAATATACATAGATTATACATTGATTATACATGTATTATATATCCGTCGGCTATTCTAATTTAAACGGTTGAATGAGCGGCTATTTGGATTAATTCTTCTAACTTGTTTATTATGAAGAGTTGCTAACTTTTCTGTCCAACTAATAGCTATTCATTCAACCATTTAAATTTAAGCTAACCGACATATATATACCTGATTAGAAAAAGTAAACAATGAATCCAGTCGGCTATTTAGGTAAAGATCCCATAATTTGGTCTTATGTGGGTTCGGGATATGAGAAGTTGCTAATCGTTTGGTCTTGTGTGGGTTTGGGTTATGGGCTGAGATTTACTTGTATCAAAGTTGTGGTGGTAGCCCAAACAAGAATTAATTAGCTTGTTAAATCAAATTTCTTTTCAACTTGATTAGTCTGAAAAATGTGCCAATAATATATCTTGCACAGTAGTCAACTGTTTGTTCATCAGAATAATAAATTAGAAAAGAAAATTAGGAGAAGATCCAATGAGATGGCTAGCTAGTCAAATTGATATTGCAACTGGGCCACTTTATGGAGCAGAGAGGTCCACATCATGCAGGGCCTTTGTTTAATGGAAGCGAGGCGGAAAAACTTTCCAAATTTGGCAAGTCACATATACCCATTGCAAGAAATATGGTAAGATTTGCAAGTCACTAGAAATTCACCCACATGGCTTTTATATGCTTTTTAACCTTCTTGGTGACTGTGATAATTTTTCTCTAGTCTTCTTTTTTTCACTGTGCTAATCTCGATGTTATAGGGATCTTAAATTAACAAAGCTTCTAAGCAAGTGCATGACGGGATTAGTGACGATTAATCTTATTTCCCTTATTTGTCTAATCCTTAAGTTTATGCAATTAGGAGTATTTTTTAAAACCATTTCGAGGTCTATTAAGTCTTTGGTAATACAATTATTGATGACGCGTAACTCTTCTCATTTCTACTTACCACAAATTGAATTTGAGAGCATTATTAACGTGGCAGACGTTGTTAGTGACTAACCATAATTTCGAGTTAAAATGGCAATAACGGAGGCATAGTTGAGCCAAACTTCTAATGGAAGACAAAGTACAAGGATAATTTTTTTAAAAAAATTCCTTCAAAAATTTATGGGGAAAAAAAAACACAAAATTCCTACAAATTGAGGTACCAAAAATGATAACATCACATGCTTATTTGTCTCTAAAAGCGTTTCTTCATACTGCATTATGACACAATACTATACTTCAAGACAAAGCCACTGTTTATTTAAATTAATAACCATATCAACAATGGTTATTTACTGTGCGTAACAGTGAAATCTAATCATTCACGCTTAAGAGCTAAGCCTCGCACCGTGCAAAGAGGAAATGTGCCTTGAGGGTCCTAATTGTATTAGCAATATCAAATTAATTAATCACACTCCAAAGAGATTTGTTATCTGTTATGGAGATATTGACTTCCAAGTCAACCCGACCTCTTTGGTGCACGTGTTGGTCCAAAATCATTTGATGAGCTTTTGATGTCCCGACACCTGGTGTTCTTTTTATTAGTTTTCTTCTTTATTTTTTTGTAAAATTACGTCTTCCATGTCACTTGTGCATGTCTATCCTACAGAAACAAGAAAAAGAAAAGAAAAGAAAAGAAAAGAGAAGAAGGGCACAATTACTCTTTGGCAGAATTTTAGACACACCTATATTGAGTTTAAGTTATAGTATATACAATTAAGGTAAGGAATTTTTATATCATCAAGTTATTTCTATCTGTTGTAACAGATAATTTATCTTATTTTTAAGATTACAAATTTCGCATTTGTTGGAATTAATAATTTAATTAGTGGAGTTGGATAGTATTTTGTTTTTGTGATTGTACTCATTGCAAAATTATTTATATTTTAGGCTTGTATTATTCTGTCTGGGTCCATATAAATAGGGGTATGGCCCCAATTGTAAAGACTAGACTAGATATTTTCCTCTTATCATTAATGTAAATTTTCTCTCTCTTCCCTCGGTTGTGATTGTCACCGACTCACGCGGTTCTTCACTATGTTCTTCAATTTCGTACAAATTTCATCTTGAATTCAAGTTTTTGTTGGAAATTTATCTTTGGTGGGAGTTGCGTCCAACCATCTTTAATGACTTAATCACTAGGGTTTCGCATGTTGGAGACTTTGATTCTTCACACGTGCATAATCTACTAAGTGAGTAGATGACCGTAGGGCCAAGGATCGTCAAATTTCGTTGAGAAATGAAAGAGATATTGGTTCACGAAGTGAGGTGTTTGAAGCATGAAAATGTGATAGAGATCAATTCTCCCTCATCGGTGGGGGAAGGAAGATTTGTTTAGTTTGTAAGTCTCAAAATTGGCTAAGGGTTTGAGACCCCAAGGGGTAACTCATGTGTTTGAAGGAGGGAGGACCTAGATGTGCTTTGGTTCGAGGCTAAGCCCACACGCGCGCCGCCGCCCGTCCGCCCGTCCGGTCTGGTCTCGGGTCACGGGTCGTGGGCTTCTTCTAATATTATTTTTTTGGACCCAAATTATTTCATATTTACAGTTTGGTCCCTGAAGTTTCAAGTAAGATAAAATTGGACTTGTGCTTTTGCTGTTGGTTTTGGAACGTTAACCTCCATTAATATGCACATCAATTCAACCATTACTTGGCTGAATAACTCTCACTAATGGTCTAATCCGTTGCACATTAATTCAGTCATTCATTTGGCTGAATTACTACTCACTAATTGCCATTACATGGCCAATAACAACAATTATGTGAGCAGTTGATGAGTCCCCTCCATGCACTATATAAAGAAGCCTTTGGCTCACTTGTTGAGACTACACAAAAATGAAAAAGCAGAATTCTTCTTCCTACATACCAGCATCATTTCATTACTCAAAGTTCTTCAAAGTAACACTTAAGTTTCTTTTGCTCATTTGTTGAGTTGCTGTTTTATCTCGAGAGACTATTGTCCAGAACGTAGAAAGGAAATATACGAGGCAATACTGTCTTAAAGACAGAGTGACATCACTCGACCCAGCAAATCAAAGTTCTTGTAATCTCAGTGTCTTGTTTTCAGTTCATTGAAATTTCAGTTGTTGTAATTTCATTTTGTTGTAATACTTAGCAGTTACTCATTTACCGTTTCTGCAACCATTGTAATCAACAGTTTTAACATTTTAAAGAGATTTACCTGTAAATATCATTTAGATGATCTGATTGTGTAAAAAATACATTACCCTGACAAAGTATATAACTTGAACTCTTTTTATTAAAGATTTCATTTTAGTACTTTTTGTAATTCTATCTATGTAAATTCTACTTTGAGATCGAAACCTCAAGATATGGGGTTCGAAATTAAGCTCCTTGCGTACGTGGAGTTTGAAGCACCAGACGCAAACTGAGAGGCGCTGCTTCTGGGGGTTGGATATAAATTGCTGGGCACTATAATATTGCTGTCTACTTGTCCCTGCTACATATATTCCATTTTAGGAAATACTTCATGCAGCTATATTTCTAGCTCCAAATCTCCATGAATGAAAGCAATTAATGTGCTACAAAGGTCTATATCACGTAATTATATTGATTTAATATAAGCAAATTGCCTGTTAGTTTTATATAGAACTAGTCATAATAGTAAACCTATGCTACCGATCGTGACATCTTTCGTAATGATTCTCTTGTAGGAGCTGTAATGCTGGTATAGGAGGAGTAGCAGAGAGAACCTTGTACTTAATTTTACTACAAAGAAATACTCCTAGGTAGCGAAAGGATTTATTGATTTTTCAACAACAATTTATCTAAAAATATATGAAAAAAAAATCACCAGCAGATGCCTAATCTTCATTTATCAACATATAATCATATTAGTCGTCAGTAGATTAGCTACCAACCAAGCAGAGAAGGCCAAAATCCTTTCCTAACCGAAAATTAGAGAATCTCACATACAGGTGTGTGAGGATTTGCTAGACGTTTATAAAAGATACTTATGTCCAAGTTTTCTCAGGCAACCAAGATCTCTCGATCTTTTACAGACGGGCCTTTTCTCCTTGTGGCGATAGCTCTATATAAAAAAATAAAAATAAAAAAGCAGTCCAGTGCACTAAGCTTCCACTATGCGCGGGATCCAGAGAAGGATCGGACTACATGGGTCTATTGTACGCAGTCTTACCTCACTTACAAAAAATGTACTTTCTTTATTCTAATTTATGTGGTAGTGTTTGATTAGGTTTAGAATTTGATTTTTTTTAAGCTTGTTATCTAAAATAAGTTATATACATGTGTGTAAATCATCTCGTTTAAGAGTCTTTATTGATACAAGAATAAGGAATAATAATCTCGTTATAAAATGTGAGATTATTTTATGTCACATTTGATTCAATATCTGATTCTGGTGTAAGTACTTCCAAAATTGCTTATACTACAATTGTGCTACTATTTATATATCACACATGGGATAACAATTCCGGGATTACTAGTGGGATAAAACAACAAAATGACATATTTGTTCTTCTTAAGCTCTTAAATATTTTAAGAAAGTAAAGATTAAATTCAAATAGAAATTTATCCAAATCTATCTATCTAGTGTAAAACCAAACAGATATTTTGTAGTATACTTTATATATCTCATTTTCGATAAATCAAATATATGTCAATAAATTAATATACACTAAATAATCTCATCGATCACCATTTATTCTCGTATTATAATCCCCATATTATTATATTTGCTCATACAAGCCAAACGACCCCGTAAGGATAAAATGACTAGAAAGGGTTGTTTAAGTGGTAAATGCCCTCCATCTACAAATCTTAAACTTTTGGATTTCGGTCATCAAGGGAGAGCAAGATAAATAACTCCTAAGGAAAAATAATTACTTTTTAAATATAAAAATGTAATCAATCTCTTTAGACAAATTAAAACAAAAGTATACCACATATATAATGAAGAGAAAGATTATTTCTTTTCATTTACCGTCATTCCGTATACGTTTTCCAAGAACTCTTTTTCAATTTTGAATTATAAGTGAGAAGGCCGTTATGGAAATCTCTCGTGATCCTTTTGCCGTGCTTATAGAGTACCTTTAATATTGAGCGCTGACCAACGGCTTATTCTTAATCGCTTTGTTAATCATTAGCACTTGAGTTAAAAAGATTTGGAAAGTAAATTAGCTATTAAAACAGTTAATTTGGAGATATATTTGTGTGATTAATTAGCTGGTGATGAAGGGGCTAGAAATAAACTCGTGTCCTGGCCATAACCGTTGGATAAAAAAATGTTTTCTTTGAGATTGATATACTTAAAAATTACCCTAAAAGGATGCCTCAAGATTAGCATTCATGTTGAATCCCATAGATTGAATCACTTCCACACCTTTCTTTTCAACATTTTGGTCACACACTCTCCCATGTGTCTATATATCTTTATACTATAAAGTGAAAAAAAATGCGTGGTTTGATTTTTGTCCATATAAGAACTAAGAAGATAGGAGAATGTGTTTAGAAGTAGCCTAGTTGGTACTGTGTACTTAGATCTCTTGGTATTAGAGATACCTCTAAGGCTTTGACAGGTTTAAAATGATGAATATAGACACATACTACTTGCTACCAAGTTGGGGGAAAATAGGACTTTTTAAGAGGGGTGGTGCCGTATTTAGGAACTTGAACCAATACACTTACTTAGCCATATATGGTTTAATTTCGTAACATTCTCATCTTTATTTATTACTATAGCAAAGGTCACTTCTCATTGGCTTCTAGGATCTCCTATACATACTCTCTCTCTCTCTCTTTATTATTCCACTTTAGACTTTACCACAAATCACCAACATCACAAGTGATCAACAAAGAGGTTTCTTCAAATATGAAGGTAGGTTATAAGCATGCACGAGTATTGTTTATTGTAATGGTCTAAAGTAATAGTTAGAGGTTTGCTTATAATTTGGTTGCTTTGGGTTGCAGTTCTTAAGCTGGATGCAAAATAAGTTCAATGGTGGACAAGGGAACATAGTTCAAACCAAACGTAAGCCTTCTTTCCACTTCTTTAATTAGCAAAAAAATGTAAACTTCTATCTCCTTTTAGCTGTTTTTTACCTAAGGACTAAAAAGTGACATGCATGCGATCTTAGCTTATTATGTTACCTGTCATAAATCACATAGGTTAGGAGTAAGTTTAGGAGGTAAGAAATTAAACCACTACGTACAAAGTGCATGGCCAAATGTAGAGAAGGATCCAGGTTTTAATATTATTAGACTCAAGATTTTGTGCTTTTTATTTGTTCAAACTATAATCATTGTACTTTTTTCTGAGCTTTTCATCTATATATTCACATTCTGATTAAAAATTGTGATTTCAATTGAATCCATTCCTAACTATACATAATATGGTTCAATCCCAAGATGCATACTTAAATCAAACTATATATGACCCGACCGCCTAGCATTTTTCTGATTCGGTCTACTCCAAAGCACGAGAAGTAGTGCTATTTTATTACTCTAATACGTTTTGCGACAAATACTAGAATAAGAGTTTAGGGATTCATACTTCCTAGTAAATCCAAAGTCCTAAAACGCATGTTGTAGGCTTGCTTAGACAACGGCATACATGGAGGAGTTTGTTCATATATTATCTCCTAAAACACTATCTGATTTAATCATATATTTTTGCATCCAGAAGACATTAGATTTCGAAATCGGAGAACATGCTGGAGTGTCTCCATGTCATATAAGAATGTCCCTTCGTGTCTAGAGGGGATGGAGTACTTCATCAACGGGTTCAACTAAATTAGTACTTTACGATATGAATAATAAATAAACATATGTACAATAACATATTTAGTAAAATTTCACAAGTGAATTTAAGGAGTGTGTTGTGTACGTAGATCTTACTCTTACCTTGTGAAAGTAGAGAAACTGTTTCAGACATACTCTTAGCTCAAGTAAAACATATATAAATATTATAGTACGTAAAAATTGCTAAATTTCATTAAATATTAAATTTTTTAGTTTCTGAAGGCAGAAAAAGAATAATGGGTTCAAAATGAGAACCTAAAAGATGAATTCATCAAATTTATTAAATCATTTGCCCATCTGCCTTCAATAATGCTACTACTATATTAACCTCTTGGTATAATAGGTCCTTAATAGCTCTCGATCAGACCTAAAAGTTGAATTCATCAAATCATAGATCTCTATCTGCCTTCAATAATGTTACTTCACTAACCTCTTGGTATAGTAGGTCCTTAATTCGCTGAGTCCGACGCTGATCTATATATTGTTGGTTACGAGTTCACTTAAATCAGTAATTGTTATTTAGATGTTACATATATATTATAGGAATTTAGTAGATATCTATTACTAATTATTCGAATATGAACTCAGTTACTTAATTTGGAATTGATTCAAATCTAGGCTCCAAAACCATAATTATTCTGCAAAAGTTGCCTTTAACTAGAAAGTTTATTAGGTTCTTGCTAACTCTCTTGTTTAACTATTGTATTTATTACAGATCAACCAAGTAAAGAACCTCGTAACGAAGAGTTCAACGGTTGGCCTGATTCATTATTATCCATTGGAACTTTTGGTACCACCAGCACTTCTCTAAAAACAAAATCAGAGACCTCTCAAAACGTACAAAATCAAGATAATCATGACAATGAAATCTTAGAGGAAAATTACAATGAGCAAAGTTCCTCACCAGATTTAGCAGAATTCACCCCTGAAGAAGTTGGCAAATTACAAAAAGAATTAACAAAGCTATTATCGAAAAAAACGGCAGCTAATAAATTAATTGCTGAAGAAAGAAAGGATGGTGATCTCCCATTGGACAGATTCCTTAATTGCCCTTCAAGTTTGGAAGTTGATCGAAGGACTTCAAGCAGATTTAGTTGTACCAATTCGGAGATTTATGAAAATCTCGATGAGGAAGAAATTGATAGGACTATTAGAGCTATTATTGGGAGATGCAAGGACCATGTTTGCAAGACAAATAAAAAGAAAGTAAATGGGATGAAATCAGTTTCGTTTCTTCTCAAGAAAATGTTTGTTTGCTCAAGTGGTTTTGCTCCTACTCCTAATTTGCGAGACACTCTTCCCGAATCGAGAATGGAAAAGGTAAATTAATTTGTGTTCAGTGCAATTTAACTTGTTATAATAGATTATGACGTTACTTTTAATGTTATACTAAGTATTAATTTGATGTGAAATGTTATGCGTTATTATAGGTTAATTTAATACGGTAGTTTGTTTGATTAAGATTTTAGGGAGTCAAAAGTTACTTTTTCTTTAAAAAAAATTACTTATTTTATATAGTAGAAATGTTCAATCAAACTTTTAGAAAATAGTTAGTAGTACATAGTATTTTTTAGTAATAGCAAAAGTTGAAAAAATAGTTTCCCTAGAAGTATCTTTTGAAAGCTTGTCAAGCATAAATTATTATTTTAATATTAATAAAAATATTTTTTAAATTAATTAATCAAACACCATTATTACTTTTTAAAAGTTATTTTGAAAATCAGTTCTAACAAAATATAGTAATTTTCAAAATAAACAGATTTTAAAAGTTTGGTGTAACAAGCTAAGATATTAGCTTGATCGAGTAAAAATAGTACTCCATCAATGTTGTTCGTACACAAAATATAACTCAATAAATTTCCAAATTTAATATGCATGAGCATTTATATATGTTGTTATTTATGTCAATATTTACAATTTTGCATTATTTTTTTCTTTAAGAACTCATTTTTAACGGTATTTATGTTTCAGCTTTTAAGGACAATACTATCAAAGAAAATAAACCCACAAAATGGCGCTCGAGTATCAACAAAGAGATATTTAGAGGACCGATGTGCACCAAAGAAAGAGTTAGAGGAGAAAAAACGAGAGAAAACCTGTGATGGATCTAAGTGGGTAAAGACCGACTCTGATTGTGAGTATACTTTAATTTTATAGTACATATGTTTTAAATTAAAACAATTATTTTGTTAGCTTAACCACTACTTAACAAGTGCTTTTTCTTTTTTGCAGTTATTGTTTTGGAAATTTGATAGGCCTCTCTGGGTAAAGAGAATTGTCTTTTCTCTTTTTTTTTTTTTTGGCAGGTTAATTCTCTCTGGGTAAATAAATGAGATGTTCAAAGAATACTCTTTTTCTTTTTTAATTTTGGCAGGATACTTTTTTTTTCCCTCATGGTTGTATTAATCCACACGTAGATAGTACAACACATGTTGTGTAATGTAACGGAAGTATCTTGCGTTTTGTACTTTTTTGGGATTTTATTTTTCCTCCAAAATCTAGTTGAAAATAATCTTTTTTTCTAGTCTTTTGGTGTTTTTGTTTACTTTACATTATATTGTTTTCAATTGATTAGTCATGCTATGCCTCCACAACTATAAATATGGGATTAGGTACCATGAAAATATTGTTAAGTAATCTTAAATTGAATACACATATTTTTGTAAAAGAGAAAAGTAATCTCTCAAATTCTAAGTGAACACTCTTTATAATTCAGAAAAAATACTATATTAAAAATATTTTTGTATTCAACTTTCTACGTTTGGTTTGAGCCAGGACACCTCACTACTAGTATATATAAAAGCTACTCTAGGAGACAAAAAATAAAAACTCATTTTTCTCCCAATATTGTAACCAATGTAAGCTAACTAGTGTATTTTTATTTTTTTTATGCTTTTGTATTTACTTAAACAATTTCGTAAAAGTTGTTTAAATGGTAATACAATGTATTACACCTACAACTATATCGGTATCACATAAAACATTTCAAGAATAACTATGGTACAAAATTAGCCTTTTAATCTAAAACGTTTATCAATTACACCTCAATTTCATGATTAGTTGTCAATATAGCATATTTATTCATACGAATCTCACCTAACCAGAGATAAAGTCGCAAGAAGTCCATTTTTTCAAACCCAAAAAAAAAAAAGGCCATAATCATAGTAGCAAATAAAATATTTCAAGGGATCAATTTAATTAATAATTTTTTGGTAAAGAACTTCTGGCAGAAATAAAAAAAAATAAGTGAAAAAACTACGACTTGTGACGTTGTGTGTGTAGCTCCGCCCCATAATTGGGGATAGTCCGAAATTAGGGTTAGGGATTTTCAGATCTGAAAACAACGAAAAGTCAACAAGTCCATTCCTTTCAAATTTAGGGTTTATTTTATATTTATTGGTGCTTGTTAATGCAATTTGAATTGAAATTAGAACATCTATCAATGTCGTGGGCAGGTCCAGAAGATATCTATCTCTCTACTTCTCTTGCTAGCTATCTTGACAGTGAGTTCCTTTCTCTTTTAATATTCTTATTATAATAATAATTCGAGTGCAAATAAAGCTGAATGGATGTAGTGTAACAGAACCCAACTAGTTTGGTGTTGAAGCTTAGTTGATTGAAGTTTGATACTAATAATACATTCCTGTCAGTTGTTTATATTTGTTAATAAAAATTCGATCTTGGTGTAATATTCCAAAAAGGGTGTGTTAAATTAATTGTGCCATTGGTTCTTTGGTTGTGGTTTTGATGCATGTTTAGAGTTTCTGTTAATGGTTCTTTAGCATTGTTTGACGAGGCTACATGAGCGTGTAAAGGCATATTCTTAAATCAATTTTGCAGGTTTAATTACCTATTTACTTATTGTCTATTGAAAAGAAATAGGCTTACTGGAATTAGTTTGATCTACTTGAATTCTGATAACAAATTTATTCTTTCTTTCTATTTGCTTTGCTCATAAGTTAATGCTAGAATTTTGAACAATGTACCTTCTTTAATGGAAGGACAGAATACCCGGAAGGTGTTGAAAGAGTAGATTTTCCTCTGCTTTTTCTCTACCCCTTCTTACCCTGAAAAAGCAGGGACACCTTACGTTCTCTACTGGGGGTTATTACTCATTTTTGTACTTGCTGTTTTATTTTCCAATTATTTCTTCAATTAAAAAAATGAAAGAGAATAAATAAGATTCCAAGCATGGCTGAGGAAGTTTTACGGGCGTAAAACAAAAAAATACGCCGATAAGGCATACTATGTGTAATGATTCCCCCATTCACGATAAATAAAAAGATAAAAAGAAAAGTCATTCCATTTCGACAAAAGACCCACACCCAAGTTCCATAAATCTATTTATTATAACTATTTTAATCTATTCATTAAATCAAATAGAGGGATAAATGTTGAAAGAGTAATTTTTTCCTCAGCTTAAGAAAATCAAACAGGGAGAATATCTGCTTACAACAACATAACCAGTGTAAGTGGGGCCTGGGGAGGGTAAGATGTACGCAGACTTTATCTCTACCTTTGCGGGGTAGAGAGTCTGTTTCCGATAGACCCTCGGCTAAAAAAAACGTAATCAATGCAGGGTTGCATGCAAAATAAGACAACAAAATAACAAGATACAAAACAAATGGTACAACCTAGTAATACTCACATAAAGATAATGATCGACGCGATACCAAAATACTACAACTAAGAAAAGAAGAAGCCTCCCACCTCTCTCAAATATCTACTACCCTTCTATCGTAATCCTCGACCGCCAAATCTTCCTATCGAAGGTCATGTCCTCAGTCAACTGGAGAATATCCGCTTAAAGGTAGAATACTTTTTCTAGGATTTCAGTAGCCGACTCTTTATTGGAGAGGATGCGGTGTTTCTTTGACATAAATGGAATAAAGATGTAGCTTCAAAAAGATGTCACTCTTTTTCTCTTCAATCCTAGAATTGTCTAATCTTGAATGCTTAGGAACGACAATCCTGTTAGAGCCTTTTTGGAAGGACACCTTGTAACTGGATTTGGTATAATTTCTAGTAATTATACAGTCTAGTAATTACACAATATAATAATTATATAGACATATTTGTTTGTCATAACATAATTATAATGTACTACATGTGTCATGTTTGGTTACACAAGTGTAATTATATAGTTATTTTTTTATTTTAAATAAAGTTAACAAACTTTACTGTGTAACAAATAGATGTCTATATAATACATATTAACTTTAATTTATTGTTAGGTATTTAAAATACATATTTTTTGAAAAATCTATTTAATGATTACAAATTGATGACTAATCAATATCTTCATACTCGGGAGGTTGATGGAAAAGGGGGCTTGGGAGAGTAGTGGGATGCGACCGGTATGTGGGACAAGACGGCCAGTTGCATTCGGGAGGTTGCTAGAGAAGTGCTAGGGTTCTTGCGGGGTAGCCGTGGTGGAATGGTAAAGTTCAAGAGAAGGTGGAAGTGAAAAAAGCGGCGTATGCAAAAATGGTAGAAAGCAAGGATAAGGTGGAGAAGTGGACGAATAGGGAATTATATAAGATGGCGCGGAAAGAGGCAAAGCTAGCAGTTACGACGGCGAAAACGGCGGCTTTTGAACGTCTATGTGTGAAATTAGAGAAAAAAGGCGGGGATAAGAAGTTGTACTGACTAACCAAGGCGAGGGAGAAGAGGGTCGGGGACTTAGATCACGTGAGGTGCATGAAGTATGAGGACGGCAAAGTATTGGTGGAGGACGAGCATATTAGGCGGAGGTGACAGTTTTACTTCCATAAACACTTGAACGAAAAAAGAAGATACATACATTGTGTTGGGAGATCTGGAGCACTCTGGTAAGTACCGGAATTTTGGGTATTGTAAAAACATTAAGGTTGAGAAGGTTCAGGGTAATGTTCGCAGGATGAGCAGGGGACGAGCGACCGGGCTGGATGAGATCCCAGTTGAATTTTGGAAGAATGCAGGTAGGGTACGTTTGGAGTGGTTGACGGAGTTTGTTAACGTCATTTTTAAGACGGTGAAGATGCTCAAAGAATGGAGGTGGAGTACAATGATTCATTTGTACAAAAACAAATGTGATATCCAGAGTTGCAACAACTATAGGGGTATCAAGCTGCTAAGCCACAGTATGAAAGTTTAGAAAAGAGTCGTGGAGATAGGGTGAGAAGAGGCGTGTCTATCTTCGAGAATCAGTTTGGATTCATGCCGGGGCGTTCAACTACATAAGTCATTCATCTTATTAGGAGGTTGGTAGTGCAGTATAGGGAGAGGAAGAGAGACTTACATATGATTTCATCGACCTCGAGAAGGCATACGACAAAGTCCATAGTGAGGTTCTATGGAGATGTTTGGAGGTTAGAGGTGTACATGTGGCATACACTAGGACAATCATGGATATGTACGATGGAGCCAAGATCAGGGTACGGACAGTAGGAGGAGACTCGGAGCACTTTCCAGTGATGATGGGGCTGCACCAGGGATAAACTCTTAGCACATTCCTATTTGTCTTGGTGATGGATGGACTGACACGACAAATCCAATGGGAGGTGTCATGGTGTATGTTATTCGCAGACGACATAGTCCTGATTGATGAGACTCGCAGCGGAGTGAACGCTAAGCTGGAGGTTTGGAGACAAACTCTAGAGTCTAAAGGATTCAGGCTGAGTAGGACCAAGACAAAATACTTGGAGTGCAAGTTCAGTAACGTGAGCGACCTTGAGACAAGCGTGGAGGTGAGGCTTGGTACTCAGGTTATTCCAAAGAAAGGGAACTTCAAGTACCTCAGGTCGATTATCCAAGGGAATGTGGAGATTGATGACAATGTCACATATCATATTGGGGCAGGGTAGATGAAATAGCGGCTCGCATTTAGAGTTTTGTGCGATAAAAAGGTGTCACCAAAACTTAAAGGCAAGTTCTATAGGTGGTGGTTAGACCGATATTGTATGGGGCGGAGTGTTGGCCGGTCAAGACTTCGCACACCCAAAAGATAAAATTTGCAGAGATGAGGATGTTAAGATGGATGTGTGAGCATACAAGGAGAGATAAAATTAGAAATGATGATATCTGTGCCAGAGTGGGAGTGGCCTCGGTGGAGGATAAGATGCGGAAAGCGAGATTGAGATGGTTTGGACATGTGCAGAGGAGAGACACAAATGACCCAGTGCGGAGGTGTGAGGTTGGCTATGGACGGGTTCATGAGGGGTAGAGTTAGGCCGAAGAAGTATTGAGGAGAGGTGATTAGACGGGATATGGCGCAGGTGCAACTCACTGAGAATATGACCTTAGATAGGGAGTTATGGAGGACGCGTATTAGAGTAGAAGGGTAGTAGGTAGTCCAGCGTAGTCCTACCTACGCTTACAAACTAGCAGTTGTAGTAATATTATTGTAGGCTCGCTTAGCCTAACATACTGGTAGGCACAGTATTGTCTTATAGTCCCTTCACGTTTGATTTATGCTGCTATGTGTATTTTGTTTGTCTTATTCACTTGCATTAGTTATTGCTTCTCTTTTGCTTCTTTCTTTTCAGAATTCGCTATCATGACCTACTCACTTTGTTTGTCGTACTTTGCTTGAGCTTGTGCCTTGTCTTGAGCCGAGGGTCTCTCGGAAGCAGCACTCTACCTACCAATGTAGAGGTAAGGTCTGTGTACACTCTACCCTCCCCAGACCCCACATTGTGGGATTTCACTGGGTATGTTATTGTTGTTGTAGTAAAATGTTGAACACTGTTTCAAGAAACTCGTAAGCCCTGTGAGTAAAACAGTGTTCCTGACATTATGATATTGAGAAGTAACTCATTCAAATCCACATCAATAGAAATGGGTTTTTCATACTGCTTTCTTATATTCTGTTTGGCTACTAATTCTGCACAGGCTGCTTGCAAGCACCGATCTACGCAGATATAATCCTGTAAACTGAACAATTTGCTCTTTTGCAACCTTGGCGGAGTTGGTAGTAAAAAGGATGTTAGCATCTAAGTTTAGGACGTTTTAGGGGCTAAATGTGTTGTGGAGAAAGCTGCTTATAAAAGCTTAAGAGTAGAGAAGTTCATATTACTATTTGTGTGAAGCAAGCTAGCATACAAGTTGGCATAGTTTTATAGCGCAACTTATACTATTTTTAGCTCCCTAGGACCCATTTCTTACTTTGACTTGATATCATTCGCAGAGAAACTTCTTGTGTTGCTGCGAGATGGGCGAAAGCTTTTGGGGACGCTTCGTTCTTTTGACCAATTTGGTAGGGTTCTCTTGTCATAACTTCAGTTTCACAGCAATAATTAACCAGCTGAAGGAAATGTTATCTGCCATTTGTAGCTAATGCTGTTCTAGAAGGTGCATGTGAGCGTGTTATTGTGGGTGAAATCTACTGTGATATTCCGTTAGGTCTTTATATTATCCGAGGGGAAAATGTCGTGTTGATTGGCGAGTTGGTATGCATTGCTCTCTCTCCATCCCCCCCCCCCCCCAAAAAAACTATTTTCTTTTGAATGAGAGTTTCTTCTGTTCAGTATTCCTGCACCTTTTGGCTCATAGACTTTGTTCTGATTGATAAGGATGTAGAAAAGGAGGAACTTCCACCACACATGACTCGTGTCCCAGAAGCTGAGATAAGAAGGGTATGACCTAATTGATCTTTCTCTGACTAATATAGATGCTTAATGAAGTACATTAATCTGAGTTCGCACTCTTTGAAAATATTTCAACATACCCTTTGTAAAGTAGAATAGTGTCATGTAATCATAGTGGGCTTTAAGTTTGTGTTAGTCTTGCTGAATAACACTTACCTTTTTCCATTTTGCACGTAATGAGTTTCTAGTTAAGTCTCTCAACTAATGGTTAGTTTGCAAAGAGCAAAACTAGAAGAGTTTTCTTCTCAAAAAAAAAAAAAACTACAAAGAGTTTGTGTCAGCAGGTGCCTTCGACAAAAAGGAATAGCATTACCTTTATTTTCTCTGAAAAAATGTCTACGAGAAGTTTGTCATAGTAGTAAAGTTTATTACATCAGAAGTTGGAAAAAGCCCTGTGGCACCCCCAAAGAATAAATAAATGAAAACAAGACAGGATAAAGAGGACTATTCTGTGATTTTACTTAAACGTTATTCCTCTTATATATCTAACATTGTAGGGTTATTAAATATAGATAGTCTTTGTATTTAGCACGCTACACTTGCTCTAATAATAGGATGATGGAAGCTTAAATAATAAAATACACATATTTAATATCATAAAAACTCAACAGCTCCCAGATCCAGGAACCCAATATTTTCCCTCCCACTATTGAAACGAGATATAGTAAAAGCTTGAGTTCCATAATGAACATACATAATTATTTGAGATTTTACGATAGTATTGTATGATAATGTTTGCTCTATTTCATTTTATTTTATATCTGCTTTTCTCGTGTATTATCGAGATATCATCTGAGTTTTGACTGTTTGGTTCTTTCATCAGGCACAAAAAGCAGAAAGGGAGGCTTCAGATCTTAAAGGTACAATGAGAAAGAGGATGGAATTCCTTGATATGGATTGAGGTTTCTTGCTCATACCTGGTTCTGCTTGGGATCATGCCATGCCTTCCGCAAATATTATCGCGGTTGCTTGGTGGTGGCAAAACGTAACTATGAATCGGTTTCTCTTTTCTCACTGGCTGTACCTGTGCTTGGAAGTGTTCATTGTAACCTCTACAGTACATGATTGCTGTTTCGGTGGGAACAAAATTGCTACTGGTATTATCTTTTTAAATTTTCTCTGTTAGATGTTTGAGTACGTTGGTGCACTCATCTTTCTGGTAGTACAGGTATTCTAGGTGTTGAAGGTGTGGAGAATGCTAGACTAGGAAGATGGTAAAATTGATTTTCTATACAAAAATTAATTAGTAACGTAAACTTTTATGGTTGATTGTATAGACTGAAATCTGGATTCAGCATTTTATCCTGTTGAAAACATAGTTAATTTTGTTTATGTTTCTGTATGTGGTATTTTATTGCATTGCATCAAAAGTTTAGTTTTCAGGTAATTGGTCATGTGATTTTTCTTTTTTGAATGCTTTGGCTAGTCTCCGATAGACATCACCTGTATAGTGTAACATGAACTTGAATTTCCCCAGTCGACCATCCAAATTCAGACAATAATTTAGCTCTTGTTTAAAATTCTTAATTTAGTAATGAATGTGTTCTAGAGTTCCAAGTCTTCCATGTTGACATAGACCTCCTCGTTGAACCAGTAGTCCAGGTCTTGCTGGTCAGTGATTTTGGCTAGGAAATAAATAGAACATTCAAAGATGTGGTCATCTTCCCAATTCAATTCTAGCATTTCAAAGTCTTCCATGTTTACTCACTAGAAATATTGAACGGAAACAGCAAAATTGATTGACCAGAAGAAAGTGACGTAGTACATAATTGACTTAGAAGGGACATATTTAAATTCGTGGGTCTTAATTCCGTATATACTTGTTTCATCCCCCTTCTTCCTTATCTTTCGTTGATTCGGGATTAAGAGGACTGGCTGTTGAACATTTTATTATAAGTCACCGATTAATGTTTTGTATAGAAAATCACCTCCGATTGTTTTTCAATGTGATTAATGGTGTAAATATTTTTTTTATATCGTCAATGCATAGAACTTATATTCAAATGTTTTTAGTTTAAAATAAGGTTATCCGAGGATAATCCTTTAGATTATAACCAAGATAGATAATTCACCTTCTTTAATCTTATGATTTTGGAACAAATTTTATCTTAATTTTAGTTAATATCATAATCAAACATTGAACAAATTCAATTCCAAGTTTTCTACTATATAGTATATGATTACCACCTACCCCTGTAACCAAATGGCCCCTTATTGTAACGTGGCAAAGTAACATTCGCAAAAGAGAGGAAGAAAGAATTTTCTATATTGGGGTCGACAAACTAAGTTCTCTATACCTTATATCTTGTGAAGTGTTTGTTTATTCACCAAACCTACAACGAGCTAGGGAAGATTTCCAAATTACTCATTCTGACTTGTTCCTCCGACTTCCCAGTATACATTTGAATCCTTGTGGACCATTACAGCTCTTGGAATTGGCGGCTGAAGACATACTCTTTTTAGAATAGTAGACCCTTGAAGATTGAACGTTGATGAGTCAAACTAGAACTGATGGCTGACCAAGCGTCAGCCTAATTTGACCTTTCAAGTGTACGGAAGCAGAACACAAAAAGAAAATCGTGTTTTCCTGAACAATGTAACGTACCTAAAAGGAATATGGCAGCGATCTTCTTAGTCGAAAGGTGCATCATGGAATGAAACAAGCTTTTTTCCAAGAAAAAGTGAACTTTATAATGCAGATTCAAGATTTGAAGTTTATAAGTTTCTACAATAATCTCAAGTAAATATAAAAAAATAATTGGGTTTACAACCAAATATGTATAGATATTCTAGTGAATTTCTTAATATATATATATGGTCTGAATTTCTTACTACTAACCTATATAGGGTCTGGGCAAAAGCTATAGGGCTAACGTAAACTCACATATTACACGGTAGATCCGCCCTTGCTATAGGTGTAATAGAGAGGCAGGGAATACAACGTTAATGAAGAGATACGGAGAGATTGGAACTGCAAAAGTGCAAATGATATACTTACACTTCTATTGTTAGTTTCCAAACAGGACATTTGGAAACTACAATTTTTACATGATACTACAATTTAGTTAAGGGTCAAAAACTAACAATCTGAAGCACTTCAGCAAGCTCATTACTCCTTGTAAGCAAGCATGGATTATCCACTTCTATTATGTTCTTCTTCTTCTTCTTTTTCTTTCATTTAGACATAAGGTGAGCATTCATGTTTCATGTTTGAGAGTATTAAACAATTAAAGTGATTGGTAGGTTTTCTTGATCTCCAACAACAGCTGAATAAGCACCACTTATGCTTCTTTTTTTGTTTTTATAAGTATAAGCACCATTAGTACATCAGTAAAAAGGTACAACTAAAGAAAAAATTCCAATAATTCTGTATAGTTGGAATACACAGGCAAATCGTCATGCCCCAAGAATTTCCAGTGTTATAGTTGGAAAATCTTGAAGAACTGTTTCCATTTACTGATAAAAACTTAACTTATGAGCAGTAAAGACAGCAAGGGAAACACTATAAATTATGATATTGTTAATGGAGTTCTGCAATCTAATTTGCTTCAAAGACAGACTTCAGTTGTTAGGGATATTGTCCTTAGGATGTTGAGTTCGATGTTTTATTAAGCACCTGATAAGAGGCATATGGGCTTAGAGGGTGACCTCCAAGGATATATGGAACTCTGGATTCATGATTTTTAATGGCTCAAAAATTTCAGAGTAAAACCAAATGTATGAATTCAGATATGAACAAAATGAGATAAAATCTAATATATGGAAGAAATACAACAACACCGTGCTTACAGGGCAGGGGCATTCAGGCAGAGGCGGTGACTATCATAGATACAGCTGATCTTCCCAAAAATTTCTGCTTTGCGCGACAATACATGAACTCCAATAAAAACCAGAATGCCAGAACCTCAGCTCCTAAATGACTCCACAAAAAAATTCAAAGAATGTCCTAAAATTCTAATTAGTGAAAACTTATATCCTTTCACTCAGATCTTCTTCTTATGTGTTGTGAAACTTGGTACCCCTCAAAGAAATCCAAGACAGCATTCTCAATGTCCTCTCCAGAATACTTGATATAGTTTTCCGGATGCCTACCACTCTCAATATGACTCCTGAACCTTCCGAGAAATGATCTATAAGCTGGGATCAACTTCTCGGATACAGATATACGCAGCTCCTCCCGGAGCTGAGTATCCGGTATCAACCAGGTGGACTGAGTCCTGTGTACCTCTTCAAACATAGCATTAAACGTCTTAAACCGCTCTCTCAACGCACTCTTAGACACCCCGGATGAAAAACTCCCTTTAACATGTAAACCCTCATCTCGCAAACAATGCAAAACATTCACCCAAGTCGATCTCTGGTAGTTTGTAGCTGCTTGCCTGAATTTCCCTGTTAATTTCCTTAAACAATCATCCCCTACCATCTCCCTTAACTCAGGTGACCCTTTAATCTTCTGAACAATATAATGTACATTGTTCATCATAAATAAATGTGCCAATGAAGTATCTCTATAGCACTTAGACTTACCTTCTAAATTAAACTGCAAAATCACAGCAATCCAGATCAAATGTAGTGCCAATGGGGTCTGTGATTCTAGCTCCGTAAAATCCATATCAGGGGTGTTAGGATCACTAGAATACCTCGACCCTATTGACGGCTTTGACACAATCAATTCAGACATAATCTGTTTATAGTCCGAGATTAAACTTATGTAATTCATAACATACCTAGTTAAAGGATGAATTGTCCCTCCAGGGACAGGAACCTTAGAAGGTTCTCGAAGGACTGCATTTTCAAATTCCGATAATATCCCTCTAGCAGCCTCAGCTAACCTAGATAATATCTCTACAGCTTGAATCCTAATCGACTCAGATGATTTTGAATCGAACACAATCTCAATATCAACCAATAAATCCGATAGTGCATCATGAAGATCCAATATCTTAAACAATTTCTCAGGTGATCGACGACTAATACTAATCGCTTCAGCAAAATTAAATAACTGAATAGCTGGACCTTTAATTGTTTCCATAAAACAAGCATCATCAATTGCATTACCTAAACCATCAAAGATTTGCTCACATAGTTTCTTCTCACTAGCGAAAAGAATACGTACGCATAATTTAGCCGCTCGTATCCACCGTCGGATCTTTGTTTCTAGGGTTTCCCATTCTAATCTCTGGATATCTCCAATGCTCAGCTTCTCTATTCCAAGTCTTCTAAAACTCGAGTCCACAGCAGACTTCCGTACACTGCCATACACCTGAATACACTCCCGAAGATATCCAGCTAAGATCATTCGCTCAGCGATGCATCGAAGATCGTAAATTGCATCAGACGGCATTAGATCGATTTCACGGATGCTATTTGTAGATCGATAACTACAACTACTATTACTTTCCTGATGCTCTAAGTCCTTGGTCAACGGTGAGTCATCATCGTAGTCTTCGTGACAGGTGTCAGTTAGAGATTCAGCTTCTATAGGAGTTGTGTGAGCTATGAGTATATTACGAAACTCGTCTTCAAGTCTAGCCATAGCGATCTGGATCGCACTGTTGGCTTTGTTTTGATCATCGGAAAGTGTAGCGGACTCCATTGACCGTTGGATTTCATCGACGGCTGAGAGGTATCGATCGATCTCGTGGCGATCGCCGGCGAAGATCATTTTCTCACGTGCGTCTTCAGATGCCGTGGAATCCCATCGGAGTATTATCTTCTCAGCTGACTCAACTGTAACGACGTCGTTTCCTGGTGGTTCCATTATTAATAACTTAATAATTTGTGAACTTAGAGAGGAAATGAATGATAGTAATGATGAGGGTGAATTTTGAGGTCTTCTCTCTAGGGGTTAAGAGATCAATTCGAATTCGTATTCGTATTCGTATTCGTATTCGTATTCGTATTCGTATTCGTATTCGTATTCGTATTCGTATTCGGGGTATGGAACTTTTGTTCTATATATGCGGCACCCTGTTTTTATTTTACTGGACAATAAGGAGAGAATATATTAAATTTTGTTTATCTCCATTTTGAACGGGAGATAAAACCCCTGTTTGTTTTCCATCCAGGCATTTGGTAATTATTTTATTGTCCCAATTAATTCAAATTTATATAAGGTAAAGGTCCATTGAAAGGGCAAATGCTCTTTACTAAAAACTGTTCTCATTCTTAAGGCTCAAATTTAAAATTTTTAGTTAAGAATTGAGAGATTATGTTCATTTTATAAACTCATTATTCCTAAGAGCTTCGGTTTTAACTTTTTCAAAATATTTAAAATATATATATTCATGTCAATTATAATATCGAGTTGCGCTATGCTTAAATAAATTAAATGAATAGTGTAGATTTATACAGTCAATTCCGACTAGATTGAAATTGAAACATAATTATTGTTATTTCATTCTTACTACAACAAAACAACATATTCACTGTTATTTAATTCTTACTTAACATTATTTGTTTACGCTATTTAATATTGTTTAAACTAGGATAGGAAATGATTCTCTATAATTAAAGCCAAATGAGGTAATTACAGGAAACAGAAGTTATTGCATTCAATAACTGCGACAGAAAGTATTCTCTCTACATATAACTGAAGCTAAATTAGGCATTCAGGAGAATATAGAACAGGAAAAAGTGGTACAGAAATTTAACTTTTACTACAAGATACAATTTGGTAACTTTTCATTTTGGAAAAAAGTTGCCACAGTTAATTTTGACCTTCAAAATTTTTAACTCCAACTGTTTCATTGCCCGTGATTTCGAAGTCAGGAAAAGATAATTGAGCTTAAATATTACTCCTACTAACGATTTTAAAAAGTATTTATACAATCAAATTATTTATTAGATAATTACAGATGAATCTCTTGAAATTCTTAGTAATTCACAATCTAATAATTATGATAAGTAACTTACAATAGCATATTAAAAATTTAAAGTTTACTAGTTTACACTGTAAATGCATACTAATTACTTAAATCCAAAATACTCCTTTTTATTTTCCATCTTCGAACTTATTCATAGACAAAAAAAAACTCTTTTCTAAAAACTTGTCGTTTAAGGTTTTCAAAAAGGTGAAGCTTTTTTCCAATGAAGAATGACAATGTGGCATCTGTTCATTGGAATGTTTTTCTGCCGACAGAAGTCTCAAAATGAGTAAAATTATCCAAGCTTTACCGTACTGAGAAAGTGCCAAGCTACTTTTTTTTAATCCCTCCCGCTTAATCTTTCATTTTGCTCATTTAGTGACTCAAACTCACAATCTTCGAGTTAAAAGTGGAGGACGCTTACCATCTCACAAGCTATAACTATCTTGTTAAAACTTTCTTTTATGAGATGTAACATGCAGCATGCGTAGATAAAACTGAGTTGTCACATTGCACTTTCGTTGACCAATTGCCACATGTGGTAAATCCTCTAATGGTAGGAATATTGGTTTACATTTGAAGACGAGACAAAAACGAGTGTAATTCGGGTTTTAATTTGCAAATTTATTCCTTTTTGTTAGATGCATGATGGAGAATGGCATAAGAAGAATCATTATTGTGACGTATGGTGGATTTTTCATGAGCAATATTATTGATTAGAAGTGAAAAAATAAACAGATCATTTTAATGCACAATATATAATATTTTTATTTCAACTTAATTAGCTAATGCTTAATGAAAGAAATAATCCCTTGATTATTTTCATTAATTAAAAGAAAATATATACAATTTACATATTTTCATAATAGGAGAATTCTATTCATATTCTATTCCTAAAACCTTATTCTATTTGGAGACTAACTATACAATTATGGTAAGTGTAAATACTAATTACACTAAAACATTATATGACATAATTGTACAAAGGAGACTACCCACGGGTGGGCTGTGCAACCCGAGAACCGAGAATCAATATATACATAAGTATACATAATATACACAAGTATACTCATGTATATTGTGTATACTTATGTATATTTAACACACACCCGCAGTCATAGCGGGCGGTCTTCGAACGCTGAGATTGTCCCTAAAATCTTCAAAAAAGACCGAGGGAATATCCTTTGTAAAGATGTCTGCAATTTGATACCTGGAAGTGAATGTACATTTCGATATGTTTAGTGCGCTGGTGTTGAACCGGATTACCAGAAAGGTAGATGACATTAACATTATCACAATAAACTAAGGTAGTTTTCTGAATAGGACAATGGAGCTCTAAAAGAAGATTACGTAACCAACAGGATTTAGAGACCACATTGGTTACCCCTCAATACTCGGTCTCTGCTCTTGAGCGTGATAAAGTCGACTGACGCTTCGCGGACCATGAGACCAAGTTATTACCAAGAAACATACAATAGCCAGACGTAGACCGTCTGGTGTCTGGACAGCCACCTCAATCAGCATCTGTATACGAGACAATTGTAGACGTCGATGAAGGATATAAATGTAAGTCATAGTCAAGTGTCCCCTAGATATATCGAAGAATACATTTGAACGCATTCATGTGCTCAACTTTGGGATCATGCATAAACAAACACACCTGCTGTACGGCATACGTAATATCTAGTCTTGTGAATGTAAGATACTGAATGGCCCCTGCAAGACTGCGATAACGGGTCGGATCCTCATAAGGTGAGCCAGCCGCAACACCCAACTTGTGTTCAGTATCAACCGGAGTGGTAGTGAACTTACAGGATGACATCCAGCCCTCTCGATGATCTCAACTGCATACTTTCTCTGGGATAAGAACAACCCACCTGCATGACTAGTGACAACAATCCCCAAAAAGTAACTCAAGGGCCCCAAGTCTTTCATAGCAAACTCAGAACTGAGCATTGTCATGATAGACTGCGTAATGCATCCGAAGAGGCAGTCAAGATAATATCATCCACATGCAATAGTATATAAGCCAGGGAAGAACCACGATGATAGATGAACAAAGAATTATCCGACATGCTGTGAGTGAACCCAATAGTCGAAACATAGTCGGCTAACCTCTTATACCAGGCCCGTGGAGACTGCTTAAGCCCATATAAGGACTTTTTCAACAAACAGACATGATGAGGATATGTGGGATCCCTAAACCCCAAGAGGTGATGCATATAGACTGTCTCCATGAGATCACCATGTAAGAAATCATTCTTCACATCCAACTGATGAATGGGCCATGCTTTCGAAAGAGCCAAGCTGAGCACAGTGCGAATGGTAGCCGGCTTGACCACTTGACTAAAAGTCTCACCACAATCCACACCAACCTGCTGAGTTTTACCATCACCTACAAGACGAGCCTTATGTCTCGCAAACGAACCGTCAGAATTATCCTTATGAGCAAAGATCCACATAGACCGAATAATATTAATACCAGATGGACGGGGGACCAACTCCCACGTCTTATTATCAATAAGAGCATTATGTTCATCAGTCATGGAAATTTTCTAATTCGGGTTAAATCAGACACATGATTACGGGGTAGAGGGGATTTAAGAACATTAGAATGTAAATTAAAATGTCTTGTTGGTTTAAAAATATCCCATTGACTACGAGTGACCGATCTATGACGCGGAGGAGAATTGAGCGAATTTCGAAAATTATCGGAACTGTCGACGGACTAGCCAACAGACAGTGGGCCTGTTGGCCCAACTCGGTAATAGGAGACGACACTGGACACAGGGACTGGGCCAGTAACTGGGCATTACTGGACCCGGGAGCAGACGATGAAACTGGGCCAGAACTGGGCTGGCCAGCTGGCCCAGTTGTTGGACCCAGAATAGTAGTAGGCGACGGTGAATAATATACGGGGAGATACCATCATCCAAAAAATTATACGAATTAGGCACGAGATTACTAACCTTAGCAAACAGAAATTGAGATTCATAAAAAATTACATGGAGACTAAAGATGAGTTTATTAAATGATAAATCAAAACATTTGTAACCACGATGATTTGGCGGATAATCCAAAAACACACAAGGGGTAGACCGGGCTTGAAGTTTGTTAATTGTGGAGGACGGGAACAACAGATAACACAAACACCCAAAGACTCTAAGATGAGAATACGAATGTGTCTTATTATATAATATTTGAAGAGGGGACGAATATGTCAAACCTTTGGAAGGATGAATATTAAGAAAATATGTTGCCATGTGTAGAGCATGATGTCAAAACGACGGGGGGACGGAAGCATGAATCAATAAAGTTCAGACAATGTTATTAATGGTACGAACTTTGCGTTCGACTTTCCCATTTTGTGAAGACGTATGAGGGCAAGAAAAATGAAAATTTATCCCATTATTAGCACTAAATTCCCGAAACACCCCATTGTCATATTCTTTGCCATTATCACATTGAATATTTTTTATTTCCCGTTCAAATTGGGTTCTAATTAATGCTCTAAATTTTAAGAAGGTGAAAAAAACTTGAGATTTTTTCACTAGTGGAAAAGTCCATAAAAATTTAGAATAATCATCCAAAAAAGAACATAATACCTATGACCCAATGAACTAAGAACAGGAGACGTCCATAAGTCACTATGAATAATATCAAATGACATTAAAGTATGAGAGTTAGAGTCTACAAATGGCAACCTAACAATTTTTCCTAAAGAACAAGATTGACAATTCAGAGTACTACACGTACCCTTACATGAAATAAAATTATTTTTATCTAAGGAAGACAAAATAGACGACCCTGGATGACCAAGACGAGCATGCCACAAGGAAGGAACAAGGGCTACAAACGCTGACGGCAAGACTTGACTCGATAGACCGAAACATGGCGTGATATGATAAAGATCTCCCATACTATCACACCTCATGAGAGGACTCCCCATCTTGAAATCCTTCACAGAAAAACCAAATGGATCAAATTCAATAGACACGGAATTGTCAGTGGTGAATTTACGGACAGACACTAAGTTTTTAATCAATTTGGGGGCATGCAGGGTATTTTTTAAGATAAGGGGTGGATGGGGGGAAGGAGACAAAGTTTTATGACAATAGAACTACCATTACCAACATTATGCCACGAGGGTTGCTCAAATTGAAATAAGACGAGAGAGTACCTGAATCATATGTCATGTGGCTAGTGGCATCGGTGTCCATATACTAATTCGGGTCCAGTGGAGTCAAACCAAGTGTGTGCATCGCGGCCTCAATATCAGTCTGAGTGGAACATGCTGCATGGTGGGCTTGCGGAGGCCGGGGCCCAAATACCCATATGTGTTGCCCCGGCGCAGTGCTGCTTCGGGAAGAACTACTGGCCCAATTGGTATAGGGCCGAGGAGGCTGCTGAAAAGCCCACTGGAAATGGGCAGGAACTGACGGCGAACCTGGGTCATCACACGCCCATCGTTCCGAGCCCACGCCCAAAGGCCCAAGGCTTGGACCCGGTCGGTGGGCCCATCAGATCCGGATATTATCATCCGCCACCGTTTCGGCCACCATTACCATTGTCGGAACCGCCGCGTTTTCCCCTGCGATTTTTGCCATTATTTTTCCGACTATTTTTGCCGCCACCATGAGTACGGTTTTGGCCAGAATGACCAACAAAATCTTGAGAATTAGTAGAGGACGTCATCATGACGACGGGACTAACAGCGGTAGCCGCCTTTTTGGTCAAGTCGGCTTCTTCGAGTGTAAGCATAGAACGAGCCTGATAAAATTGCGGAAGAGGGTTGCTCTGACGAAGAAGCGTGCCAACACCACTATATGCCTCTGAAAGGCATGCAACCATATGAAGGACAAGACGGTCGTTGGTAACGGGCGCACCAACGTTCCGGAGTTGGTCTGCCAACTCCTTCAACCTTTTGCAATATGCTGAAACGTTGGGAAAATCTTCCATGTTGACGTGGGAGAATTCCTACCCCAAGATAACAACACGAGAATTTTGATTACCTTGGAATACATCACGTACTCTATTCCAAGCCGCCATCGTCGTGGCGTCTGATTTGATAATCGTCTGCAATAGGTCGATAGAAATAGTGGAATAAATCCACTGAAGGACAATAGCATCAAGTGTCGCCCATAACTTCGGATCATCCTCGGGTTTGGGCACCTCCGTGTCCGTAGGAGCTGCTGGGATAATATGATGGAGGACTTGATGCGAGCGTGTATTAACTTTGAACATTTCGGCCCACGTCGCATATTGGACGTTTTGTATCTCAAGAACGATAGGGATGTGATTCTTGTTATTAGAAATAGCGATGGCAGGGTGAAACGTGTTCTTAGCCATAATAGCAACGCAAGATGTGATGAAGAGATTTTGGGAAGATAAATTGGGGAAGAATCCGGCACGGAAACCGAGGAAGCTCTTGGAAAATAGTGCACAGCAAGCAGAAATTTTGGAGAGGAAAATTTAACCTAGAATCTTGAATCTTAAATCTCTTATCTAATTGGTTTTGCTGAATTTTTTACTAAAACAAGGGTTCAATTCTACTCAACTTCTCCTTTATTTAACAAAAGAGAGGTTAAAAAATTTACAGAACAAAATGTCTGAATCATGAGGTTCGAACCTCCCAATCTCCATAAGCTAAATGAGGCGCTTAACCACTGACATAGAAACTAGAAAGCCCTCTTCATTAAGTTGGTGTCATTTCTACTGTTACCAATCCAAGTTTTGCATAATATTTAATTACATCTAATATAATTTTATTATGATTCGTGCATTCGCCCCTGAGAAAAGACCCAAATATATAACTAGTTTTCAGAATAATCGGAAACTGCGCTAGTGTTTCAAGTTGCATTCTATTACATACCGATATAGATGCATGATATATAATGGTGGTACTATGAGGGTACAAAATTACATCTCGGTTTAATTAAGGACCAATTTCACTACTGAAAATCGTCCAAAGACCCACCTTTTGTTACCTAATTAAAGAATGAAAAGGCCTGTAATTAGGCAAAATTACCTTTACATATGTATACGAGGTTAGGTGCAAACCAAACCTAATTAGCGCAAAAGAAGATACGCGATGAAGAATTTAATGAAGTCAACTTGAAGTTACTGATAATTAGTCGACAGTATTCACGTATTGCATGATATGGTAGATTTGGTAGTACTAGTAATTTACAAATTCAAAATAAATTTTATGAGTAAATGGTATTTATATTATTTAATACTCCCTCCGTCCCATATTTCTTGATCACTTTCCCTTTTGCATGCCCTTTAAGAAATCATAAATAAAAAGGGTATTTTTATTATATTACTATTATCTCTTTCCAATTAATTGCACTCTAATCAACATTGATTACTTTAAAAAATAATTAATGCTAAGGGCAGAGTAGGAAAAAATTAATTAATTATATCTTGTTTTTAAAAAGTAACCATGTAATTTGGGATGAATATTTTTTAGTAATGTGGTCAACTAATATGGGACGGATCTGTGTGCAAGTTTTGGACGTTCGAGTTTGAACAGCTTATCTTTGTCTTTACACTAATAATGCATTAATGCAACTTAACATAAGTACATACGGAGTAACTTTTTATTCTATTTTCCCTATGTTTTAAAACCTAAACAGTAAATGTGTCTGCATATATGCATCATGTTACTTTTAAATATCTAACAGCATCTCCCCCTAGTAGCTGGCTGGCAACAATTTACTGACACCAAATGAATATATTAACAGGCAAATCTGGGATTGCACGAGTGCTAGCTATAGCTTTAATTAACAACTCTTATTAGTAAATAATAAATTCATCATCTCAAAGACGTGTCTCATCATTAATTTAACTTAGTTAGATTAATTATTTCCCCCCTCTAATTGTGTCGTTCCAGCTAGCGTTTCAGAGCAGTGAGCGCAATCGAGGGGTTTTGCAATGAAATATGCACATAAAAAAGTAAATGAAATGTCATCATCGTTATATTATATTCCCTCAGTTCACTTTTAATATTAATTTTGCACTTTTCTTAAAAAAATAATAATTGAAGTACATAATTTACCATGATATTCATATTGTGCATAGTTTTAATGAACTTGAAAAATGATTTGAAATGAGTAATTAATATTATTGGTAAAATAGGAAAAAAATTTATCTTTTCTTGATATGCTAAAAGTGACAAGTAAAAGTGAAAATTTATTTTAGTATAGTAAATAAGTAAAAGTGAGCGGAGGGAGAAATTGTCTTTCTTACTGTAATTAATTTCCTAGGTTTTATAATTATATTAATAAGGGATAATAATACTTTTGGTCCTCCAATTATTGATAAATTATGTAATTTTGATCCTTGTAATATGTGATTAAGTACATTTAATTTAATTAATTAAAATGTCTCTCTTTGGTCGCTTTATGTGAAAAGTGTGTTATATTTAAACTATTTATCATCAAACATGAAGTAACATTACAAGATTAATATAACACATACTTTAATTACATAGTGGAAAGATTAATAATTAATGCAAATTTATGAATATCTACCAACAAAGGATAAAAAAAATGCACATTTACAATGATAAAACTCTAGCACCATAAAGTTTAATTATAACTTCGACTTATTCGTTGAAATCTTAAATGTATAATCACGTCCTCGTCACTAGTTTAAATGGAAGTTTCTAGATAAAATATCATGTTTTATCAATCTCTTATTCTATTTAAGAAACATTAATTAAAAGTATTATAATAAATTTACTTAAAAGAATATGACACGTATAAGTTTGTAGCCTGTCACAAATTTCTAATTCAAATTTAAAATTAATACACCACAAGCCGTCCAAAAGTCAAATAAGGATTTTGCACTTTGTTTTAGGCTATTTATTGATTCATTAAAAAAAGAATCTATCATAAAAATATTTCTTTTGCCATTTGATTGGATTAGAAGTAAATGCGTAGTGGAGAGCGAGAAAGAGAGAGATAGGCCACAGTTGTGAAAAATACATAGTGAAAATTAATCGCTAAACAATTGGAGCAAAGGATATTGGGCACAGTTGTGTAGGTTACATATCATGATAGCATTGCCAGATGAAAAATTTAATCTTTGTTAGAACATTGAAGGCACTAAATCCATTGGAAGTCCTTGGTAGAATTATTAGAAGGTTCTATATTATCATAACAGGAGCTAGTAGAGAATTTGTATATGTTATACTCGGGAGCCCAAGGGGGAGTGTCATAGTTATGATCAGGTAATGGGACATGTTTTGTTAAATATACGTCATATACCGTGATATACACTTAAGGTATATCATGATTTTGGTCCACAATCAGTCAGTGTATTACCATAGTTTATATATAGTGTTTTAGTGTTATAATTAGTCTTGTACACTTACCATAATATGTGTATTACCATAATTGTATAGTTAGTGTCCAAGTAAAATAAGGTTTTAGGAATAAGATTCTCCTATTATGAAAATATGTAAATTGTATATATACTCATTCAATTAATGAAAATAATCAAGAGATTATTTCTTTCATGTTTATTATTAATTTGAAGTTTGATGAAGTTAGGGAGATCAGAGGAAATGGAGGCGAAATTTCAATTTTTATTTTTGTAGAAACTTTTGATTTCCATGGAGAGATCAGTGTAATGAAAAGGTCCTTTTATGCATTTCCTAAGGATAGGAGTGTTAGGTATCCATATGGTGGACCAAATATTTAGAGGGAATGACACCATAAAATATTATTAGTACAAATTTTACAACCCTTTAGAATAGATTTTCAGATAAATGAAGAGTTGTTATTCTTTTTAGTAGCATAGTTATTGCGGATAACAGTGGACCATAGGGCATTAAGGTTATTAATTTTCAAGCTAAACTATTAAGAAGGGCTAGATTATTTGATTTAGCTTTTCTAAGTCCAATGCCACCTTCCTCTTTTTTCTTAATAATGGTATCCTAACTTAGACACGGTATGAAAATATAGGGAGATAAGGGATCTCCTTATCGAATACCACATCCGAGGCAAAATAAATTTATAGTCACCGTTAACAGTGATAACAACGCTACTAGTGGTGATGCAACACATAATAAGCTTAGTGATCTTAGGTGAATTTTAGTGTTAAATATACACAATATACATGTGTATATTGTGTATATTAAATCTCGGATTTGGTCCCAATAATAGCTCTCGGTTTTGGTTGTTTATGTAAAGTAATTTATGGTAAATATTTAGTATCCTAATATAGGTAATATAATTAGTAGTGTATTACCATAATTAGTGTATTACCATAAATGTATAGAATAAGGTTTTTAGAATAGAATAGGAATATGATTCTCTTATTTTGTAACTTGTATATATAGCCTTTCAAGTAATGAAAATAATGAAGGGGATAATTTCCATCAATATCAACTATTAGGAATAATTTTTCTACACTTTAAATATGTAAATTATTTTTAAAAAAAATTATAATATAATCCCCTTGATTATTTTCATTACTTGAAAGGTTATATATACAAGTTACAAAATAGGAGAATCCTATTCCTATTCTATTCTAAAAACCTTATTCTATACATTTATGGTAATACACTAATTATGGTAATACACCACTAATTATATTACAATATTATCTAAACTAGGATATTAAATATTTATCATAAATTACTTTACATAAACAACCAAAACCGAAAGCTATTATTGGGACCAAATCCGAAATTTAATATACACAATATAAACATGTATATTGTGTATATTTAACATAGAGGATGAAAGACCATTCCAACCGTTCGAAAGTTTTTTGAAGTCAATCTTAATGATCATGTCAGCGTGTTTACCCTTTTTTCCCTAAGGTCGGTCATGAGTTTTTGGATGATAATTGCATTATCACTAGCTCTCCTTTTGCTAATAAAACTAGCTTAATGATGATTAACAAGAGTGTGCGAAAAAGGTTTTAATTATGTTGATGATCACTTTAGTAATAATTTTATAAATCGTGTTACAAAAACCTATGGGTCTAAAAAAATTCAAATTGTTGGCATTAGAAATATTTGTAATAAGACATAACAAAGTTTTATTGATAGAAGAAGGGGTGTAACTCTGTTGAAAAAATTGAGAACATAAGTTAATAACTGAGCTTCCAACAATTTTTCAATAGTTTTGATAGAAAAAAATATGAAAATCATCTGGACCTGGTGCTTTGAATAGTTTAAAAGAAAAGAAAAGAAAAGACATTAATTAAAAGTATTATAATAAATTTACTTAAAAGAATAGGATTTTTTTTTTAAAAAAAAGTGCCCAACTTGTAGATATATGTGAAGTGGTAAACATGTTTTGGAAAAATTGAAGAGTGTGGTTAAGGATGGCTGAGGGGTCATTTATCCACTGCCCAGAATCGTTTTTTTTTTAAAGTAATTTTGCTACGCTTTTTTCTATTAGTCTCAGTAATATGAAAAAAAAAACGAGTGTTTGCATCCACGTCATTAACTCTAGATCTAAATTTTCAATAATTCTCCTCCATTTTAGGATGTCATTGCATTCGATAGTCATGTCTTTCGAGGACAAAGTCATCCAATTTTTTTCGAAGGGCTAGTACTATATTATACAAATTTTTAAAAGTAGGTAATAATTTAAATTCTAAATAACATAAATACAAATCGTTCAAAAATAATGAAAATATAATCACAATTTTTCTTGACGAGATTTCATAGTTTGAAACTGTTGCATAACGGCTTCGTTACTGATCTCATACAAAATTTCGTTCTCAATATAAGGTACTAATAAATCATTAAGTCAATCGTCCGATATTCGATTTCGCAGTCGGTCTTTGATGATGCTCATAGCAGAAAATGCTCTCTCTACACTTGCAGTAGCAACTGACAAAGTTAATGCTAGGGTAAGAAACGTATAAACCAAAGCATAGATTTCGTGTCTTTTTGTTTCCACCATCTTCTTTGCAAGATCTCCAATGCCAACAATTTCTGAAAACTCAATGCTACTACGCATATCAATAATATAAGTCTCAAGTTGATTATCAAGTAACTCTAGATCATGTGAAGAAAACTCCCGAAGATACAATCGAGCAAACTTGACGAGACTTTCCTTGTTGAAAGCAAAGAATGAATAGCTAGGATTAAGGCACCCAACAAAAAGAAGCAATTTAGCATTTGTCACAGAAAATTGGCTATTTAACTTCATAAGTTGTTTGTCCAAAACACCATAAAAGCACTCAATGCGAAAATAAGTATCGTTAGTCTTTTCTTCAGTTCTCCGCTTGGACCGCCGAGGAGATATATACTTTTCATTCATGTTAGGGACAACAATCTCATGATTAGAACAAAATAAAGAAACTTCATTAACTAGAGAATCTCATCCATTGTCTCTCAAATATTGCAATCTTTGCTTTGAAATCTCCACTAATCTCATAGCATTCTCTATCTCTTGCTCTTTTTTTTTGCAATGCTAATGACAACTCATTGGTAATCGCCAATACCTTTTTCATCAAATGCATAGCGAATGCAAACTCAAATGATTTTAATGCATTTAAAAACATGTTTGCATCAACTCTTTGCTCCAAATCATCCATTATAAGATCAAGTACTTCAATAACAGATGAAAACATGCCAATGAGTTTAACTAAAGTATTATAATGCGAGCTCCAACGAGTATCACCTGGACGTTGCAAGTTAGTTTCTTGGTTTAGCCCACGCCCACTAACAAGTTCTCCCTTAATTAGTGCTTCCATTACTTTTTGACTTTGTATGTTTTTGAGAATATCCTGCCTCTTACTCGAACCTCCAACCATATTTACAACCCTTGATGTAATTTCAAAAAGATATTGAGGAAGAAGTGAAACTTTGCCGCTACTAAACTCAACTGAAGCTGATGATCAAAGCAATGAACATAAAAGGCACATGAATTTTCATTCAAAATAAGAGTTTTCAAATCTTTAAGCTTACCTATTATTAATGCTACGAATTTTTTGTTCGGCTTTCCCATTTTGTGAGGACGTATGAGGACAAGAAAAATGAAAAACTATGCCATTAGCATCACAAAATTCCCGAAATAACCCATTACTGTATCCCTTATCATTATCACATTGAATATTTTTAATTTCCCATTCGAATTGGGTACGGATGAATGCTCTATATTTGTTGTTGGATACTATGCCATTAGCATCCCGTTTTGAGCTCTTTGGGCCACCGTTATTATATTTTGTTGTTGGATAATTATTCAATTTTTTGTGGACAGTTCCTTTATCTAAAAAGTCTCAAGTTTTTTTTCATATTTCTATCATTTAGAGCATTCATCCGTACTCAATTTGAAAGGAAAGTTAAGAACATTCAATGTGATAATGGAAGGGATTTTTGATAATGAGCCATTTAGAGGATTTTGTAGGATTAATGGTATATCTTTTTGGTTCTCATGTCCTCATACGTCATCACAAAATGGGAAAGCCAAAAGAAAAATGCGCACCATTAATAATATTGTTCGTACTTTACTGGCCCATGCATCATTACCGCCCTCTTTTTGGCATCATGCATTACAAAGGATAACTTACATTCTCAACATACTCCATCGCAAAGGATTAGCCTACCAATCTCCACTTAAAATTATTTACCAAAAAGGCATGTCCTATTCTCATCTTCGGATATTTGGGTATTTATATTATCATTTATTTTCCTCCACTACCATTAACAAACTTCAAGTTCGTTCTATCGTTTCTATATTTTTGGGGTACCCATCTAATCATTGGGGTTACACATGTTATGATTTATCCTCTAATAAAGTCATCATTAGTCGCCATGTCATTTTTGATGAAACTCAAATTCCGTTTGCTAAGTTGCATACTTCCGCATCTAATCCCTATGATTTTTTGGTTAATGGGCTCTCACCGTATGTGGTCCACCATTTGGCCCAACCCGCACCTTAGAACATGGACCAGCAGGCTCGGTCGGACTCACTGCTCACTGACCCCATTCATCGCAGCCCACACATTCTGCCAGGCCTAAGTCTCCACAACCCACATATTCTGCCAGCAGGCCCACTGCCTGCTGGCCCAAAATCCTTCTGTCCATCCTCTCTGCTAGCAGGCCCACTGCCTGCTGGCTTAACTATCTCCGTCCCGAGTCTGCCAGCAGGCCCAATAAATCCCAGCTGCCACCCAGTCCAGGTCCAACCAACCTGAGTCTAACCCAACTCCGATGCTTCAGACCTGGGCCAGCCCACGATTTCCACTCAAATCCAGCCTACTTCGATTTCGAGTTCAGGGCCCGTTACTCGTAGCTAACAGGGTATTTTTAGACCAAAGCGATAATTTAATCTCAACTCTAATGGCACTAAATCCCCTCTACCGCGTAACCCCGTGTCTGCCCTTCGTGAACTGAATTGGAAAATGGTTATGGATGATGAATATAATGCTCTTATTGAAAATAAGACGTGGGAGTTGGTTCCCGTCCACCTGGTGTTAATGTGATTCGTTCTATGTGAAATTTTACTCATAAGAAAAAATCTGATAGTTATTTTGAGAGGCATAAGACATGTCTTGTAGGTGATGACAAAACTAACAAGTTGGCGTGGATTATGGAGAGACATTTATTCTGGTGGTCAAACCGATAACTATTCACAATGTTCTCAGTCTTGCTCTCTCCAAAGCATGAACTATTCATCAATTGGAGATGAAAAATGTGTTCCTACACGAGGAACTCAAGAAAATAGTATACATGCATCAACCATTGGGTTTCAGGGACCCCACTTATCCTAATCATGTGTGATTGCTGAAGAAATCCTTGTATGGTCTAAAACATGCTCCTCGGGCCTGGTACAAGAGATTCACAAATTATGTGTCTACTATTGAGTTTTCTCACAGCAAGTCTGATCATTCACTATTCATCTACCATCACGGTACTTCTATAGCATACATTATGTTATATATAGATTATATTATATTAACTGCCTCATCTGATAAACTTTACAAGTCTATCATATCTCTTCTCAGCTCAGAATTTGCTATGACAGACTTGGGACATTGAGCTATTTTTTGGGTATAACTGTCACTCGTCATGCATGTGGTCTATTTCTATCTTAGAGGAAGTATGCAACAGAGATTATTGAACGGGCTGACATGTTAGCCTGTAAGTCATCTCCTACTCCGGTTGACACTAAACCAAAGTTGAGTGCTACTTCTAGCACACCATACGAGGATCCCTCCCACTATCGTAGTCTTGCGGGGGCTCTTCAATAGCTCACATTTACGAGGCCCAATATTACTTATGCAATGTAGCATGTGTTATTATTCATGCATGATCCAAGGGGAAAACACATGCACGCTCTTAAACACATTATGCGCTACATTCAGGACACTTTTGATTATGGTTTACACTTATATCCATCATCGGTATCTACTCTTATGTCGTATACAAATGCTGATTGGGGTGGATGTCCAGACATAAGGCATTCGACATCTGGTTATTGTATGTTTCTTGGTGATAACTTGGTCTTTTGGTCGGCTAAACACCAGGCTACATTATCGCGCTCTAGCGCGGAGGCCGAATATCGAGGGGTCGCCAATGTGGTGTCTGAGTCCTGTTGGTTGCGTAACCTCCTCTTAGAGCTTCATTTTCCTATTCGGAAAGCTACCTTGGTCTACTGCGATAATGTTAGTGCGATATCTCTCTTGGGGAATCGAGATGGATATTCACTTTGTTCGCAAAAAGGTAGCTCGTGGACAAGTACGTGTCTTACATGTCCCATCACGTTATCAAATTGCTGACATCTTTACTAAGGTCCTTCCCTTAGTTTTGTTTGAAGATTTTAGGGACAGTCTCAGCGTACAACAACCGCCCGCTATGACTGCGGGGGTGTGATAATTACACCGTATATTTTTTGATATCATTAGTGATCTTGTACATCTGTAATTATGATAGTAATATTTTATATTAGGTAAGTGTATATTTGATTTTCGTAATTATAGCCTAGAATGACTATTGTATATCATGTATATAAACCATTTATATTAGTGAAATCGGTAAGGGATTATTCTCTTTCATTTAGCTATGGATTCTTTAATCACGTAATATAAGTCCCTCCCCCCTCTCCCAATTTTATATCTTCATTGCTCTTGTATCTGAATATGTTTATCTCTTGTAAATACGTATAACACTGCCACTTAATGATTTAGAAAATATGAAATGTAGCACACTAATTAAGCAATACTAAATCACTTCATCGTGAAAAATAGAATGCAAACTAAGTTTTCCAAAAACTAATCTAAAATTCACTTGTTATAATTATATAAAAATATCCTCAATAGCATCCTTTAAACAAAATAGCATAAATTAACATAAAACTACTATAAGAACAAAAAACAGACGATAACCACCGTCAAAAGAAGCATAGTTCTTAAACATGTTTCATAACCAATTTACACTTTCGTTAATATATATTGATTCGAAGTTAAGCTTGATAATTTGAATTTCAAATATACAAAATTCAAATTTGGGACTCCCATGACAAACTTCAAATAAAAAATATTTGTAATTTGGGAAGATTCAGTCAAAATTCAGATAAAAATATCCGAAATTCGGGATTGTCAAGCTAAACATCAAACAAAAGTGTGTAGTTTAGGACTTTAGAAGAAAATTTGTCAAAAAAATGTAACTTGAGACGCGATATATGTGAAATTATTTTAAAATGGTTAAACTTATAAAAATTTAAATTTCGGCTCTACCTTAAATAGGGTCCCAAAATCGGCTATATATGCACTAAACGGGTCGGTACAAAACGTTTTGTTCTCTTTTATATATGTCACCATCATCACCCGGTAAAATTCCTCTTTTCATTTTCTCTTTTTTGTTCTTCTTTTTTCCCCCTTTCTTCGAGGACCTTCTTTTTCTATATTGCTTGAGAGAACCCTACCACCGCGTTCTAAGTTCTAACTATCTCCTCTTCGCTCAATCGAATTGAATCGATATTTGAAAGAGAAAATGCAGAATCAAAGGTTGAAGCAACAACAACAACAACAACAAGCTTTGATGCAACAAGCTGCTCTTCTTCAACAACAGTCCCTTTATCACCCTGGCCTCTTAGCTCCTCCTCAGGTCTTTTTTCCTTTTTTTTTTTTAAAATTTGGCGATTTATTCAATTTCCTGTTCATACGAGTGTATATTTGTTGATTGATTCATATATTGGCTATTAGTCGTTTTTTTAGGTTTTGCTTTATCTGCAAAACATTCATACAGAACCGAAGATATTATTTCGACCTGAAGTTGATCCTTTTTTTTTTGGGTCTCGTAGACTTACCGTGTTTGTTGTTCGTTAGAAATGTAGTGTTTGGATGTATATTGGTAGGTTGGCTGATTAGTTGATATGTATCTAAGAGCAGTGGTGGAGCCAGAATTTTTATTAAGGTGATTTAAAATATAAAGAAGTAAACATAAGAACAAGTCGAGGCGATTCAACATATAGTATATATAAGAAAAAATTTGACCTTGTATATAGCGTGCAATTTTTTTGACGATTGCTCCGCCAATGTCTAAGAGTCGTGTTTATATAGTTTATTTCTTGATTGGAAGAGGCTTCTCAGCATGTGGATCATACCCTTTCTACTGCGAGCTTAAGCTTGTGGACCAACAACAACAACGTACCCACTATAATCCTATATAGTGCGGTTTGGGGAGGGTAAGATGTACGCAGACCTTACCTCTGCCTTTGTGGGGTAGAGAAGTTGTTTCCGATAGAACCTCAGCTTGAAAGAAATGAAAGAGTTTGAAGCAAGATAACAAGTAAAAATATGACAGCGCAATATCAAGATACATGCAAACGAGAAGAGCTTAAGCTTGTGGACCCACTTTGATTATCTCAAGAGAAAAACTTAATAATAATAGAAGCGGGTTGTTAGATGATATATCCTGTCTTTATTGATTAGTAAGAGTTCCCAAAGCTGTTTATGTTTGTCCTAGTTACTCTATCTATATTTTTGAGCTTTTGGTTGGATGCTAATATTCTTTCAAAGTACAAAACATGGCATGTCATAAGTTTGAATTTGGCTTTTTGGAAGCATCTATTTATGCAATCATCGCTGCTGCACCACATTTTTTTTGTAATTTTCTTAGATTTCTTTTTACAGTGTATAGTATGAAGGAAAATGTTTTTAAGAAGGCACTTCACATTGAAAGATTATTTCTGAAACATTTTCCTGTGTTTCATTGAGTATAAAAATATGAGATATATGGTAACCATACAAGGTGGAGGATTGGTATTGAGGGTAGAATTTGGTTCTATGTATTAAAGATTGATAAATAGTATTTAAATGTTGGTTGAAGTGACATGGAGTATGAGTTAGGTTATTTGCAAAAGAAAAGTTAACCAAATTCTAGTGAATTATGATTTTGCCAAAAGATCGACATTTACATCCTTAGTGTTCAAGTTATAGCTAGATTTGGTGAGTTTCATGTGATATATGGTCCAAAATGCAACATTCTTAATATAAGAGCTGTGGAAGCCCTATGCAGTTTGTATTTATGGCTGTGGAAGAGAAAAATGCCATATATTAGAACCTTTAGGAACTTGAAATTTTGGACAAATGGTCTAGTCATGAGGTAGTACTTATCACGGTGTCGGATTTTATGTTTTTATGGAGTTCGTCTTTGTTATTGGAGTCTACCCGTTATCCATAATGTCTCAAAATGAAATGTCATAGAGAAGCAAGTTTTTATTTAGAAATTCAGAATTGATGATTATTCCCTCAGTATTAAATTGGCTGCAGCCGTTATATATTGATTAGGTTTACTTTTTCTCTTTTGGCTTGCTTGTGATGTATGGTATTAGGTAAACAGCTCTTGTGAGAGAAAACTGATTATTCAATAGGATTCTTCTGTGGGAATCAATTATCTTCAATTTTGTCATGAGTTTGTTGTAAATTGGTCCTTTGTAGTTTCTTTACTCTGCTTGTCTGTTTTATATCCTTTTTCCCTTTACACAATGAAATCAACAAAAAAAAAAAATACAGGAGGGAGAGGGAAAGAAAGAAGTGGAAAAAGACTATTTTTAGGTACTTGTTGGATTGTAATGGTAAACCATTTTGCTGCTATCATCATTCATCTGTAAAGCTATATTTGAGCTCTGACAGAATGCTGCTTTTATGGTATATTCTTTTCACTTCTACATCTTTGTTACTTTCTAGCTTTTGTGTGTTGGTGTGGTGGGTGGGGAGAGGGAGCGTACCCCATTATCTTTTTCTTTGCAATTCCTGAAATTTGTTCCTGTTTTCCACATATAATCCGTGAATGATGCTTGTATCTTTTACCTTTGTTTATTCTGACCACCGTAGACACTCATGTACATTCGGTTCGATGCAGATTGAGCCAATACCTAGTGGAAATCTGCCTCCCGGGTTTGATCCAAGCACTTGCCGCAGTGTGTGAGTCTTCTTTTGGGGCCAGTCTATTTTTCTCTCTTCCTACCTGTTTGCTTTGAGCTTTCTTTGGTGTTTTTGAATTTTATGCATTTAACTAATCTTTATTTGTTATGATTTGATTATTGGAGAAGGTTCTTATAGCTTCATGTATTTTTTTCCTTTGTTTTTTTTTTTAAATCTTTTAGTTTCTTTATTTCTGAGAAAATGCAGGTTCGTCGGGAATATTCACCCGCAAGTGACTGAACCTCTTCTACAGGAAGTTTTCTCCAGTACTGGTCTTGTGGAAGGATGCAAGCTGATAAGGAAGGAAAAGGTTATATTCTTCTCTCCTTATTTAGCTTTGTCTGAATTCCCTGCGACTAGGGCTTCCACCTTTCTCTTCTCCTTAAGTATTGTAGACCTTTTTCTCTCTCTCTCCGACCTCTGTAATTGACAAGTCTGTTCTCTCATGCAGTCATCTTATGGTTTCATGCACTACTATGATCGTAGATCGGCTGCACTTGCTATAGTCACCCTTAATGGAAGGCATCTGTAAGTAAATTTATGAGTTCTCTGTTTTGAACTTGGCCTTGGTTCTGCTGTGACCCTTACTCCGTCGTTACAGGTTTGGGCAGCCTATTAAAGTTAATTGGGCATTTGCCAGTGGACAGAGGGAGGACACGTCAAGTAAGTTTCAGTTTCTATCTATCAATGTTAACTCCTCAATTAACTTTGCACTTCGGCCATTTTCTTTTTTTGGTGCTAGTTCGTGAACCTGTGTGAAGAGTGTTATTCTGCCTTTTGCAGGTCACTTTAATATATTTGTTGGTGATCTGAGCCCCGAAGTTACTGATGCAATGCTGTTTGCTTGCTTCTCTGTTTACCCTAGTTGCTCGTAAGTGTCATTCTCCTATCTGAATCTATCCTAAAAAAACGTCGGAAGGTTCATTCTGTTCTTCAATCTAACCTACTGATTGTATCATGCCTTTAATATATTTACTCCAGTAGGTGTAGAATGCATCCATGGGGCGAAAAATGATAGGGTTGGCAATGTGTAATATCCAGCGGCTAATTGTCTCTTCTTTTATGACAGTGATGCAAGGGTAATGTGGGATCAAAAGACTGGGCGTTCTAGGGGTTTTGGCTTTGTTTCTTTCCGTAACCAACAGGTAACTTTTTTGATATATAGCTTCATGTTTCTTTTTGATCCCCTCTTTGATATTTGCTATAACTGACTTTTTTTTGCAGGATGCTCAAAGTGCCATCAACGATTTAACAGGTAGGGAACATTTGAGCGGTTTTTCTTACACATTTCACTTCGCTCAATATGTGTATGTTGTAGATCATCCCGAAGAAGTGGGGGGCTATAAGATTTCATTTACATTAACCTTAAGTTTAAATAAATAAACTTGCTTCTAGTCGGAATGGCTGATTGTGCGCATTTTATTTCTCCTTTGTTTTTGAAGGCAAATGGCTTGGTAGTAGGCAGATACGTTGCAACTGGGCTACCAAAGGCGCTAACTCGAATGACGACAAGCAGAGTTCTGATGCCAAAAGTGTTGTGGAATTAACAAATGGTTCATCAGGTATGTAAATTTTTTCTGAACCCTTGGCCAGTGCTTTAATTGGTTAATAGAGTTTATGCAAGACAAGCTTAAGTACTGTCTATCGAAGTTAGTTGAATTCAGTGGATTCAGTTCATGTATTTCTCTTTGTTGTGTATTCAATCAAATGTTGTTCTTTCCCCCTTTGGACTTGTCAACATCATAAACTAAATTCCCTGTTTATTTGCCTTTCTGGTATTGTAGAAGATGGTAAAGATGCAGCGAACAGTGATGCTCCTGAAAATAACCCACAATACACCACCGTTTACGTGGGCAATATTGCTCCTGAGGTGAGGATATCTCTTGCTATAGTTCAGTATCCACCTTTCCTCCATACAGAAAATGTCAACACTGCCTTGGCATATTCTCTTCTGATTTCCTCCTTGAATTTGTTTCCCGTCTTTGGCAAGGACTTTCCCCTTACAGCCTTTATTATTCAGGTATCACAGGTCGATCTCCATCGCTACTTTCATGCTCTTGGTGCAGGAGTGATTGAGGAAGTTCGAATTCAGCGTGATAAAGGATTTGGTTTTGTAAGATACAATACTCATGCTGAGGCAGCTTTAGCAATTCAAATGGGAAATACCCACTCAGTTCTGGGTGGAACGCAGATTAAGGTTTACTATTTTTCTATTGAAATACTTGCTTTCTTGTGTTTGCTGTATTTGAATTATTTGCTGTTATCCTGAATGCTTATTATGCAAGATGATTTGGAGCATGTTTCTTTTTCTTTTTCTGATGGTATAGGATGAAACTTATATCAAGAGAATGGACTTTTGCATCTCAGCTCTAGCTGTTTGTTCTTAGACTAATCAGTATGTGTTTATCTTTATAGTTAACCTCTCTAATATATGTACTTCCAGTGTTCGTGGGGTAACAAGCCAACTCCACTTGGAACAACCTCGAACCCACTTCCTCCACCAGCTCCCACACCATTAGGTATTTCGGTCACTGACCTTTTGGCTTATGAGAGGCAGCTAGCTATGAGCAAGATGGGTGGTGCCCCCGGTCTCATGGGTCAGCATCCTTTGAAGCAAGCATCAATGGGGATGGCCTCTGGAGCAAGCCAAGCTATATATGATGGTGGTTTCCAGAATATTGCTGCACAACAGCTGATGTATTATCAGTGATGCGCAGAGCCGGGTCTCTGCAGTTGCCGTTGCCTTTCTACCTAGTTATCTTCAATATCGCTTGGGTTTTCTCATGTTCTCTTTTTGTTCTTAGTAATATTTAGGCATCATGCCTAGTTAGATGTAAGTGCCATGTGTATCAATACGTATAATGTATGCATTTTATCTTAGTAGGAATGAGGGAATACCACGAGGTTTGCTCCACTATTATTGTTCATAGATGCTTGATGTAGTGACGTGTGATCTAGAACTTTCATTTTTGGTGTTGTTTTGAGATTTTTTATGCAACTTTGCTAGCAGGCGCATTTGGTAAAGCTACTGTCAACTTATGGTCTGCACCTCACCTTGGTAAATCCATTGTTCTCCCTTGGTTCCTCTCCAGTCTCCAAAGAAAGACTTACATGTCTCGCACAGCACTAGCAATCAATGCAACGCCTTAATCACTAGGCATTATTTTTCATATGTTAAGATCCAAAAACCTAGTGAATAGCAGGTCAGTCATTGAATCAATCTGATGTGCAACCAATTGGCTTCTAATCAGAAAAACAGTCTTTTCCTTAAAACAAACAGAACCGTTATGCTGTTTTACCAGCAAAGAATGTATTGTTTTGTCCTAGAGACAAATGTTGAAGATCCAGTCATGCGTTTAGCAGCTTTTCAGTGTATGTGGTATTGTTTGCCTTCCATCCTCCTCTTGCAAGTATTTGAAGCTGCAGGAATGCATCATGTTGGAGCACAAGAACTTCAAGTTGGTGATAATGGTAACATGTGGTCTATTGAGATACACTTGTTGATAATGATCGATTCTGAGATTAAAAGTAATGTATTTTAACAACAAATTACAGATGATATCTGAGAATCCTACTATCAGATAATCCATTCCTTTTTTAGGATGGCAAATCCTTGCTGGGAATTATATGAAGTGCACTGTCCACTTACAGCTCTCTGAATAGGATAGTGGGAAATACCCTACTTGATAGGGTGCTACTATGTCCTAGAACACCGAAAATAATAACCAAGGTTTATAAGTTGGGAATTCTAGCTTATAACTTTTGGCTTATTTTTGTTATTTTGACTTAAAAATAAGTGCTTAAAAGTACTTTTTTATTTTACCCAAATACTATAAAAATGCTTAAAAGCTATTTTGGCTTAAAAACACTTAAAATAAACCAATCCAAACGGGTTAATAATCATCCATATAACATTAAAAAAAAAGATAAAGATCAAAAACACACTTCAAGTATCAATTTTTTTTTGAGTTTCCTACCTGAACTATCAGGTGTGAGAGTTTTCTACCTAAAGTATCACCAACTAGTTTGCAAAACACACATCAACTATCAGTTGTTCACTTTTCTGCAAACTAGTTGGTGATACTTCATGTAGGAAAAGTGAACAATGGATAGTTGAGGTATGTTTTGCAAACTAATTGGTGATTGTTTAGGTAGGAAACTATCACACCTTATAGTTTAGGTAGAAAACTAAAAAAAAGATGATACTTGAGGTGTGTCTTTGACCCTTATCTAAAAAAGGTAAAAACACGGATTATTGTACAAGAATTTTTAACGGGTGTCTTTGCTAAGGGCTAGTGTTTACTTTTTGACCATGTTATTGAAAGTACAAGAGGGGGGGGGGGGGGGGAGGTAAATTGTAAGTTTGTAAAAAAAAAAATCTAGTCGACTACTCTTTGGTTCTAGTTAACTAATGGGGAGACAACCTGTACAAAATAGTTAATCCTTTGATTGACACAAATATAAACCACAACAAATAGTAAAGGTATAGAATATAATGTAAGAGCAATTAAAAAAATGACAACATGAATTTTTATACTGGTTCAGAACCAATGTGGTATCTTAATTCTGTCTCCTCGGATGGCAAGGAGGTTATCTCTTTAAGCTCTTTGTATATTGTTCTTCGTACAATGTTTGTAAAGTGCTGTTCCTACGTCTACACTCAAACTTTCGTACAATGTTGATTTTTCACTCGCTCACCAACAACGACTCTTTGGTTTTCACTCGCTCACGAAAGAAACGAACAATGGCACAACCTCTCAATACAAAGCCTTATCAATAATATTTTTTCTCTCCTCTCCTTTTTGAGTACACAGTAAATCACTAAGAAATAAAATGCTTATTAAAGGTAGAGCAAAGAACTTAAGAAGGTTGAGACGAAAGTATAAGTGGTTGCATATTTTTCTTTCTTCAGAGTTCTTCTATTTATAGTCTTCATCCTTGATCAGTATCATTCTTCTGGGAATTATGAAGTTCCTTTACTTCAAAATCAGGAGACATAAATCGGCTTTCTTTTTGTCCATTGCTCATCCCATGATCCTTGCTTATTTCATTCTTGATTGGAATCTTGATATTGTTTCCTTATTCACAAAATTCTTGACCGTTGCTAGTTCCATGATTTTTGCTCTTCATATCAAGTCATTTGGCTGTATAAATTTAATACCTGGTTCATATTGAATGTGGTCTCCTTGTTGATATATGTTCATGGCTTGCATGTGGCTTTCCTTCTTTTGCATTTTTAGTTTTCCCGATATGCCGTAATATTATGATTTTGACAATTGGATTATGCCACTCCTTTTTCCTTATGAGTAGAGATCCTCCAGTACCAAAAATATTTTCATAGCTTGATGAATATATATTCCACCATGTTTTTTTTGTAGAGTATATTTGGAACTTTCCTTTCTTGGTTTTCAATTTATTTCCATAGCTGGTAGATAATTTCCTTGAATAATTATATTCTTGGCATTCCTTAATAACTTGAACTCGTCCAAGGTAACAGTTACAATCTTGTAGACAGTAATTTTGCCATTCCTTATTTGGTATTCTCTATAGAGCTCTTTTTATAGCCTTTCAACTTGTTCTGGCTATTGCATTGCCCAAGGAATTTTGTAGTTTATTGGTTTTCATAATTTGAATGTTTCCTTGAATTCAAATTCTTTCTAAAGTTAATTGTAGGACGAATATTCTTCCATAAATAGTGCTGGCAATTTTGAACTCCTTTAATATTAGAAAATATTAAGATCAAATCTTGTACATAATCTTGCTTGATTATATTCTCTTCCCTTATTTCTCTGGATCTTTACCACTTCTTCTTCATTTAGTTTAGCTGTACCAAAAATAAATTTACCACAAGTAAATGCTCTTTCATTAAATTGTGTTGGTTTGTTATCATCAAAATTAATAGATGAAATCTTGGACCTAACAGTTATTTTTTTAGCGAATATAGGTATCCGTTAAAATTTGTGCTCGTCCTCTTCCTTCTTCTCTTCCATCTTGTTCATGTGTACTGAGTATTGTAGAAACTGAAGACCCTTTTTTTTTTTGTTGGTTGGATTGGTTTGATAAAAAAACTTGAAATTTACCATTATTAAGTGCCGTGGAGTTTGATTGTTGAAGAAGACAAAATGGATTAAGTCATGTGAGCTTGATTGTTGAAGAGACAAAGTAGGTCTATTGACTTTTAAAGGTGTGAGTTAAATCAACCCATTAAAATTTTGTGGGACTATCATTAGAATGTTGGATATCAAATTTGGATCAATTTTGAAGTAAAAATGTATTGGTATAACTTTTTTTAGATACTTCTGGTGATACGTTTGGAGTTGTGAATAATTTATTTCATATTTTACGATAAAATTTATGCTAAAATCTTGGTGATTCGTCAGGATTTATGTTAAGTGTGATCATCCATTAGCAACTCCTAGTGATATATCAGAAATTGTGAATAATTCGTTCTAAAGTTGTGATACAATTTGTACAAACCTCCTAATAATTCGTCAGTTCTTGAGGCAAATTCATACATCATAAACTCCTAGTGATCCGTCAGAATTTATGAACAATTTGTACTAAAATATTTCTGGTAATTCCTTAAACTTGTGACAAATTTATTCATAAATTCTGGTGACCTATTAGAATTTTGTTACTAAATCCTGGTGATATGAATTACGATAAGATAAATATATTATGATTTCCATAAATCAAATTCCAATTTTAGTTGGAGACTATCTTCACATAATTTTTTATACAAGGTTTAAAGTTTAATAGCTACATCTCTTGTTATATTGTGAATTGCCCGAAAACAGCTAGTGTTGGATTTTTCATCTTTTTGGTCCACGAGATAAAACTTATTAAGCTTGAAGTTTGCCCACGAGTTAAAAGTTCAAAAATATCACTTACAAGGCTATTCTTGTAAATAATCCGAAGTGCTCGCCAGGCTTTTGGGTGAAGCCCAGCCCAAAAAGAGAATATTGAATCACGAACTTCGACCTGGGCTTCCTTTTATCAAATCAAAAGAGAGATCTCTGTGCTTGTTAATTATGCCTAATACACTTTTTCATTAAATCAAATAGTAATATCTTCTTTATTAATCTCTCCAACCATCGGATCAATAATTCCGAGCAATGGGGATTTCGTTTAAGGTCTCCAAAACCGGTACAAGGTTTCGGCCCAAACCAGTACATCCCGACGTCGTTTTTGAAGCTACCAATGAATCCAATTCCACATCTACTGGAAAGCTCACGGTAATTTGTTATTCACATGTTTTATAATTGATCGTTACTCATCTATCATGCTTTTATAATATGTTGCCATGAATTATTCATTTTCATTATTTCTTTTTTCATTCTGCCTTGAATTGCTTGTTCTTATGCTGAGGGTCTTTCGGAAGGTAGAGTTAAAGTTCTGCGTACACTCTATCTCACCAGACCACACTTTGAGAGATTTCAATGGGCATGTTATTGTTGTTGTTTGTTATGTTTTATAATTGGATTTTTAATGTCTTTATTTTGGTTAGTATATGTAAGATGAGTTTAATTTGATTTGGGTTGTTTGCATATTGCACTCCCTAAATTTGCTATTTTAGTGTTGCTTTAGCACCCTAATGTGTTATTTTTTTAGAATTTACACTTTGATCTCTTGATTTTCTATGCTATTAAAATTTACCCTTAATTTGATTGAGTTCTGTAAAGAATGTATGTTGTGCCTAACTCAATTATCAAAAGCTAGCTTCACGAGGGGAGTATTGCCCAAATCCATATAAGGAGTCTAAATTCCCATTCCACAACCGATGTGGGAGAATCAACAAGTTCTTTGTATATTGCATTCTCTAAATTTGCTATTTTTAGTGTTTCTTTAGCACCCTAATATGTTACTTTTTTAGAATTTACCCTTTAATCTCTTAAGTTTCTATGCTATTAAAATTTACCCTTTTTGGGTATGTAAGATGAGTTTAATTTGATTGAGTTCTTTGCATATTGCACTCCCTAATTTTGCTACTTTTACTGTTGCTTTAGCACCCTAATATGTTACAACAACAACAACATACCTAGTATAATCCCACAAGGTGGGTCTTGGGAGGGTAGAGTGTACGCAGACCTTACCCCTACCATGTGAAGGTCGGGAGGCTGGATGTTGTTTCCGATAGACCCTCGGCTCAAGAAAAGATGCAAATACAACAATAATAATAGGCAATAATAGCAACATAAATGAAGTAAAGAAACAATCGAGCCGTAATAGAGATATGAAAAATTAAGCTAATGTACGAAGATAATAATACTCCTAGCACCCTAATATGTTATTTTTTAGAATTTACCCTTTAATCTCTTAAGTTTCTATGCTATAATTTTTTTACCCTTTTTGGGTCTGTAAGATGAGTTTAATTGATTAAGTTCTTCGCATATTGCACTCCTAAATTTGCTATTTTTAGTGTTGCTTTAGCACCCTAATATGTTATCTTTTAGAATTTTCCCTTTAATCTCTTAAGTTTCTATGCTATTAAAATTTACCCTCTTTGGGTCTGTAAGATGAGTTTAATTTGATTGAGTTTTTTGCATATTGCACTCTCTAATTTTGCTACTTTTACTGTTGCTTTAGCACCCTAATATGATATTTTTTTAGAATTTACCCTTTAATATCTTAATTTTTGAGTCTTTTGGAAAAAAGATAAGTTCCTTGAGTTGCAACTTGCACTTGAGCTCCCAGTTGTGTTTCTATCCTTTTCTTTATGATCTACATTCTACCCCTAAGCGAATGACTTTATTTTTATGTGAAGCTTGTGTGACTATTTTTGAGGAGTAAAATATAACAGGATGTTTGTTTCTTGGACTAGTTATGCAGGGGATTGTAATAAATGGATTGTAATTATAAGGTGAATAATAATAATAATAATATGTGTATTGTTATACATTGAACATACAAAGACCGTAATGCACATATTGCAATACCAAAGTGAAGATTAGGTGTGTCCTGATATTGCTAATACATGTATTTTTATTTCACATTCTATTTCGTATAAAATAATACACATTATCACAGAAGTTATGCAGGTATTGGTTATATACATTTTATCTTGGAAATACAACACTGAATTGATACTATTGAATTGCATCAATGATGCAGCTGAAACCAAAGTTGTAGTAACAGTCACAATTTTATGTCTGGATTAGTCTTCTTATAAGCAAACTAGATGATCTCAAAGAGCACAGTTAGAATTTCCTAAACTTCATTTCGTGTAAATGAGGTTAAATTTGGTGGGCACTTCCCCGCCTACACACATTTGTTTTGTATGCGAGACTGAAAAAAACCACAAACAGTATGAATGCACATGCAGTAAAGGTAAACGGAACTCATAAAGAAAGGACATAAATGAAGCCAAACTTTTAGCAAGATCAAGCTGAAGTTCTAAAAATGTGGTGAAGTGAGAGCCCCAAGTTGTCAGCTAACAGTTACTGCCGTAAATAGTTTGTCCATCATAGATAGTTACTTGACTCATGTGCTATTAATCTCACCAGCAGATCATGAAAAAGTATCCATAAATTGTGTTTCTTTTGAAGAATTACTCAAATTTTTATTTTCAGTGATAACACTCTTTTGTCTGCTATAGGGTGCGGTTGTGCATGGGAGCAAGGATATTACTAGAGTCCCTGGTAAGTGAAGATCTTGTGAAGGACTTCATGTATATGGGCAGGACAAATGACTCCGTTCTTTCTCCAATTATTTTACCATTTTTCATTTCTTTATTTCAAGAGTTTGTACATTTTTCAGTGTTCAGTTGTGCTTATTGTGTTATATTGAGCAGAAAATGAAGTTTCCTTCACATTGTGCCTTTTCTTGGATGGATATTCTATTGGGAAGCCGTCTGAGGTTTGTTATTAATCATCTCATATGCACAATATAATGGTTGCCAGGTTTTTGGGCTGAGAGTTTTATGTTTTCCTTTTCAATTGCAGAACCAATATGGGCATCAAGCCTCTGAAAATGTTCCGAAATTATTGCATCCATATGATAGAGCATCTGAAACTCTCTTTTCAGTAAGTGTATTATCAGCTTTCTTTTTCCTCTTTCCTTTATCTCTCTCTCTATCTCTGGGTGTGTGGATCATCTGTTGCTTTGTTCCTTAACTCTTTTTTAACTAATTAATTGCATTAATATCAAAAGAAGATACAGTAAATATCAGTACAAATGGGGATCAACCACAATCAGCTATCAAGTTTTCCCAACTATCTATACAAAAGAATTCTCTTTACAACAAATATATAAATGAAACTATGATATTTTTATTCTTAATTTACTCTCACAAGACAACTTTCTATTCAATCCAAATATGTTTAAACTGCATACATTTGTAACCTCCAACTTGACATCTCTGTCCTTGGTAGCACCTAAAGAAAAGCCCGTGGTCCATATCTGTGATGTAAGGCTCCCGTGCACCAGTAGGTGGTGTCCTCTCAGTTGTCTTTACAAGCAATTCCAGTTCACTATAATTTACTTCATCTTCCTTAGATCATCCGCCATTAAGGTCACATCCTGCACTGCACCTACCAAGTGAAAAAAGCTATTCTCTGTGGTTTTGTCCAATTATATTCAGCACCTCGCTCTTCTCCTTGCCTTCCGTTAACTCCACGTATTTAGCGCCCGATCCCTTCCATATCTGCTTCTCTTCCTAACATGAACAGCTTTCAGAATTCATTTATTTTTCTAGTAGTGCTTAGTCACAGCTATTGAGCTGCTAGCCAACTGTAGTATATTTTCGTGAAACTCTAGTAAGGTTGAGAGACAGAAACTTAATGCTCAGTTTTGAGTTGAACTTATCTGTCTATATACTTTTGACTGCAAAAACTTTGTGGTCTGGTAGTGATAAGAATCGGGTTACTTGAATAAAAACAAGAAAATAATGCGGAAGCGAAAATACGAAGATTAAAGACAGAATTTAAAGATATGTGAAATTCGAGAATAAAATCCCCAAATTTCAAGATTAAGTGTTAAGAACCCTAATTGATCTTAGTATTCAAAATTAGCAGATTAAAATTAATATGATACTAATAGAGTCAATTCAAGAACTTAAATAAAAAAAGTGATCTAGACCCCTATTTCGAAGAAATTAGAGACAATAATTAGTATAAGACTAATTACCTTATTTAATTTACGAATAAGAACCAAAGATATCAAGTACAAATTAATATTGCCTTTTAGAAGAATCGTTCTTATAATATTGCAAGATAAATCCAAAGTAGCCACACACAAATGTGAAAAGAAGAGAAACTCTCAAATAATTATAATGTTGTGTAATGAAAATAACAAAATTGCCACCCTATATATAGGGGAAACTTGTTCCAAATAGCATGGGATTAGAATATAATTTTATGGAAATAATTAAACACTAAACATAACTAGGAAACCTTTAAACTAGGAAAGCATGTAAAATAATTCCCAAAACTAATTAACGAAGAATAAGGGAAAAGTAGCACTTTTTGGAATCAAAACTAAACCCAATTTCATCCATCTTTTGGGTAGAAACTCTCGTCCATTCAGCAACTTTTTGTGCGGCAATGCAGCCCTTTCGGGCTTGAGTTTCAGCCCATTTTGGGTTGAATTTTCACCTCTTTTGTTGGGCTCTTCTTGGACTTTATGTGGATCCTTCCTTTTGGGCTTCATGTGGTCCCAATCTTTCTCCTCTTGTACCACTTAGTCCACTCCTCGCCATAATTCTTGGTCTCTTCTTCCACCATAAATATCTTTTTGATTTCTCCTTGAAACCCGTCAACGTTTACTGGAGGTATGCCACCGTGGATGCTACCAGGTAGTTTTCATTTGGATAGTAATTAGCTTCTAAAATAGTAACTCGAGTCAATAGTAATTAAACTGGAGGAGCGAAAGCCACTTGATTGTGGGAATGCTTATGATGCCGAAGCCGTCCCACTTGTCACTCTTTCCTTTCCAGGATGGACTTCGCTTCACTCTTCCTGAAGAAACCAGGTTTGGGTCACGTAGATGATAACCGGCTTATACAAAGTTTTCTCTATTATCTAGTTTTATTATCTATTTTTTCGTTTTATATTTATGCTGTTACCTTTCTCAAAATAAATTTTCTTTGTCTATTTATGCACCTGGAGGCAATTGAGTCTGGACATCTGCCCGGTGATATTTTGGAGGATATACCTTGCAAATATGTTGACGGGACCCTAGTCTGCGAGGTAAGTTTCTGGTTCTAGAAGAGCAATTATAACTCCTATAAGATTTAGAATATCATGGGTAGAAATTTCTTCAATTTGTATCCACCATCTTGTGAGTAGAGAGTTGTTGATTGTATGTCTTATGCTAAGAGATGCTAATAGACTAACTTCTTAAGAAGTTAAAGCATCATCTAATATGCGGTTTGGACTTTGGATTAGGACATCAATTTTCCAATTTTTTTTTGAAATAAAGTTACATATTTGGTAAATACTTAAGTAAAATATATCATAAATCACATTGTTTTATAATTAAATATTTAGGCACATTTGAATAGATCCTTGTAAAAGAAAAAAAGTTTAATTCCCCAATACTAATAGTGTCATATAAACAGAGGGGGGGGGGGGATTAGATGATGGGTTTGGAACTTCCAACTCTGCCTCTCTACTTAATGGAATAGATTAAAGAGATAATTGTCAAAAATACACATGAACTATCACTTTTTCGTGAGTTTCACACCCCAATTGTCAGTTGTTCCCTTTTCCTACCTGAACTATCACAATCTATGAATTAAAACACACCTAGTTGATAGTTCAGGTAGAAAAAGGGAACAACTGATAGTTGGCCTAATCAACTTCGAGGTATGTTTTAATACATAGATAGTGATAGTTCAGGTAGGAAAAGGGAATATCTGATAGTTGGAGTGTGAAACTCACGAAAAAGTGATAGTTGTGTGTTTTTGATCATTAACTCTAGATTAACTGACATCCAGTTAACAATTCGTTTGTTGTTTTAATCTAGAGTCGTCTCAAAAACTCTAGGTTAAAACAACAAACGAACTTTTAACAGGGTGTCAGTCACTCAACTTTGTCATTGACTTTATTCTTCTTGCTGTGCAAATAGAAGTCTCCATATACTAGTTTGGCGTTTTCCACTATAGAATTTATTACTCCCTCCATCTCAATTTATATGATGTAGTTTGACTGGGCACGAAGTTTAAGAAAATAAGGAAGTCGTTTAAATCTTGTGGTCTAAAACAAGTCAAAGATATTTGTGTGGTTATAGATCATCTCGTTAAGTGTAAAAGGTAAAATTTAAAGTTCGATTATTGCCAAATACGGAAATGTGCCATTCTTTTTGGGACCGACTAAAAAGTAAAGTGTGTCATATAAATTGGGATAGAGGGAGTATTGTATTTCATCATCTTCTTTTTCCTTATGAAGACTTAAAATTTGCTACCTTCTACATTTTCTTTCTTTTCCTTCTGAAATGACTGTCACCATTCCTTTCCCTATCGAGGGAGTATTGTATTTCATCATCTTCTTTTTCTTTATGAAGACTTAAAATTTGCTACCTTCTACATTTTCTTTCTTTTCCTTCTGAAATGACTATCACCATTCCTTTCCCTATCACATAAACATAGAATGAGGATACTCTTTTGTTTCTTAATTTGGTATGGGAATACTATTGCAGGTGCAAGATTATCGAAAGTGCTTCTCTGAAGCTGGACAAAATGAGCCTTCAGCCACTGGTTGTCCCATTATTAACCGAGTATGTCTAAAAATGTCCCTTGAAAATGTGGTGAAGGACATTCCATTGATTTCAGATAGTGCTTGGACATATGGTGATATGATGGTTAGTAAGATCGACCCCTCTTAGTGGCATTCAAATGGCTTTGTACTTTAAAGCAATATTCTCTTCTACTGTAGGAAGTCGAATCCCGGATATTAAGAGCCCTACAACCACAACTTTGCTTAGACCCCGCCCCAAAGTTAGATAGGCTCTGCAACAACCGAGCTTCCTCAAAGGTATGTGCTTTTATACATCTTCATATGGTAGAAGGAGCTCATGTATCTAAACAGTCCTGTATTTTGTCTATAGTTAACATTGGGTGTAGGCAATCTAAGGAGGAGAAGACTAAGGCAGCTTCCAGATGTGATTGCCACGTCTAATGATAAGATCCATGGGAAAAATGTTTGCATAGATAGAGTGCCAGAAAGTTCAAGGTCAGGAGATACCGGACAGCTTCTGCTGCAACCTGCTCATGAGAATCTGAACCGACAAAATAATGGACCAACCAATATGTTGGCATTAAGAAGTAACAGTTTTGGGTCTGAGACCTCTATTCCAGCATCACCTTCGGTATCTCACCAACCGAAGTATCAAATGGGGGTTGTGAGTCCAAGAATCATGCAGGACCATAGGTCAGGAGTATTAAATGCATCAGTAGCTTCTCCTGCTGGGTCAGAGATGATGCTTTCATATACGGATGCAATGAGCTCTGGTGCTGCTTCTTTACATGGTAAGAGAGAGAATCATGACGGCCAAGCATCTCCTCTCTCCAACTTAAATAAGAGGGCAAGGTTTACACATATGAGTGCTGATTCCAATCAACAGCAACTTATAGGAGGACAAATAGATGGCTCTCATGCTCCAGATATGCATTGGAAGAGTTCTTTATTACAGCAGCATTCAGTTCCCAGGGGAATTCCATATGCTAATACAAGCATGCAAAAGTATCCCCAACAGATTTTTGAAGGGGGTCTAAACCAGGAAGCTGGAACAATGCCATTTACTGCAGGACAGCCAGAAATAAAGTATAACTTAAAGGAAGAGCCTGCTGAGATAGAGAGATTGGACAAATTAGAGCCAGGAAGGACTAAAAATGAGATGCAGGTGGTGGAATCAGATATGAACCTTATGGAATCCCAGCAGGCCCGACTAAAGCAGAGACTGCCTCAGCAGTTTATACGGTCTGGCTTTCCGCAGACTCCCTGGAATGCCCTCGGTCAGCCACTTGAAAATAGTCTCCGGAAAGAGGATCCATTCCAGAACAGGAAAATAGTGCAAAGTCCTCGTGTTTCTGCAGGAGGTTTGCCTCAGTCTCCCTTATCATCGAAGTCAGGAGAGTTCTCTAATGGTTCTGTAGGAGCTCAATATGGTGCAGCTGTGACTAGTGGACTAATACAATCAATGAAGGAGAAGCAAGCAGCCACATCTGTTGCTCCAGCCGGTGGAACAACATCTATGACTTCTAGCGCCAATGATTCCATGCAGCGGCAACACCAGGCTCAAATTGCTGCAAAACGGAGATCCAATTCTGTTCCTAAGACCCCCATGATGAGTGGAGTTGGTTCTCCAGCCAGTGTCAGTACCATGAGTCTTCCAATAAATGCAAGCAGTCCTCCCGTAGGATCTACACATTCAGCTGACCAAATCATGCTTGAAAGGTTCTCCAAAATTGAAATGCTGACAAATAGGTATGTTTATGGGACAATTTTGACCATTAATATTAGCTATTAGTTTGAATCAGCACAAGTTTATTATGTCCAATAGAGAAATTAAATTGTGTCATCTTGGTCAAGGATGCACCTCGCATGCATATGTTACCTTTTGATAATTGGTTCATTCAAAATAGTCTGTTGTGACTGTTTTCCATCCTTATAAAGGAGCTTACTGTTTCAGTATCTATGCCTGGAAGTGCCAGACTTATAACAATAGAAGCTGTCTTATGTGGTAACCAATGCTACTGGGATGTGACATGTGGGCTGGGGGTGGCTGCTCTGATATTCATAAAATTCTGTGCTAAACCTTTAAAAATATGCAATATTTATACGAGAAAGCCAAAAACGTAATCGAAGGTTTATGTTGAAAAAGAGTAGAGTCAACAGCTGCTTTCTCCTGTTGCCTGTTTCTTGAGGAGAATTGTTGAGAATATAATCAAATATTAAAAGTGTGCTTTCTCTAAGGGGTCGTTTGGTAGAGTGTATTAGAGAAAATAATGCGTGTATTAGAGAAAATAATGCATGTATTAGCTTTGTGTATTAACAATACCTTGTTTGGTTCTTTTTTTCATCCCATGCATTAGTTATACACCCTATTTAGTATTATGCTATGCATAACTAATACCTAGCAAACCATGGTATTAGCAATGCAATGAGTTTTAATGCATGCATTAGCATGGTTAAAGACACAATTACCCATGAAGTCCTTCACATAGTATAGTATGGAGTGTGTTTTTGTAAACAACTAATTATTTTTAGAAATTATGTAATGCATGTTATTTCTAATACACCAAACCAAACGGTGGATAAAAAATAATCCGTACATAATTAATGTCAGCATTACCGATACATCATATTTAACATTATTCTTATACACTCTACCAAACGACCCTAAGAGCTTAAGCTTTTAGATGAGATGGTCACACACTTCAACATGGTATAGGTCCTGAGATCGAATCTCACCGCCACCCAATATTAAAAAGAATTTCACGTGCTTGGCCCATGAAAAAAAATCAAGCCCGCGCGTGAGTGGGGGTATTGTGAATATAATTAAATATTAAAAGCGTACTTTCTCTAAGAGCTTAAGCTTTTAGATGAGATGGTCACACACTTCAACAAGTATAATTGAGACTAAATTAAGTAAACTTTTAAACTCTTTGCCAGGTTTATTGCAAATTTGCAAAATACCATCATGTGAATGCACAAAGATGACAAGCTCAAAAATAAACATGATCCTTTTCTTTAATTCTCCAAAAAAAAGAAAGGGACTAGACAATGTTGACATGGGATGGAGGGATAACTAATAAGTTCTCTCACTGTTTCAATTTGTTTGTCTTACTTTTCTGTTTAGTCTCTTTAAAAAAGAATGTATTTTTCCTAATTTGGCAACTCTATAATTTCAAGATCCCACATAGCATGTTTAAGGCCACAAGATTAAAGGGCGTTTTGGTACATTATACATATCTTTAGCTTAAGACCACAAGATTCAAAAGTCTTCTTTACTTTCTTAGACTCCGAGCCCAGTCAAACTAAGACAAACATATTGAAACGGGAGTACAATATATCTTTATTCCTGGTCTCTCTTTTGTCTTTCTCTATCATTCCTACAATAGTGATCGTGTTCTCTCTTTTTTTTGGGTGATAAAATCATAAAATTGATTATGCTCTTAAGCTATTTCATTTTACAGCTTAAGTTGTCTGTTTGGTTTCTTCAATTCTTTTATCTTGCACCCTTAAGTTTTGGCTAAACCCAATATCTGCACTTTTCTCCTGTAGCCCAAAGATAATGCCTGAAATATATTGCAAAATGCATCCAATGCTGACGTCTGAGTTTGTATCTGTGTTACTTAATGAGTATTAATAAGAACGTGTGCCACTGTTGTGCATAACAGAGTTCTGATTGGAGTGATGAGTTACAATTTCACATGTTACCCCTGTTTTTTGCTCTCTCTCTCTTTGCTATTTTAACTATGTATTTTTCTCAACCGCTGTTCCTAAAGCGTGATATGACTCTTATGTTAAAATCCTCAAAAGCTCACATCAACCGTCTGAATTTCAGGTTTCAACTTAATCCCCAAAAGCCTAAGGTCGAGGAGTACTCTAGCAGGACGCCAAATGTTTTTCCTACTCAACAGCTGCTAATTTATCTTTCGAATGATTCAAACAATGAGAATGTCAAAGATGAATCCTGCAAAATGTTATTGTCAAAATCACTAGTTGGTGGCAGTAGAAATGTTTGCAAAAGAAGAGTCTTGAATTTTCTACAGACAGAGCGCATACTTCAAGGTCTGTCCTTTATTAATGCACTCTCAATCTGTATCATTTGCTATTTTCTCTGATCCTTTGACTGCTTGATGTTATCTACTAGGAAATGGTTTTTCATATGTTCCGAAGGTGCGGACTAGAATGATCATGTCAGAAAAGCCAAGTGACGGCACTGTGGCAATACTTATTGGAGAAATAGACGAGGTCAAATATTCGGCTGCAGAGGATTACCTCCCAACGCTGCCAAATACTGTGAGTGCTGAGCAAACTATTTGTTTGTTGTTTGTATGGCCCAGACTGGATACCCTCCTTCCTACGGTGTCCACTCATCCTACTTAATCAAGTAGGACGAGATTCTGAAGCCAGCTATTTTGAGCTGTATTTCTTATTTAAAAGTTTAAAAGTAAAGTGGAAGAATGATAAGCAGTCCATAAGGACCATAACTCTAGGTTTCAAAATGGTAGTGCTTTTAAATCCATTTCTGCTAGCGTGTGCCAATCTTAATGTTGCAAATGTGTGCAATACTCATTACTTTGGCTTGAACCTATTCAAGGCTAGCAGTTGGATATTTTGATCAAACTAGCACTAAGATGGGACTCTAGTATTTACATCCAAAAAGCAAGAGTGTAGTCCCGTTGAGTTGTGCAGAAACTAATAAAATCTATCATTGTTTCAGGACCATTGACATATTTAAACTTACACCAGAAAGTAGCAACATATACAGTCAGTTGGATATTGTAAGCTTTAATTAAATTAAAAGAAGTCATATTGAGATAGATCTTATAGTTGTTCAAGGCTTCAAGCTATCTTGTTATAGCAGTTACATTGAGTAGAAAATGCTGATCAATTTTGAGTTGAGCTATGGTGTATAACCTTCCACGTATCTCATAAGGCGAGTTATCCTGGCATTTACTTATCAAATCTTAGGATCAGTCGATCAAATATTTGTTGGCAATTGCCTTTGATATGCATCTATCAATATCTTTGATGATGTTTGCCTCAGATGAATTTTGGATTTCAAACATTTAATTGGATTTCTCCAAGCATAGTCTAAGTAAGGCGAGTAACAGAAATAACTAGGTGCAATTTCAAGTTACTTAAGGTACATCAATTCGTGGATATGGTAAGTGTATCTGAAACACGGTGAATTGGAGGAGAGCTCATGGTAGCTTCTATAGGAGTAATCTTATTTTCACTTGTTTCAACCATTTTAAATTAGGATGCCAGTGGAAGAAATTTACGATAATCTTATGCATTTCTCTTTCTTATGTCTGAATTTTTCTTGTGACAGCACATTGCAGACTTGCTTGCCGCACAGTTTTGTTCACTGGTAAGTTAACTGCGTAAAATCTAAAGCGCTAAGGATCAATATTGCTTCAGCGACTTGTCCTTATTTTCCCTTGCACCAATGTGTTTGCAGATGGTACACGAAGGATACCATGTGGAAGATCGTATCCAACCAAGACCAATCAGCATGAATCATGCTTCAAGTAATCAAACTAACGTGTCAGGAATACCACCAAATGGGGCAGTAGCTGATTTGCAGCAATACTCCGAAGGGGTCTCTGGTTTGTCCAATGAGCTTGCAAGACCCTCTAACGGTATTAATTCATCAATAAATTCGCCCCAGAACATGCAAGGCCAGAGAATACTGCCTCCCGGGAATGCTCAAGCATTACAGATCTCTCAAGGACTCCTAACTGGGATTTCAATGCCTTCCAGACCTCAACAAGCTGATCCATTATCCCCTCTGCAGCAGCAACAGCAACAGCAACAACAGCAGCAGCAGAATCAACATCCTCTGATACAGCAGCAACATCCACAGTTACAAAGATCCCAACTAATGCTTGCTTCGAATCCAATGGCTCAACTAAATACAGTTGGACAGAATTCCATGCAGTTGGGTAATCAAATGGCTAATAAACCATCAGCATTGCAACTTCAGCTATTACAACAGCAGCAGCAGCAGCAGCAACAACAACAACAGTCCCAGTCACAACATCCACAGATGCAGAGGAAAATGATGATGGGTGGCCTTGGTAATGTAGGCATGGGGAACATTAGCAATAACATCGCTGCACTTGGTGGCCTTGGTAATGTTATGGGCATGGGAGGTGTAAGAGGAGTTGGTGGGCCTGGAATTTCAGCTCCAATGGGTGCCATCGCGGGCATGGGCAATATATCTCAAAACACAATACTGAGCCAGGCATCTAATATAAGTAACCAAATCAGCCAGCAACTTCGTAATGGTGCACTCACTCCACAACAAGCTGCTGTCATGCAAGCCAAGCTGAGAATGGCACAGAACCGAACAAATATGTTGGGGAGCCCACAGTCAAGTATAGGTGGTATGACGGGAATTAGACAAATGCATCCTGGCTCTACTGGTCTTTCAATGTTGAGCTCTCTGAACCGAGCTAATATCAATCCAATGCAGCGACCAGGAATGGGTCCAATGGGTCCACCAAAGCTAATGGCAGGTATGAATCTTTACATGAACCAGCAGCAACAACAACAGCAGATGCAGTTACAGCAGCAGCTACAGCAGCAGCAGCAATTGCAGCAACAGCAGCAAGAGACAGCTTCGCCTTTACAGGCTGTACTTTCACCTCCTGCAGTGGGCTCACCTTCGAATCTGTCAATGCCACAACAAATGAACCAAAATTCCCAGCAGCAACATCAACAGGGCAGCCCACAACAGATGAGCCAACGAACTCCGCTCAGCCCTCAGCTGAGTTCAGGGGCTATCCATCCTATGAGTACCGGTAATCCAGAAGCATGCCCAGCAAGCCCTCAGTTAAGTTCACAAACCATGGGGTCAGTAGGTAGTATAACCAATTCTCCAATGGAGCTACACGGTGTGAACAAGAGTAATTCCGTTAATAATGCCTAATTAGGATGGAAGCTTCAGCTCAAACTGTTAGGTGTTGGTATATCACCCCTGCCATGTCTATGAATACTTCTGGTCATGTTACGTGAAGTTGAAACAAAAAGGCGCCTTTGGCTAGTTGTTGAACAGACGTCTTTGAAGGTTGTGGAACATGGATTGAATCCCAAAAAGGAAACCTTGGACTTGGGACAAGATTTGCAAAGTCTATGAATACATATGTTTTGGGTATTCTATATGAGACGTTTAATTCAATTTGTCTGGATATGTTGTGATCAATCATACTGTAGTTCAGTATGGCTCTTGGTAGCAGATAGTTCACATCGCAATGACAGTTGTAATCCTCTTAGTTGATAAACGTGTAAATGAGTACAATGTTTATGTATATATAGATTCTTATTTTCTTGGTAAAAAAGTAAGAGAAGTTGCACCAGAATCTAAACGTTCGACTTATTTTCAGATTAAACTAGGAAACTGTTTCGTGTGTGGTCGTATCGAATATGCCAAATTTCATGTTTGCTTTATATTGTTTTGCTTGGGAGAGTGAAGGTGCGCATTGTTTTATATCGAATTTAGTAGTATTCAATCTTGCCATTCTTTTTGCACTTAAAATCTCATCAATTCTCCGTTGAACTAATAAGACTGATTTCACCTTCTGCTTGATTTAAGACCTTCGAAACAGAGACTTCGATTTGCTGCTGACCTCGTTGAGAAATCTGGCTGCAAACTTCTGGTGCTACTGGTCGATTTCAATTTACGTTTGTTTCCAAATTAGTTGAGATTGGACATATATCTGTTACCTCTAGACAAATTTAGTCATAGTTAGAGTATTCTAACACTCAATTTACCACACCTCCATTTTTGTTGATAGTCATAGAACAAATTGCAAGGCATCTATAATTTGAACCCAGAATTTGGCGGGCAAAGTTTCGCTACTAATCTTGGTCTATTTTATACAGTTGGTCATAGAAAAAACTCAATTATTTAAACGGAAAAGGCTCATAAATATCCCTAACCTATTGAAAAAGGCTCATAAATACCCTTCTTCCACCTTGGGTCTAAAAATACCCCTCCTTCCACCTTTTGAGTCTAATGAGGAAGAAAAGATTGCATCATTTATCTTAAAACGAGTCAGTGGGTTGGGTCTTAAAAATTGGGTGGGTTTTAATTATTCTGAAATTAAAATGTGGGACCAATTACAAAATGCCAACTTGTTAGTTTGAGGGGTAAGTTTGAGTCTAAAAACAAACCTAAAGGTATACTTAGACCCAAAAGGTGTAAGGAGGATATATTTATGAGATTTTTTCAATAGATTAGGGGTATTTATGAAACTTTTCCGTTATTTAAATTTAGAAGTCAGACAACTCACCTTTCCATTCAAGCTTGAGAATTTGCTTTGCACATTGCAGTTAGGGAATAGAAAACAGTTGAACAAAATCGAAAGCAGTTTGTTTTAGTGAACTTACTCGCTGCTCCTTCACTTGAATGTTTAAATATCTACAGAATCATGTAAGTACCTGCAACTATGCCCATAGTAGCATCTTCCTTGAGCATAAAAGCGGCAAGGCCTCTTTTGTTCCTCGCACTGTCCTTGAAATGGACGTTTTGCAGCTCCCACATCACACCAACCATTCCTTGCTTGCCAGTTCTCAGTTCTTTGTGGAGATCTATAGTTCATATTTTGTGAATGACCATAGGTATACGTATCATCATGTCCTCGTAATGGGCTTCTTATAGTATTGTAGTCGCTGTAACCTCCATCTTGAAATGGGCGCTGTGCATTCTTAATGGACTATTATTGTTGTTTGTGTTACCTCCATAGCTAGAGCCCCTCCACATTGGCATATGCGTATTTGAGTTATCCATTCTTAATGGACTCTTTGAAGGATTAGAAGTGTAGCTTTCTCCATAGTTAGAGGCCCTCCACATTGGCATATGCGTATTTGAGTTATCCATTCTTAATGGACTGTCATTTCTGCTCGCGTTGCCTCCATAGTTAGAGGCCCTCCACATTGGCATATGTGTATTTGAGTAATCCGTTCTTAATGGACTCTTTGAAGGATTAGAAGTGTAGCTTTCTCCAAAGCCTCGCTCCCTGTAAGAACTTGGACCATTGAGGTTCACATTAGTCAAAGGCTGCCTCTAGTTAGGCCTATTTTCTCTAGAGAATACATTTTCCTGTGTGACGGCTGTATCATTTCTGCATTCCTTTTGTTCATCTTTTTGGCCATTGTCGACCATCTCTACCTGAGCTTGATCTTTCTTGTTTATGGAGTTCATCAAGAGAGAATGCAGTAGCTTCCCTTTAGTTTGCTCTGCGTTCTTTGGGTGTTGATGTGGCATCCTACCTTTACTCTCAGGATTTGTTTTCTTCTCCTTGTGATCTGTGCTTACCCTGGGATATGTGTAGACAAACAGTTGAGAGAAAGAAAGTTCATTATAGGTATTCACTAAAATGATTCAATGTTCAAATCATGTGAAGTTGGTATAGTATATTCTAACAATTAACTTCTAGAATGAACCAAAATTATCATGGTACCAATTTTCCTTTCGCATCTGTCGCATTTCCTTCTCTCGGACACGTGTTTCCCTGTTAGACCGAGCAACAAATCCTCCGGCATGCTTTTCTGATAAAATCTTCTGCCTTTCTGCTTCATTGTCCCATTTCTTCAAATTCAGTATAAGCTCAATTAGCAAGTAATAGAAATTCTTAGTTATGACAAACAAACAGGTTCAACATTGCATCCAGGAGTGCTACTGGTCCTCCCTGCAGAACAAGAATAGTTGCAGGGCGGATTGTGAAAGAGAGCTATGGTGCTAAAAAACAGCAACATACCTTTACGGTGAGCGTTTTATCAATTTAGATTGAACACTTGGGAACAAGAAGAGGAATGAGATGTTATTTTCAAAATGTTCTTTGTAGAGAATATCAATTATTTGGCTTAACCTTTTCTGTTTTCATTTCTTCTTTTTATTTGGCTTCAATTGTATTTAAACTTTTTGCATTGTTTCATCTTGTTTTTTTCATATTAGATTCTTTTCACTGTTGGTCAGGTTGAGGTATGTGGAGTAAAGGGGAGAAACCGCTGCCTCCACTGCATCCTCTCCTCATTAAGGGCAGAAACCTCTATAGATTAAAAACATTGCGACATGTTTGTTTAACAGTACTAAGAATTTCTATCATACTAGTAGGCGCAGTATTTCAGTCATATATACTTATGTTTGTGTGTGAAGGGGAGTGGTAAAGTTGATGCCACGTGACCGGGAGGTCTCCTCATTAAGGGCAGAAACCTCTATAGATTAAAAACATTGCGACAGGTTTGTTTAACAGTACTAAGAATTTCTATCATACTAGTAGGCGCAGTATTTCAGTCATATATACCTATGTTTGTGTGTGAAGGGGAGCCTTGGAGTAACTGGTAAAATTGCTGTCACGTGACCAGGAGGTCATGGGTTCAAGCCGTGGAAACAGCCTCTGGCAGAAATGCAAGGTAAGACTGCGTACAACAGACCCTTGTGGTCCGGTCCTTCCCCAGACCCCACGCATAGCGGGAGCTTAGTGCATCGGGCTGCCTTGCATCGGGCTGCCTTAGTAGGCGCAATATTGTTTTATAGTTTTTTGTCCTTTGATTTCTGCTGCTGTATGTTCTTTCGTGTACTTTGTTTATCTTATTTACTTGCGTTAGTTACTGTTTCTTTTTTCAGAATGCTTTATCATGGCTTATTCGCTTTTGTTACTCTCATTTTTATACTGCTTTAAACTTCTTATCCGAGTCTGACCGTTTCTCTTGTTTTTGCTTGTGCTTATGCTTTTTCTTGAGTCGAGGGTCTTTCGGAAACAACCTCTCTACTTACCAAGGTAGAGGTAAGGTCTGCGTACACTCTACCCTCTACAGACCCCACGTTGTGGGATTTCACTAGGTATGTTGTTGTTGTTATTAGGGATGACAGGTGGGTATAATTTTGCGGATTCCGCACCGCACCCACCCCAGTTGGGACGGGTATAGGTATAACTTTGGCAAGTAGTAGGCGAGTATGGGTATTGAAAATGTACCTGTCACGGGTAGGCGGGTAGGTGGTGGATTTGCAGTCATACTCGCCTCCCCCGCCCCGCATCCAACCGCCTACCCGCTCGCCATATACCCGCCCCAAACCCAAAATATTAGCAGCCCATAAGTCGTGCCTTCAGCCCATAAGTCACGACAAGTCTCTCATTCTCCAACAAAACTCAAAATTCTACGCCTCTTCAGTCTTTCATGCCTTCACGCCTCCCTCTCTCGCTCCCCTTCATGCCGTCTCTCCTCCCTCTCTCATTCTTGACGTCTCTGCCTTTTTTCTTTAAAGGAAAAATCACAAACTTTTTTCACGAACCACCTCGACGTCTCTGCCTTTTTCTTTAAAGGAAATGTTGATTGAGAAATATTGTTGTCTTTGCTTTGTGCATTTGTTAAGTTTTACCTATTGAGTTTGTGGAGTTCAATTGAAAAAAGTTGAAAAACTTTAGCTTATATAGCTGAAATAATATCTGAGTTTTGTTTACATTTGTAATATATAGCTATTTGAGTGGATAATTTTTGGGTTTTCTTGGAAATTTTGTTTTCTTGATTCTTTGCTGTGTATGGGAAGAGGTGAGAAAAATGGGGAATTCTGATGGTGAAAAAATCCGGAATTCTCCTCGCTCTCTCCCAAAGAAAATGACCGTGACAGTATTGATTCTTGACTCAAATTTTTGGGATAATTTTTGGAATTTGAATTATTGGGATCATGTTGATCACAAATGAATTGATTACAAAATATGACAGACGGGTACATACGAGTATTAACGGATGACGGATATCCACTTGTGTGGTGGAGCGGGTGTGAATTTAGGAATATACCCGCCTAGGCGGATATGGATGCGGGGGAGGGGTACCCGCACCCGCCGCCCAATTGCCATCCCTAAGAGTGACCCATAGGTCCATCCAATAATGAAGCTCTTAGAGGTTCATAAAAATAAAATCTTCCCACAATGCTTCCCCATTGAATTTTTCTCTAAAAGCTGCTAAATCAATCAACTATGCCTCAATCCCAAATCAGCTGAAGCCCGATGTGAATTTATCGAATATACATTCGTCTAATTCAAGTCGTGAAAACAACTTCTCGCATAAATATAAGATAAGACTACATACAATAGACCTTTGTGGTCCGGTTTTTTCTTGGACCCCGCACATAGCAGGAAATTAGTGGACCAGGTTGCCCTTTACATTCGGCTCTATACAGGTGCATTTCATTCTAATACAGTACTAAATAATTTTCTCATTAGGGTATTTTCAAAATAAAGATTTCATTTTTAGTAGCTCTTAGTCTGACTTCAGTTGAAACAGACTTTTCCATACTAGTCATCTACAACCAGGACCGTTACGTTGTGCAATAAAACCGAATATATCAAATCTGAGTTAATATCCAATTAAAAGAGTTTCCTAGTAAATGTCACGAATATTCCTCCTTAAAAAAAAATAAGTGACCTAAACGTACTTCAGGAATTGCATGAGAACACAATAGGCAAACTAGCACAATAAACTGGATGAATTATCAGCATAGATGAAATTATCTATCATACGTGTCGGTGCACCCTTTGTTTGTTGATCTGTTGTACTTCCAATCTTCGATTTTTTTATTGTATATGATCCTCTCGTAAACTCCGTCGGTGATTTTCGACCATATACTGCTCCCTTGTTACTTTTACTTGTCTTCGGTGAACTTTACGTGTTTATTAGGTCAAGTAATTACACTATCAACATGTAATTGAGTGTAATGGGATGAGTTAATTAAGGGGTGTTGAGAATTGAGTGTAATTATAAGGTTATTTTTTTTATTTCTACATTTTAAATTCTTTTTTATTTTTACATTTTAAATTATTTTTATCTTTTAAAATATAAATTATATTATTTGTCTTCCATTTTGTTTCTTATTATTTCCTAACCTTTACTTCGTGTGATTCCATGTAATTTCTCGTATTTTTTAAATTAGTTTTATATTTTCTTCTTTTAATGTAATTGCGTTATTATTCTAGTTTTTGAAATTACACTTGTGATTAACAAACTTGACATATAACAGGTGATGTTATTAAAGTAGAATTTCATTGTTGAATGAGGTTATAGACTTATAAATGTTTTCACTTTATTTTGAATTATATTTACTTAAGTTATTTTGAAAATTGACATAAAAGTATCATGTTAAATTATTATTTTTTTAATTTTAAATTTAGGTTATATTTGCAATTTCAGTTTATTTGCTTTAGTACTATTCACTTGTTGTTTGCTTGTTTACATTGCATATTATTCATTTTTCACTTAGAATTGATAAATTATTTTTTGGTAAAACATTTGAATAGTGTTATGAAATTCTATATATAAATATTAATCTTTTTGTGAAACATACAACCCATGATGTTCTTATAAAATATGTGCTTTTAATTTTTATAATTAATTAAATTAAAATATCATTAATTTAAAATATACTATTAGTTTAACGATATTATTTACAAACAAGTGATTATTAATTAATATATTTTCAAAAAAAAATATGTATATTAAATACCTAATTTAATATATCATTTATAAAGGCACATATTTGTCAAGTAGTAATTTTTATTTTTTAAAACTAATTTAACTGTGTAATTACACATGGGCAACCAAACAATATGCTTGTAAATACACTGTAATTACGTTAAGACAAACAAACATGTCCTCATAATTATTATGTTACGTAATTACTACCCTAGAAATTACACCAATTCCAATTACCAAGTGGCTTTCCAAACAGACTCTAAATGAAGTGTCTAATTTATTATGATGCCCATATTAATTGGTATATAGTATTAATGAACTTGAAAAATGATTTGAAATGAGTAATTAATGCTAAGAATAAAACAGAAAAATAAATTATTTTTCTCTTGATATGTGAAAGTGGACAAGTAAAAGTGAAAATCTATTTTTAGAATATTGGACAAGTAAAAGTGAACGGAGGGAGTAACAATTTTCTAAAACAAAGACAAGGTAAGGTATCTGTTGAAGAGAAATATACCACATCGGTGAGGGATGAGATCCCTAGACTCCTTATAAGGTTTGAGCAATCCTCCTCCCTTTGAGCTAGCTTTTGGGTGTGAGTTAGGGCTCAATTCCTAATTTAACATGGTATTAAAGTCAGACCATCTAATGTGGGCCTTGGATGAGAGGGATGAAATACCCCCGAACCAATTTAAAGGGGTGGAAATACATTGGGTCCAAGAATGTGCACACTCCAGACCGGACAGTGAAACCCCAGATAAAAGAATGTCCGGATCTGGGCGTGAGGGGGGGTCGGACAGTGAAACCCTAGATAAAGAAATATTCAGATCTGGGTGTAAGGGGATGTTGAAGAGAAATATACCACATCGGTGAGGGATGAGATAACTGGACTTCTTATAAGGCTTGGGCAATCCTTCTCTCTTTGAGCTAGCTTTTGGAGTGTGAGTTAGGCCTAATGCCTAATTTGACATGGTATCGGAGTCAAGCCCATCCAATATGGGCCCCTGAATGAGGGGTGAAATGCGTCCGGATCTGAGCGTGAGGGTGGATGTTGAAGAGAAATATACCACATCGGTGAAAGATGAGATTTCTGGACTCCTTATAAGGCTTGGGCAATCATCCTCCCCTTTGAGCTAGCTTTTGGGATGTGAGTTAGGCCCAATGACTAATTTGACGGTATCAAAATAACTTCACTAAACACGTTTCACAAAGTTATTTCTTTATACTCTGATTATCAATATAAGACTAATGTGATATGTTTAGGATACATTTGAACAACTATTTGATTAAAGTTGAAAAAAATCAGTATTTATAGTTGAAGTTGAAACAACAGTTATTTGAAACATTTTATTATTATGGGTTCAGATGCTCAATTAGAAAATGTATGAGATTTTACGACTTATTAAGGTGAATGCGTTTAACTAAAGAAGATACAAATTTTATGTGGTTAACTTAACTACCTAATAGACGCTTCAGAACACGCGCAAAAAAATTCAAATTCGAACTGAAAGTATCTAATTGAAACACTTTATCATGGGTTCAGGTGTTCAATTGGAACAAGTTGTAGTCCGCGTGTTCTAATAAAATTTGTTGGTAAATTTAAGAGGTTGTCTATGTATTAAACCTTAAAATTATATTTGGACATAAATTTTACTTTTACTCAACTATTAGGAATGAAGTTATCCGGAACAAGGTGGAAGTAGCCTTGATGGAGGACAAGATGCGGAAAACAAGGTTGAGATGGCATGTGCATGTGAAGAGGAGAGACACAGATGCCCTGTGCGGAGGTGTGACGGGTTGACAATGGACGATTTCAGAAGAGGTTGATGTAGATCGAAGAAGTATTGGGGAAAAATGATTAGACAGGACATGGCGCAATTTCAGCTTAACGAGGACATGACCTTAGATAGGAGGTTATGGAGAACTCAGATTAGAATAGAAGGTTAGTAGGTAGTACCTCTTATCCTTTCATACTAGCAGACACAATATTATTTTATAGTTTCTTGTCCTTTGATTTCTGCTGCTATCTGTTGTTTCATGTACTTCGATTATCTTATTTATATGTGGTAGTTACTGCTTATTTTTTCAGAATATTTTATCATGGCTTATGTGCTTTCGTTATTTTCATTTTCATACTACTTTATATTTCTTGTCTGTATATGACCTTTTCTTATTCTTATGCTTTCTCTTGAGCCGAGAATCTTTCGGAAACAAGTATCTCTATCTACTAAGATACAAGTAAGGTCTGCGTACGTACACTCTACCCTCTTCAGACTCCACATTGTGGGATTTACCTAGGTATGTTATTGTTGTATTTCAATATTTGCAAGCTACATTTGGTTTGACATTATATCCAAATGCCTACTTATGAATCAAAGTAATATTTTTTTATATAAATACTTCTCAATTTAATCAAAATCTTTTTATATGTTCACGCTAACTTGTCAAGAACTCAATCAAAGAGTCGAGATGTTAATAAGAGTGGTACGTACAGTATTTATCTGTTATACCTATGAAATATTATGCTCATTCCGACTTGTTGAGAATTCCCAAACCACTTGAGTTTATCCTAATTCTTTTTTGTTTTCTTCTTATAGTATTATTTTCCTTACACTTGTCAAGAACTTGATCAGGAAATCAAGATGTCAATAAGTATTTATCTGTTATACCTATGAAATATTATGCTTATTTTCCTTACACTTCCAATTCTTTAAATCTTTTTTTTTGTTAAGAAAGTACATAAGAATTTCTAAGCTCACTTGAAGTTATTCCAATTCTTTAAATCTTTTTTTTTTGTATCTCAAACACTCTAGACCAGTAGACCGAAATGTGTCACGGAAAGATTCGTTCAAACCTTGTTAACTGGAGCGCGAATAATATAATTTGAGGGTCCAACATCAGTGAACAAAGAATGTAATGGGTCTGACTCTGATATCATGTAAAAAATGGATCTTGGGCCTAACTCAACCCAAAAGCTAGCTTGTAGGGTGAAGATTGTCCAAGTCCATATAAGGAGTCCATGTTCACATTCCATATTCGATGTGGGACTCTTAACCATTAGTGTGTCTAGCCTGTTCCTTCCCACACAGTTGCATATAAAACATTTCTCCAGAGAACTTGCTAGCTCTAAATGATTGCTGATAAATCAAGCTTAGTCCATGTTCAATCATTAAAAAAAAAAAAGTATTCGTCAAAAACCGTAGTTATCTAACAAATATTGATGTTTCCTTTGGTATCTTATAAAGCGTATTTATCTAACAGTACCAGAACTTGTTTAGACCAATGGGCTGCTTTTGTACTCTTAATTAGGTTGCATTTGGTAGAGAAATATCATTATATTCTCTGAAATTGAAGGCATCTCAACTCGGCTTAATGGATTTCCTTTTTGACTGCCAACTTCAACAGTCACCATAGCAAAAAAATCATTTTTCCTTGGCCTCATCTCCATTTGGATAAAATGAAGTACACTGGCCCAGAGTATTTCCCGAGCAAAAGCAATAGGAGTCTAACCAGAGAAGTAAGCAACTTATTGCTATATATACAATTACTTGCTAGTTGCATGCATGTGTCCTTGCCAGTATATATATATCTCTAAAGCTTATTAAAAGCAAATATGCCTTAAATCCCCAATTAGTTGGAATCAGCTGCATGAATCCGTTCAGATGATTCATCATAGTTAGACAATTTTTACACTAACCATCAACTTACTACATCCCTTCAGGGACATCCGATAAAAAAAATTCTACATACAACAACATACATTCTCCTTTTTGGAAATTTCGGACTGTGTATGCTATGCAAAGCATGTTAAGCGAAGTTAGAAAAAGAATCTGCAAATGGTTGAGAAATATGTGTAGCTGGATGGTTATTTAAGCTGGAGAAGCAGGGCACATGCTGAATTAATTGGAATTTCGATCTTTCAAGACTTTTGCGTGTGCTCTCGCTCTCCAGCTTAATGCTCCCGCCAATTCCAGCATTCGAATTTCAGTTATATATGTCTCCTAAATGTAAACCAGCAGAGCAGGTAAGTCCTTGTTAATTAATTGTACTCTTTAGCCACCATTCTTTTCATTTACATGAAATATTTTAGATCTACAATTACTCATGAATGAAATAGCTTCTCCTTCCAAACTGCTGATATTCAATTCTGAACATAAAACCAACTTGTGATATTTACAAAAATCAAGCTTGAATGACTAGAAAAAATTGAAGTTGAAGAATGCTCTAACTGCCAATATTACATTAACATTCAGCCAATGAGAATTGTCCTCTCAAGCAGGGCCGTCTCAAACATATCGGGGGCCTATTCTAATTCGTAAAAGTGGATCCTTAATTAAGTAAATATACGATTCCAATAATTAGATTGGCTAAGACCTACGGATTATGAGTCTTTTCAATAAATTCTGGCTAATACTACTTAATAAAAAATGAAAAAAATTGGCCCCTAAATTTTTTCATTTTTCGGGGGCCCTGTGCGGTAGCACAACTCACACAGGCCCAAAGACGCCCCTGCTCTCAAGGCAATAAACAACATTATATACTGAAACAACAGGCGAAGTATAGCAAGACCTAATGATCCCAATGATATATTACTATACATATACAAGAATATATTATATATAGATGATTGTAGGTTGTACCTAGTGTAGGATTTTTGTTGGGTTGTCGTACGCAGCGGATATTGAAAACTTGTCTCAAACCCAACAAACGTAGAACTGTTTGACTATCGGGTAATTTAAAACAGTAAAAATAAGACTTGAATGATACTTACATGTTTACAATATCTAGAATCTTTATCAACTGTGGGTGCGCACACGAATGCCCTTTCGATTGCAAGCTCCAAGCTTCAATATATTCCTTCTTTGGAAAGCTAGGAAATCCGACAGAGGTTCGAGAGAGTGTTTTGATTATGAGTCTCTAAGACTTAGAATAATGATATGAAAATCAAGTGTGATGAATAATGAAGTGTAGGTCTGTATTTATAGGTGAAAAATTAGGTCAAATCGGATTAGGGTTTGACCTTGGGCCTGGCCCAAAATTCGAGACATATTAGGTCATGGCGCCGCGGCCCTATGGTGTGGGCGATGCGGCGCTGAAGTGGCCCTACATTGTCTCATTTTATTTTTCGCACATTCTTAATTAAATCCAAAATCCAATTTTGACTTAATTAAAACAATCATTATTCATTTAAATATCTCGATTCTAAATCTAATATTTAATACTCTCTCAATACATCCTTAGATCGAAAAGACAATCGACATAGTGTGACCCTACAAGCCTTCACATATCGACATTAATCAAATTAAGGTCTACGCGGAACTCCTAGACTACCGCAAAGACGAACTCAATATGTGAAATGCGTTTACGAATCCAAAGAAACTTAACCTCTATGTGGTAAGATAAAATCATTTCATTCACGACACACCCGATCAAGCTTAGGATTTGTCAAGTGTCTATCCAAATGGCTTAATCATTGTATCTCATCTATATTAGTTGACAACTAGACCATATTCTAAATATGTCTATTGCGTTGGCCAACGACTTAGTCAACCTAATATCACTGAGAAGCTGAGTGTTCTCTCGAATATACATTCGAGGAATGAATCCTAATACTGGCTCAACTACCACCTTTAATCCACATCGTAATGTACCCAATACAAGCCGTATCTCAACCTATAAGGCATTTGAGCTTAGGACAGGATCAAAGTATATTACTTTGTAGACAATGTGCTCATTGACCTCAAGTCCATGGACTTCTATCTCTCACATGCTGATCATACTTTAGACAAGTATAACAAACAGTATATCAGCAGGGTATACCAATACTTCCAAAGTATCCATGTGTCCATCACAAGTAGCCATTACTCGTAGCAGGTGAGACATACTACATCCTCTAAGGATGTGATGCAGACCACATGTCGACTTATCACATATCATCGATATCCCATTCTCGATGATCATTAGTCGAGACTATTTTAAGAGTTATGTTATAATATTAATATCTCACATTATTAATAACAACGTAACCTCTAGGGATGCATATTATAGAATATTATAAACAATCAACTAATAATTCAATAATTGCAAATGCCAAAATATTAATATCCATTAATAATAATACGAATGTGTATAAAATACATTTGTCCTAATACAGATTGTTTCTAGGATATAAATATACTTTCACCAAGCACACATAGACACACATACCTCAAGCTCTGGTTGACATAATATGGTTTGAATTTGTGCAATGTCAAGGCAATTCCATGTCTTTTATCGCTGTAACTTTTGTCCTTCGAGAGGACTTATCTTGGGTTTGAGTCCTTTCTCTTGCTTCTGAATGACGACAAAGAAAAAAATGATCTCGGAGCTGTGAAATAGTAAGAGTAAATAAAAGTTAACATGTAAATACTTGAATCATTGAAGCACGAAGTTTAACAAGCTTTCAAAAGGGATGTCTGCAATATAAGATATTGACAAGTTCAAGATTTGTTAGAGATCTTATGATATACTGTTTCATTGCTGACCAAAGCAGTACATGCAGATGAAATAACTGTACTTCTTGTGCTAATAGGGAGAGTACCCTTTGATTCAGGAAGAATATAGGTCAGAAAGATAGTTTTTAAAAAAAGTATGAGCTGTTTTTTAAGGTTATGAAGCTAAGTGACAACTATGCCAATGGAGGCCCTTACTCTTCTGTTCTTCTTTTAATTATTTAATGGTAACACAACTGCACATATTTCTTCTAATGGTGGCATTCATTGGACAAAACAGAAAACACAGGGGAATAAGTTGGGAAAGACCAATTATATTCTACATGTTCACCCTTTATTGAGCTTCCTGATAAATGATCCTCCCTCAGTTTGAAGTTAGCTGGAGGTGTGGGAATAGAACTGTGAAGGGATTGAACTGCCAAAAAGAAAGATCATCGAGTCAGTAACTTAAAATTAATGAGCTTCAGACCAAAAGTTGAAAAGGAATACTGAAAAATTAAGATGACATGAAAAGGATGTACTCATAAGCAAAGAAAACTAGGAAAATTATTAACTTAACCTTTCCAAAAATTCTCATTTTCATTGTCTATGTTCTGCATATGTTTCCTTGTCTATAACACAGTTTTAAAAGAAGTTAGAGCAAAAGAAAAAAAGCCAATTTTGCGAAACAGATAGCATAAACAGATAAAGTTGGAACAGCTAAGGGTCTCCTAATTAGCTTTCCAACTTTCCTATGCAATAAAATTCTGATATCCTCCGTGGATTTTCCCTAAAGAAACTGGAAACAGAAGAAGAATTGTATTAGAACTGCGATGCGCTAACTGTTAATGTTTCAGATCCTAATGTAGAAATAGATATAAGAAGTAGAACCACCAAAACAGTAAAAACAGAATTGAGCACCACAAGCTAAAGCTGCAGCCTCTGATACATAATTTTTCTGTGGAACCAAATGTGTATCTAAATTGCGCAATGTAAGATTGGTCATACCTCTTGTCTTTTACAAGAACCATTATGACAGTATATTAAAGCTCATATTTGAAAATATACACGGTATGTGTATACCGTGTATATCACGTAATCCCATAACAACTGGGAAACCGTGATGTACACGGTATACACAGCCGTGTATATCATATATATGGTAACATATTTAGTTGTATATTTTGTATATAATTAATATTGTATACTTACCATAATTGTAGGATTCTTGTACTAATAGAATAGTGTTTTGGGAGTAGAATAGGAATAGGATTTTCCATATTATGAAAATTGTATTTTGTATATATACTCTTTCATTAATGAAAATAAGGGAGGGATTATTTCTTTCAATATTTAATAACTATACTCCTCTTAGACCTCTAGTAACTGTTGTTTTTGTTTATTCAGATAAGTCCAATTTTTTCAGTAAGCAAGCCTGAAATCTTGGTGTCTCAGCTCATAACATTTGCTAAAAATCAAGATACTTCATGAAGTAGATTAGAAAAAACAATTCATCAACATGTGCTGCTGGAAGATTCATATTAAACACTTAAAGACGAAATTTGTAACGATTAACAATTAAAAAAGTTGAATCAACTTTGGTGAAGCCATTAAATTTCCATCAAAAGGAAGCAAGGTTTCTATTTAATATAATGAAACATCATATCTTACCTCGTTCATTGAAAAGCACATCACTATCATGTCCATTTCCTATGCCACCGTCTCCTTTAGGAGTAGTTGCAGAAATCCAGTCTTTAACCAAACTATCTGTGCCACGGTTTTTTCTCCCAAATCTTAATAACCGTTTAAATCCTCTGGCCTTATCCTTGCGTGGTAAACTTTGAGAAGATTTTACTATATGAATTGGATTCTGAGCCGCCGTTCCCCATTTCTTCGTCGTTGTAGCAGCTCCATCACTCTGCCTTGGACTCAGAAAATGTGAATTCCAGGATGTAGGACTTCCCACAGGAGAGTCTGAAGCATCAACATCAGACATCTCATGAGGATAAGAAAAGGTGTGCTGATGAGGCTGTGAGATAGGACTACTTATAAGGAAGTCTGAAGGCACAGAAGAAGCGAATAATCCACCGTCTGAAGCATAGCAAACTTGAGAAAATGATCTCAGGAAATGTCTATTTTCTGAACCAGAATTTACCAACTTCTCTGTCTCGTGGATCGGTCTTGGTGTCCCATTATCAAAATTTTCCTCAACAACATATGTCATGTTCTCAAAGTCTTCCTCGTATCTATCCTCTGAGTCTTCAGAATCCAATTCCATGTCATCAACATCCTCATCATCATTGTGTGCAAACCTAGATGCAATATTAGAACCCCTTGTCACATATTTCCCCTTCTTTATGAAAATCCTTGAATCTGAAATGTTGTGAAATTTATCACTGAGACTCTGGTCCATTTTGTCCTTGCCGGATTTGAGAGGTGTTGAAATTACACCCTTAGGACTTTGTTCCATCTTGTACTTGTAAAATTTGAGAGGTGCCAAAGTAACACCCTCAGAATTCAAAGCAGAGTTTTTTCTTAAGGATTGTGAGTGAAGCAATTTGCTATGCGAACAGTTTCTGGATTGTGAACAAGTCGTTGGTTTACCAGCTGGAGAATAAGGCTCTGCATTATCTTTTCTCATGTAAGACATGTTAGGAACGGAGCGTGCAAGAGGACTTTCAGTTTGAGATTTTCTCCGATAGGAAGGACTACTAGAAACCTTCATAGGAGGCCTTGGAATGGATCCTACTATGGTGCGAGGTTTGGATGAAGTTTTGATAGGTACATGTTGTTTCTTCCTCGGAGTAGTAGTATGCTTAAAAACTTCTTCCAAAGATGTCTCACTGGAAGACCTGAGTTCACCATTCCTTTTCTGATTCATGAATTCAGTCACAGCTTCTCTATCATCACTTTGCCCAAATACTGATTGTTGCTGTCAAAGGGAACAAAAAGGAAACAGAACCAATCAACTGTACGATTTGTTAGGACCGAAATAAATAGGTGACATACCGAAGATAACAAAGCAAACCTCGAAAGATGATAAATCAAACAACAAAAGAGAAATATACCAAAGGAGACAATAATTTAACACGGTCCGGTCAATCGATCTACAATCACAGGCGGAGATGAACAATCCGCTATATAAAAGAGAGTACAAGATACCGAGAAAAATAACCAAACGAAATTCACTCATTAAAAATAAGTTCACAGAAGTGAAAGGGTAACACTTGTGTATTACGAATTCTCCCCTTAAACATGACTCTCAAAACTCATAGGACTACATTGTGTATACTTCCTAGTGAGAAGGAATGAACTTCAATTTATAGAAGTACAAAACCTTTTCCTCAAATCTAGGAACCCTACGTAAATGTACCCTTCGGCCAACTAGTTTACCAACATGGCCGAAGTATACACTACCTATACACTTCAGCTATAGATGTGGTGTATAGGTATGTATATTATATGTAAATTTAGTATGGTACTTGAATGTAATTTTTCCCAAGGAATCAACAAGAAACAGAAATGCCTATTTGTGAATTTGCTGCATCGATCTATATAGGTAAAAAGGAACTACTGTAATATATACCTGGTCTCTGCTAAAACTCGAGTTGGAGTTAAATGATCTGAGCCTCTCCATTGTCTTCATTTCAGCTGTACTCCTCTCAAGGCTATCTTCCATAGCCTTCAACTTGGCTTCCTTCTCTGCTCCTTTAGAATTCCATTCATCCCTAAGTTTTGCATCCCTTTTCTGCATATACGTCTCATAGAATTTCCCCGGAGAACCATCCATAAAACTGATTAACTCATCAGAAGAGTTCCTCTTAGCAACTATTGTTCGAGAAGTGGCTGTAGGTTCCATAAATGTATCATCATCAAACATTTGATCAACAAAAGCATTGTCTATGGCAGGAAGATTTTTGTAGGATGAAGTTGCTGATGGCCAGCTTTGCATGTGGTTATGCCTACTAATTCTGATGGTAGAATTAGAATGATTTCCAGGAGGAGTACGTAGTTTATGCTCGGCGAAAATCTTTTCGAGTTCATTTGCTTTTATTTTCAACTCATCATTTAGTTCCTGGTTTCCTTTTGATAACCGTACCCTTGGAAATTGCTCTGCAGAAGGTGTAAAAAATGAGGCAAGTCCCTCTTTATTAGCCATTACCATCAAATCCGATATAATCACCCTTTTGCTCGAACTATATATACATATGCAAAAGAGAATTTTTTTTTAAAAAAATGTGTATGAATAATATAATACATGCACGTAGAATTAGATGACGGCTCTAAATCCTAAAATCACATTTAATAATTGAGGAAATGGGTCGGGATTAGGGTTAATGGATTAGGAGGAGTCTTAAATCTTCTCCTCCTTCTCCTTAATTATCAACAATGGTGACCTTCTCTTGCCTTTTGTCGTGATTAAGTTCAACGTTCAATTCTGTGGTACGTCGCAAAGGGGAGCTGGAAAGGCGGGGAGAGGGAATATTGGGTTGTTGACACGTGGAGGATTTTGATTGGTCGAGGTAAGAGGGGGTGTGCTGTTGTTGTTGAGTTGGGAGGGATTCTCGGCAAGGTAGAATGGGGCCGGGTCGATCCAGTTGGTCTTTGATCCAAAGAAATGGGGACCTCGTTGATGTACATGTCCCATCCATATACGCCACTTTGCATGGTTTAAGCTTTAAAAATATAATCTCAAAAAAATTTGATCTAGTTTAATTTGGTATAAAATTTAAAAAATAAAGAATTTTTTTTGAAATTTATTGTTCAAAATAAATTTTAAATATTTATATTATTTTAAATGATCTCATAAAGTATGTCAATTTTTTTGGAACGGAGAGAATAATTTGTCAGAAGCTTTGCTGAAAATAGGTATCGTCGTCAATGGTAGAGAAATATTCTTGAAATGGATAACAATCAAACCAACTCACCTCCTTCGACTACCCAATAATTAACATTCCGTATAATGAGTTATGTTAGCTCACGTTCTTTAAATCTTTACACAATATATTTTTGTATCCAATAATAAGAAATAAAAGTTAAATTAGTTTGTCTTGTTACAAAAAGAATAGAAAAAAAATGTTACAGAATATTTTTGTAACATTGACTAAATTAAAAAAGAGAGGTTCTTGTAATTTTTGTAATCATAAAAGAACATATATAGCTGGATTTAGATGTTGAAGTTTACGTGTTCCTATTACAATTTCAAGATCATATATAATAATAATTGACGGTTTACATTCAAATATTTATAAGTATTTAGTAAGTTTCTTAATAATAAATATAAGGTGTAGACAAAATCTATTGAATTTTCGTAAACATGTATATTATGCTAGAAAATGAAAGAGAAAATCTCAAAAGGAAGTATCCTTCATGGATTAGCTTGGAAGAGCTTTCTTATGTTTTGCAATACTCATTATATTCCTATTCTTTTGAGCTCACCAATATATGTCCATACATTCCTTTGAAATTAAATGTGTCCTAATTTCATAGTACGGTCATCATTACCGTTGCACTGTGAGGTTGTATTATTTAGTCGGTATAATGTTCCAATTATCTCACATATACAGAATAGTTTCCATGAATAAGAGGATACCAATCCAGAAAATATTCCTTCTCTCTTTAATTCTAATCGGTTGAGTTTCTGTTGATTAATTACTCTGTTGTTTCTGCTCTCTTAATTTAGATACACTAAAGAACTTGTTGAATAATCCTGGGAATGCACATATATCATCAGATAAAGTATCTTTAAGGACAATATTATTCAGAATATACCTCAGGTTAGAAGAAAATTCATGTCATACTTCGTCAATTTTTACGACATACATGTTATGCTCTAGATCAACAATTGAAAAAAAAAAGTATGTATTACTTATAAGCTAAATTCTCACAGGTGAGGATTGTGAAAGTATACCTTTTTCTTTTTTCCCCCTTCCTTTCCTTCTTTCTCACCTTTTTTGAGTTACAAACTTGCAGACACAAGGGAACTGGGCATAGCTGTATACTTCTCGAATTTAAATTATTTACTTTGATAGTATAAAAAAAAGATTTAAGAATTTTAATTAATATTTACCCCAAAAAGGTACAGTTGAATTTGAAAGTGGTTTAAGTATACGTGAATTGATTTGTAACGTAGGATGATAATCAGTTAATAATAAGTAAGCAAATGAAAGAAACATGTAAGAAAATTAGCATGAAGGGTTGTAAACTTGGGTGAATCTTTAGCTAAGTTATTTCGATTACGAGCCAAAATGAGAGCTTAATGACTATATTCTTTATAAGATTGAGCGTATAAGTGGAAGTAACGAGAATTGGATGCCCTTCCAACATGAAAAGGTTGGACTCCTTTTATAATTATGAAAATAGTGCATTGATGCCGAGAATATCTCTACAATTAAATGTCATAAATGCTAATCAAGGTCTCATAATAAACAAGGAGTAACAGTTGGCGCCATATCCAGAACGAATATGTGTTAGAGCCTCCGACACTTCATCCTGTGCCAATTGACTTGATCGTATCCGGACTCGTCACTACTTTCATCTTACCCCTATGTTACTCGTATCCGGTTCAGAACTCAACCGCCTATCTCGAATTGCACATTCCAACCCTACCACGTGTCATGCCAGATTTCACCGTATGCGGATAGTCCCCATACTTTCCTGATCAAAGTTCACCGAAGTGACGGGAAGTTGAAATTGTCCCACCCGATTTTGACCTGCGGGCTTCGCGACGCGATGGGTCGATTCCCTCTGGATTGGATAAAAATGCTTGCTTTGAGGAGTCACCACCTAATTATTCTAAGGTGAATTAGGGCACCTAAATGCTAACTAAAAATGCAAAATAACTCCAATTTTGTGGTCTGCGAAACTAATGAGATTCTAGGTAAGGGTTCTTTATTATCCTAAAGGGAAGGGGTTAGGCATCCTTTAAGATCCGCTAACTTGCGGTTATCCTATCAAACTCAGGTTAATTATTATAGTAAGAAAAATGCATGTTTTTACAAGTATAAAAATAATGTTGCAAGTAGTTAATAAAATGATACATTTTGTACAAGTATGCATTTGTATGGAATTGATAAAATATATCACTTCTTTTTGTGTTTCCACGAACTCCTCTACCGCAAATATTTCCTTGTTGTAGGTTGCTCTTCTTGAATTGTTCCAATTCTCTCCGGAATTAGGAATTTAATCATCATGTGTTATATCGAAGGCATGGCCTTAATATCATGTATTCATGGTATGCCGAACAACACATTGTACCTTATTTCTCTTTCGATAACATAAAACTTCATTTGCTAAATTGTCCCAGTCGCATTGACTGGAAGTGTGACTTTACCCCCTCGTAGTCTCACTAGCAATATTGAACCCGTTAAGAACTCGGGCTGCCGAAAAAATTTGATCCAACAACCCCATTTGTTTTACCACCTTCCCCCGGATGATATTGGTCGAGCTACCTTCATCAATTAAAATCCGCTTAATCTGAAAATTGTTAATAGAACCATAGATTACCAGTGCATCATTGTGCGGTTGAATGATGCCCTCTGCGTCTTCGTCGCTCGAAGAAATTGCATCATCCGGCAAGAAATCCCTGGATCTATTTTCTCGAGTTATTGACACTTTTGTCTTTTTTTTTGCAGTCAAGACGGATCCTTTCGAAACATTCATCCCTCCGATAATTATATTTATGATATGATGCAGTTTAATCAGATTCGTTTGTTTACTCGCCTCTCTATTTTTGAAGTTACGTTTTGCTCAATCGCTCAAAAATTCAGGCAGATGGCCATTCTTCATCAACCGGGCCACTTCATCCCTCAACTGTCGACAATCCTCCGTCCGGTGACAATGTGTTCCATGTTAATCACATAGCAAATTTGGATCTCTCTGAGCGGGATCTTTCCAGAGTGGTCTGGTCATCTTATCTCCTTGATATGTCTAATAACTGATACAAGTTCGGTTGCATCAACGTTGAAACTGTATTCTGAGAGCCTTGGGCTTTCCACACTATTAGAGGACATACCACCAGTGTCATTTTTAAATTGCAAGCCCCTACTGGTGGACCCTCGATCATTTTGCCTATCTCTACCTACTCTGTCCGTTAAGAAGTTACATTTGTTGCGTCCTCGATCCGATCTGAAGTTTGATCTTTCATGCTGTCCATAGGGTTGGTACCTATCCTTTAGAGACCTTAGCTCCAATTCAACTACCCTCTTTGACTTCTCGAGACCTTTGTTTCGTCCTACCGATCCCGGTGGGAGTTTGAAATGATCGTCTTCTACCCGAATTTTTGACTCGTACCTATTGTGTACGTCTGCCCATGTTACTGTCGGGAATTCCAACAAGTTCTCATTTAATTTTAATGATGCACTGCAACTCCTAGAACTTAACCCCTTAGTGAAAGCTTCAGCTGCCCATTCATCAGGTACCAATGGAAGGAGCATTCTTCTTTTGAAATCTCGTCACGAACAAGAGTAATAACTCTGTATCCTTCTAAGCGGTCTTGAATATGCCCGTTTTTCTTGCTTGGACCTTTCTTATTCCGGTGTGTGCCTTTATAAATGCATCTGCAAGCATTCCACACGAATTAATAGAGTGTTCGTGTAATAAAGAATACCAAGTCATTGCCTATTTGGCCAATGTTTCGCCAAACTTCTTCAACAAGACTGATTCTATCTCGTCCAGATACATGTCATTTCCCTTTATTGCACAAGTGTACGATGTCACGTGCTCCTGTGAATCTATGTTTCCATCGTACTTCGGGAGATCTGGCATTTTGAACCTTTTTGGTATCAGCTTCGGAGCCGCGCTTGGTAGGAATGGCAATTGAATGTATCTCTTCGTGAATTGAAGGTGTCAACCTTATTTTCATTAGTATCCATACGCTTAGTCAAAGCTTGGAGTTGTTTCAAGACCTATGAAGACTCATTTACCCCCGAACCATTGTCATTCCCTTCAAGTCGATCTTCTTCTCGGACCTGATCTTTATCCCAGGCCGGATGTGTTTCGTCCGCTGCACTTACTCCGTTGCTCTTCTTCTGTAACTGAGTAATAGCCCCCTGCTTTTTCTCCAACATAGTAAAGATTCGAGCCAAATCTGACCCAGCTATCCACACTTCGCCATTTGCTTCTTCATCATCATTGCGTGTTTTTCTCACGGGATCTCCTAGATGACTGGGGAGAAATCGCGAGGTTATTCTGATGCTCGCCAGTTATTGATTCAACGGCTGGGACGTTGTTATTGTTTGTTGCTAACTTCAACTTGAATTTCACTAATCATCCTGCAAGTGGTTGGTATTGACATGTTCCACACAATCTCAAAAGAAGAAAGTGAAATTTGAGTTTGAACGAATCACCACAATTATCCTTAGCCCCACGGTGGGTATTTTTCTGTTTACCCCCAACAAATGGTACTATTGAATTTATAAGTGGTTTTAAGGATACATGAATTGATTTGTAATGTAGGATGATAATCAGTTAATAATAAGTAAGCAAATGAAAGAAACAAGTAAGAAAATCAGTCTGAAATACTGTAAATTTGGGTGAATCTTCTCAGCAAGATTGGTCCGGGCCTTAGCTAAGTTGCTTCGGTTACGAGCAAGAATATTACTTATAACACTTCTCTCGCATTTCATTTGTAATTGATGCTTAATCGATGAATTCCTCCGACAACAAAAAAAAAACCATCAGCACGGTTTATTTTTATAACGATATGCAAGTACTATTATTTGGAAAGACGGCGGTAAATACTTCTAATAACTAGTTTTTTTGTACGTAACCACTAATATAAAATATTATCATAGAGCTTTCTTTGTTCATATCTACTTATATAGCCCTAGTTAAATGTTAAAAATTCGAGTACCCTTGAAAAGTCCTATGTTTTGAAAGTATAACTTTGTTTTCTATTTCCCTCTGCTCTAATTACGTGTATTGTTATTTGTTAGAAACTAACTTCCATAAGCTTAATTTTTGGTCTTGCTTTTCTCGCAGGAGGTCACTTTTCTTTTTGTATCATTTGTGTGGTTATAAAAGTTTTAAAACTTGCGATCTTAAACGTATCATAACATTTATGTAGCTATAAAAGAAAATTCTTATCAACATAAAAGTTTCTCATTAAGGATAAGATAAGAAAATTATAATTGGATGTTTTAAATATAAAAAATGTGTCATTCTTTTTTGAATGAATAAACAAGATAAAGTTACGTAAACTGAAAAATTAAAGGAGCACAACAAGATAATTCCACCAACAAATTAATTAAACTGGAGCTTCATTCAAGTTTTATTGAAAGAGCATTATTAGTGTGGAGTACATCAAAACTCACACTAAGAGGGCCAATCTCCCAAAGAAAAATAAAGGTATCACTCCACACAGACGGAGGAAGCAAATTAAAGTTTAAAAGAAAAGTCAAATCTCCTACTTGTAGTTTCTCTCTCCCTGATATTAACATAATCATCGATATGATGCATCGGTTCCTTCAGTTCTGGAACCCTCTTATTCTCATTATAAATACTATATATTATATACACTTATATATGTACAGATTAATTATATATGCACAACATTGGAAATTCTTTTAATTAGCAGCCGGTAACCTTTCTGTCAGTTTGATTTGCGAAAGGCTTAATTACTATCATTGCTGCAGTCATTTATTCACACAACATTTTTTTTTTAATCTTTTTCTCGTCATTAACGATCCCAAGCACTCAGCACTATCCTGCAACCCGTAAGCCTATGAAATCATTGTATATAGACTTGTGGGTTGTTTTGATCAGGATATGAATTGGAATTGATAAGTATATTGATTGTTGGTGTTGTAAATCAAAGGAAGTATGTTTCGGAGAATTGTGGGATCAAATTACATAAGTACCCTAATAAGCTTAAGAATCCTTTGTGTTTAAGGTTATCGATAAGACGTCTAAATGAAATCCCTTAATTGGATAAGGATTCGATATTGATATCAAACCTTTTTTTGTAATAGATAACTACCCGTAAGGAGTACGATGGTTTGTAAGGCGATTGTAAGTTCAAGGACAAGGTATGTAAAGCAACCTTCTTTCTTGGCATGACTTGTTACGTCGTTTCTTCGAATAGAAATCTCTTGGTGAAATGAAGTAGCGAAAGGTCTTCTTTGATAGATCGATCATAAATTTTGAGTACTTTCTTAAACCATAGCATCTTTCGGGCTATATAAGTCCTAAGTGTTCATATATAAAGATTCTTGAACGTAGCGCTAATAACTATAGTTGGAGAATAACGACGATAGGTCACTCCGACTCTGCTTGTGGTATATGTTAGAGTATGTCCTGTATTGCACTTATATATATGTATTTATTTTCTTATCGAACCGCGCTATAGTCGACCGGGTACGACACCTAGATGTGCACCCAACTACAGTTGGTTTAATATTATTGAGTCCCATATTTGGTCCCAGTATGACTGAGTCCTTATCGAGGTCGGGTACGATATATATGTATTATGATATGATTTTCCCCACAAAGAGGCTATATTTTTACAGACATGCATACACTTTCATGATTATGATAGTTAGGCCCTTAGAGGCTTGTTATGAGTTTCAGGTTGACTCTTATCTCCATATCTCTCATGTTATATCTCATGTTTACATATGTTGCTTGCCTTACATATTCAGTACATTTTTCGTACCGATGCCTTTCTCCGGGACATTGTGTCCATGCCCGCATGTAGAGATACACAGAGCGGCGCTCCTCCTCAGTAGGTGATCTGCTCAGCTGTGATTGTTGCACTCCCTTCTCTCGGAGTTGCAGTACAGGGGTGTTTAGGTACTATTACTTATGCTACTAGTGTTTTGGGGTATGGCGGGGTCCTGTCCTGACCTGTTGTTATGTATTTATGACTCTTAGAGGCTTGTAGACCTGAGAAAGTATGCGGCTGAGATCATCGAGAGGGCTGGGATGTCATCATGTAAGTCCAATTCCACTCTAGTTGATGCAAAACCCAAGCTTAGTGCCGCGGTAGGTGCACCATACGAGGACCCGACCCGCTATCGCAGTCTTGCAGGGGCCCTCCAGTATCTTACCCTTACCAGACCGGATATTACGTATGCTGTTCAGCAGGTGTGTTTATTCATGCATGATCCCAGAGTTGAGCACATGAATGCAATCAAACGCATCATTCGGTATATTCAGGGGACACTGGACTATGGGTTGCATTTGTATCCTTCATCTACATCCACACTTGTCTCGTACACAGATGCGGATTGGGGTGGTTACCCGGACACCAGACGGTCTACGTCAGGATATTGTATGTTCCTTGGCAATAACTTGGTCTCCTGGTCTGCAAAGCGTCAGGCGACTCTATCCCGCTCAAGTGCAGAGGTAAAATATCGAGGGGTAGCTAATGTGGTCTCAGAATCATGTTGGTTACGTAATTTGCTTTTAGAGCTTCATTGCCCCATTCAGAAGGCAACCTTAGTATATTGTGATAATGTTAGTGTCATCTACCTATCAGGTAATTTGGTTCAGCACCAACACACTAAGCATATCGAAATGGACATTCACTTTGTCCGTGAAAAGGTTGCTCAGGGAAAGGTACGCATATGTCATGTCCCGTCAAGATATCAAGTTGCAGACATCTTTACAAATGGTCTTCCCTCGGTACTCTTTGAAGATTTTAGGGACAGTCTCAGCGTTCGAAGACCGCCCGCTATGACTATGGGTGTGTGTTAAATGAGGCAATATACACACAATATACATGTGTATATTGCCTTATTGAACATCTCGGATTCTGCCCAGATTGGGCTCTCGGTTTGTTATGGTAAATAGACAATGTAAGAATATTGTATATTAGAAAAATATATGTGTAGTTTATTGTAATGTATTTGTTACCTAAATTAGGATTATACACTACCATAATTGAGTTAGAATTATGGTAGAATAAAATTTTAGGAATAGGATTCTCCTATTTTGTAACTTGTATATATACCTATTTAATGAAAATAATCAAGGGGATTATTTCTTTCAATAATAATAAATAATAGGAATTAGTGGAGTAGTAAATTTTGAGACATTTAAGTATAAAAATTAAAGAATAGAAATGAATAGAGGAGTAGCAATTGACACATTTGTTTTTGTACAATAATAATAAGTAAATAGAAATGTAGGGAATATTGCCAAATAAATAAATAAATAGAATTCTTGATTAAAGAGAGGTGTCACATCACTTCTCTTATCTCTAGTTTTATATTATATATAGATATAGATTTTCCTTTATAATTTCTCATTGCCTTTCTACATTACAACAATAAAACCAAAGAAAGAATTTTTTTTTAAAAAGATAAATAAGTTTCTGTTGGAAATTTGCCTTTGGCGGGGAGGTGCGTCCACCCATATTTAATGAATTAAATACTAGTGTTCCGCATGTTGGAGGCTTTGTCTCTTCTCACATGCATGATCTACGAAGTGAGTAGATGACCGTAGGGCCAAGAATCGTCAAATTTCGTTGAGAAATGAAAGAGATATTGGTCCACGAAGTAAGGTGTTTGAGGCATGGAAATATGGTGTGGGACAAATCTACCACATCGGTGGGAATAGGAAGAATTGCTCTATATATAAGTCTCTAATGTGGTAAAGGGTTCGGGACCCCAAGGGGTATCCCATGTGTTTAAAGGATGGAGGACCTAGATGTGCTTGGATTCAAGGCTAAGCCCACACGCGCGCCGCCGCCGCCCGCCCGTCCCATCCGGTCACGGGTCGTGGGCTGTGGGGACTTTCTGATATTATCTTTTTGGACCCCAAATTGCTTAATATTTACAGTTTGGTCCCTAGAGTTTCTGAAAAGTTGATTTTGGGAGTGATGGAAGGCAGAAACTTTCTGCCTACCGTTTGGACTGTTTTTGGAGCATTAACCAGCCATTGCTTGGCTGTTAACTACTCCATTAACAGCCCTCCTTCAATGACCTTAATCAGCCCTCCTTCAAGGCCATGAACAGCCACACTAATGGCATTAAACCTGCCATTTACAGCCCTTCTAATGGCCATTAACAACCATATTTTGGGCAGTTGAACAGCCCCTCCTCCATGCTATATATTGAGCCTCCTTTGGCTCAATTTGTGACTGAAAAATAGAATAGACAGACACAAAAATATAGCATATACAACACGAAAACAGTGCACTTTCAGTGAACTAAAACACTGCCAAACAATGACTAAAAACAATGAGGAAAGGCACTCATATATACAAGATATACACAACAGAGACACACTATATACACAGAGACAAAACAGAAGAGAAAACATAAACTCTTCCTTCCTTTTCCATATCTTCAGCAAGTCGATTCATATTTTTTTTCTTCGTCAGGTTATCAAGATTCAAGACACAACAAGCTTGCGGCAGTTTTGAAGATTGGCCTATTTGTTCAACAAGATTCAATTTCTGAATATTGAATATTTGTTTATCCTTTCGAACACTTGTAATAGTTATTTACTTTCCGTACTACTTTATAAAGTACAATAGAGTACCAACAGTTTCTTGATATAGAAAGGTGTCTTGAAGTGTATATATATATAAATATATATATATAAATATAACTCCACTTGCTACTCGCAATCCTTGCTTCTCAGAAACTACGTCTTTTCAGCTTATTTTTTCTCTATCTTCATATCATGTCACAGTTCAATATCTTTTTTTGAACAATTATGAACTTCTGAAAATAAAATAAAATCAACGATATGAAATCTGTCGTGCATTTAAATTATCCAAACAAAGAAAATAAATTAAAGGTTAAAATAATAACAATACCTTAGTATAGATCCTTTCAACTCCATTGATTGTTGGTTGCTATTGTATAAAGCAGTACGAGAAGTAAATAACTATTACAAGTGTTCGAAAGGATAAACTAATAGGCTAATGTTGATAACTGCCGCAAGCTTGTTGTGTCTTGAATCTTGATAACCTGAAATCAAGAAATAACTAAATCTGGATGGTTACAACGTTATGTGTTGAGTCGAGTGATTGCACTATGTCCTTAAGACAAGATTTCCCCGTATCTATGCTTTTACGTTAGCGGGCAATAGTCTCCCAAGATAAAACAACACTTTAATCTCAACGCTACAAAGCAAATAGGTTGAGTCTGACGAAGAAAACAAATACGAACCGACTTGCTGAAGAAATGGAATAGGAAGGAAGAGTTTCTGTTTTCTCTTCTGTTTTGTCTCTGTGTATATAGTGTGTCTCTGTTGTGTATATCACACTGTATTTCGTCACTTTTTTGGGTATTTTTGTGTGTTTTTCTCACTGTTAGTGCACTATTTTTCGTTGCTGAAATGTGATGCTATTTTCGTGTATATATCTGTCACCGTATTGAGCCAAAGAGGCATCAATATATAGCATGGAGGAAGGCTGTTCAACTGCCCAAACCATGATTGTTAATGGCCATTAGAGAGGGTTGTTAATGACAGGTTTAATGCCATTAGTGAGGTTGTTCATGGCCTTGAAGGAGGGATGATTATGGTCATTGAAGGAGGGTGATTATGGAGGAGTTAATCAGCCAAGTAATGGCTGGTTAATGCTCCAAAAAATAGTCCAACGGTAGGCAGGAAGTTTCTGCCTTCCGTCATTCCCAAAATCAACTTTTCAGAAACTCTAGGGACCAAATTGTAAATATTAAGCAATTTGGGATCCAAAAAGATAATTTCAGAAAGTACCCCCAGCCCCAGACGGGCGGGCAGCGGCGGCGCGCGTGTGGGCTTAGCCTTGAACCCAAGCACATCTAGGCCCTCCCTCCTTTAAACACATGGGATACTCCTTGGGGTCCCAAACCCTTTACCACTTTAGAGACTTATAAAGAGAGCAATTCTTCCTTTTTCCACCGATGTGGTAGATTTGTCCCACACCATATTTTCCATGCCTCAAACACCTTACTTCGTGGACCAATATCTCTTTCATTTCTCAACGAAATTTGACGATTCTTGGCCCTACGGTCATCTACTCACTTAGTAGATTATGCATGTGAGAAGAGACAAAGTCTCCAACATGCGGAACACTAGTGTTTAATTCATTAAATATGGGTGGACGCACCTCCCCGCCAAAGGCAAATTTCCAACATTGATTTTAACATAGAAATGGCCCTAACCATTATAAGCAAAATAATGTTGTTATAAGAGAAGACACTCCATGATTTTGGTGAAGTTCATTCAATTTTATTCATTTTTTTTCCCTAACCATTATATATATATATTTGTTTGACATCTCCAAAAAGTTGACTGCTCAGACGAGGGGAGAGTAAAACTTTTTGCTATTACTATGAGTTTAATACAGATTAACATAATTAAGAGAGTTAAAGGAGTGACTTTTAATCCTTTTTAACATATCACATAATTGAGAAATAATAGAAAAAAGTCCAAAAAAAAAAATTAACGAAAAAGATAAATAGGATTTTTGGTCATAGAGAGGTGCCATATAAAATTGTCTATTCCTAGCTTTATATAGATTCTTTACAATGTGATTTCTCTGCATAAGTATCTTAAATTCACTAATCAAACCCGAAGTTATTATTTTAAATAAAGCTAATATATTTAGACCTCATTAATTATTATAAGGATTAAAGTATATATATCTGAGTATTAAAATGTGCATTAAGATTTAAATGTCTAAATATGTATACAAGTATAAATATTAAGATATTATATTAAGATCTTTATACTAAATAATGTTTTCTCAATATATGAACATGTCTTTATTTAAAAATTGATAAATATAAAATTTTAAAAAATATATTAAATTAATCTTATACTATATCGATATAATTTTCAAGATATTTGTATTTTACATTTATTATTGATACAATTTTCTAGAATAATTAATTATTTAGTTATAACTTATAAGAGGAGTATAATAATTAATTTAGTAAAATATTCATTATTTCAATTTTAGTAAAAGTTTATTACTTTAGCTGTAGGAGGAGTCTAATACTTTAACGGTGACAATTATCCATTCATATTTTCTATCTTGTTGGTTGCTTATCTCTCCAAAAATCATAATAGTAGTACTAGTGCCTTTATTGATCCTGTGCATTCATTGATAAAGAACTTCCAATTACTTTTAGTCCATACCTATTTTAAACGTATTTTAATCTGTGCTTATATTTAACGCTCAATGCTATTTTCAATCAATATCAATTTAACCAATTTTCTATCCATACTACTTTTAACCTTATTTTTTCAACCATGGCAAGCAATGGTTTATCTTTGATTGCTCCACAAACCTTCACTGGTGAAAATTATCAAATTTAGACAGTGAAAATGAAATTTTATTTTGAAGCATATGATATGTGGAAAGTTGTAATGGAAGAAAAATCCATACAATCACTCCCCGAAAATTCAACTACTGCCCAAATCAAAACTCGTTCAGAAGAGAAAATCAAAAGATTCAAAGCTAAAATTGTAATTCAAAATTCATTTGTAGTTTCTATTCTTTTCTAAAATTATTGCTTGCGAGGCAGCGAAAAAAGCTTGGGAAAAACTCAAAAATGAGTATCAAGGAAGTGAACAAGACAGACAAAATCAGATATTGAATTTGAAAAAAATATCGAATCTCTTAGAATGCAAGAGGGTGCGACCATCACTAAATATTCTGAAACGGTCTCTTTGATTGACAACAGAATCAGGTTGCTTGTCAAAAACTCATAACACTTATCATATTCAATGACACGATCTAGTTCCCATCACGATAGTAACGTGCAAGATCAAGAAGCCGATTATAGCGAAATTATCCTATAAATGTTTCATCTTCTCATCATTTTAGCGCATCTTATTACATTTTGTTCCAACAAATTTGTAATTCAATTATCGAAAAGATCAATTATATTTAGATTAGTCATTTTGCTTGTGACATTAATATTATCAATTTAATTTGAAGAATTATTTGTATTAGTGATAAATATATCAAAGCAAAAACTATTTAATCAGACATGTGACTGACGTGTGAGGAACTCACCCTTAACCGCGCGAGAGCTTGGTCCCAGATACAAAATACACACACCGAAAAACGTGCTCTGAAAGGATACATTCGAAAGAATCAAAGTGCCGGATCAACCCGAACCATTTACTTTTCAATAACGACCCAAGTTTTAAAATACTCGAAATTTCAGCTTATCACATTTAATGCCTATTATTTTATTTCCTTAATGAATGTAATGTAGGAAATTCACAGAGTCAATTGCAGTGAAATTATCCTATAAATATCTCATCTAATTTGTGGTTCATCTACTCTTAATTCATCATAACTAGTCTCTTTTTTTCTTTTTATAATTATTATATCGATTGAATTGCTTGCCTTGCTATATTGATTATTTTGTTATTTTCATTCTCTTCTATTTGAATTCCATATTAATGTCACAAATCGTAACTAATTGAGTAATGAGATAAGAGGGGATAAAGTTGCTCCTCTCTTAATCAGAGGTTTCAGATTTGAACTCTGGATAAGAAAAATTATTTGATAAAAAATATTTCTTCGAATGATTCACATACGGTGTGAATCTGAGTATAGTCAAGTTCTAATGTGAATTCTAAACAACTGATTAGAAATTAAAAAAAAAAGAGATAAGAGGGGGAATAAAAAAAGAATATTTAATTTTCAGTGACAAAAATAACTCACACTACCACTCTCATCCACCAACTGAATAAAGTAAGCAATGGTTCCCCGAGGCATAGTTGGATGACAAATGAGGAAAACTTAAAATTCAGAGGCCTACAGCGTGGGTTTGAACCCTGGTAGGAGTAATTTGCTCTCTTATGGGGTAGAACCTTGTAGGTGATATCAGTTGCTCTATTCTCAAACCCTGGTCATTCAGGCACATCCCGCGATTTACTGGTAGTAGTGCTGAGAGATCGAGACTACTATCTCCAGAAATAGTCTGGCATAAGTTGAAAAGCTAGATATAAAAAAATAATAATAATAAAATAAAAAATAAAAAATAAAGTTAGCCGTGATGAAACTTCCCACTTGGATCTTCAAACAAATTGGACCCCACTATCACCCACTAGCCACGAGCCGCCTTCCCCCCATTCCAATTATAGCCCTAGGTACAAATTGTCTACCCTCAATACCGCCTTTCTCTTATCTTCTCATCTCAGTCAGCTGTCGGTCACCAACCATGAACCAACTCACTCGGCAACAACTCCTTGAAAGGATAGCAGCTAAAACAATTCTCTATAACTAGTCATCGGCTCCCGTGTCACCACGCACTCAATATATAATTATAATTTTAATGCAATGTAATTACAAAAAAAATTTAACATATTCTATGACATTTCTTGAAAATCACGGGTAAAGAATGAATTTTGAGCCTAACTCAACCCCAAAAGTCAGCTTGTAAGATGAGTATTGTCCAAGTCCATATAAGGAGTCTATGTTCCCATTTTATTTTCGATGTAAGACTCTTAACACTCCCCCACACGCCCAGACCTTGTTAACTGGAGCATGGATGACATAATTTGGGGACCCAACATCGGTAAACATATAATTGGAATGGACCTGACTCTGATACCATGTAAAGAATGGATCTTGGGTCTAACTCAACCCCAAAAGCTCATCTTCAAACCGATAGCCCGAAATTCTAGGGTCTCGTCCGCAACACGCATTTGCAGCCCAGGCGCCGTCTTCTGTAGGTTATGCTCCCACCGATATCGAACAAGCCATGAATAACATGAATCTGAATGTTCCAGATGAGTCGTGGTACATGGACACAAGGGCTACGTCTCACATGACGGCACCTCAAGGTAATCTCTCGTCTTATTTTAATATGAGCAGTAATAAAAATATTATTGTCGGCAGTTGACAGAAATTTTCAATTCATGGTATTGGTAAGGTAAAACTACCCACACACCCACCATTATATTTGAAAAACGTCTTACATGCACCAAAACTGATTAAAAATATGATATATGTACGACGTTTTACAATTGACAACAATGTTTCTGTGAATTTTGATATGTTTGGCTTTTCTGTGAAAGATTTTCAGACGGAGATGCCACTAATGAGATGTAATAGCATAGGGGACTTGTATCCCATCACTACCATTTCCAACAATCATATGACCAAACCATCAACCTTTGCAGCTATTTCCCCTATTGTATGGCACAATCGGTTGGGACACCCGAGAGCACCAGTTTTCAATAATCTTAGGAAGAATAATTTTGTTGTTTGTAACAAACTTTTGGACTCTTCTGTTTGCCAAACTTGTGTGTTTGGAAAACATGTTAAACTTATGTTTTCATCATCTACCTCACATACGCTTATGCCATTTGATCTTTTGCATTGTGATTTGTGGACATCACCAGTTTCAAGTTCTGCGGGTCATAAATATTATATGCTCATTTTAGATAATTATTCGAATTTTCTGTGGACATTTTCTTTAGGACATAAATCGCAAGCCTACACCATTTTTAAACAATTTAGTATTTTTATAAAACTCAATTTAACAAATTCATTAAATGTTTTCAATGTGAAAATGGGAGGGATTCGTGAATACTCAATTTAATGATTTTTGTCACCAAAATGGGATGTCTTTGTGTCTTTCATGTCCACATACATCACCACTAAATGGGAAAGCCGAAAGAAAAATTCGAACAATTAACGACATCTCACCTCTGGATATTGCGTATTCTTGGGGGACAATCTCACTTCATAGTCGTCAAAACGACAACCCACGATGTCTCGATCGAGCGCTGAGGCAAAATACCGACAACCCACACTGTCTCGGTTGGCAAAGCTTAAACAGAAGATTGAAGAGAATTGTCCATTTTAACAACTTACAGCTGTAAATTAAAACAGTATAAGTTTGGTAACATCAAACAACAGGTCTCATCAATTGTCATCATATTTCATTTCAAGTTTTGAGATGTTAGTTTTCCCTAATTAGCTATACTTATAATGAAAACAGCATTAAGGGCTAATGCATATGCTTTTTTACTATGTGCCATCTCCTAAACACAAACACCTAAGAAAACAAGGGAACATACATCAAAGATCAAACCAATAAATCTTCAAACAAATTAATACAACACACATGGTCTTTGTTTGGATACTACAACATAACTGCAAACTTCACTCAAATGAAGCGTTATTTACAAACGCCTCCCATTAAAGAGGGAACATCGTCGAAGGACCAAAGGTCCATGCCATTTACACCTTCCTGAGTTGCATCTGCATTGAGAAAGGCATCAGCTGATGTATCCCAATTTCCCTCAAGATATGGGATCTGCAAAAACTTCATCTGGGATTCGAAAGCCGAAAGCTCTTCAGACAGCGTGTTCACAGTGTTCCCTTCATCTGACTTTAGTTTTTTCTCTGGTCTAGCATCTTCATCAAATTGAGTCCCGTTACTTTCCAAAACAGATGAGATCTCTGGAGTCCTTGCACACGGTTCACCCCAACCGAAATCAGAGCAGTCAAAAGTATTACTTCCTTCATCAGAACTGAAGTAAACATTTGTACCAGCTGATGGGGAAAATGAGCCCAGTCCCATATCTCCAGCAGTAAAACACACATCCTCATAGCCATACCGCTTTACTACTGGTTTCTCTTCGAAATAGCCCAACGATTCATCAGATCCGCTGTCCATGACATTGGACTGAACAGTGTTCGAGCTCTCTTTATGAAGTGCCTCCTGGGGATTTAGCTTAACAACACGTCTTGAAGCAGACACTGGAGCATCATCGGGAAAGTTCACCTTAGCTTTCTTTCCTCTGATTCTTCGCGCCTCAACATCATAAGCTCTGGCAGCTTCTTCCGCAGAATTGAAAGTTCCAAGCCAGACTCGAATCCCTTTCCTTGGATCGCGTATTTCAGCTGCCCACTTACCCCAAGGACGCTGTCGGATCCCCCGGTACTGATTTTTCCTCTTTCTCTTGGAGGATTTGTCAGCTTCGCAGTTTGAATCAACAGATTTCACAGATTTAGAGCCTATGGAAAAAAATTAAATAAGCATATCAGTCATCCATAACAGGACCAAGATTTGCAACAATCAATCAAATAAAATGGCAAACACATACCACGAAATTGAAAAACATAGAGCACTTCACAGTTAAACTGAGTCCAGATAGGAAACTATGATCCAAACAATTAGATCCCACACAATCTTGGTTTTATCATATCAAAGATATTTATAACAAGCTGAGCAAATTCTTTAATCTGGGACTAACAAACCCTTTGATAAGATAAGAATCAGGCTCTAATTTTGTTTGAGCATCAACCATAGTCCACAATTGCATAAAATTGGAACTAACTTAGGTTCATGTTTTATCCTAAATATCCATTCCTCCGATTAATAATAATAAAAGCAGCATCTTTCTCCTCTTTCTACCAAAAGTTTTCTTTTTTCTCCTCTTCTATGAATATTCACATACTAAATGGAAACATCTCAATAGAAAATATAATTTTAAACCCCAATTCACCTAAATTGGGTAATTCTATCACATGCATCTAGTAGCTCAATTGGTTAGCTACTTCAACTTTCACCAACCTTGTTGGTGAGCTTTCGAATCCCACGTTCTAATCTCCTACCCATTTTTATGTAGTAAAAAAAAATTAAAAAAACTTGGGTAATCCCATCGAGGGGAAAATTTAGGTAGAAAATTTGGGGCACGTGAGTCTCTCCGTAAAATTAAGTATTTTATGTGTGTATTTTCTAAAATTGGTATAATATTAGAGTTAAGAGTTATTTACACAGAGGACTGGGGATCCAGTCCCACTTAACACATTTTTTCCCTTTTTTTTATTGGTGAACACATGTTTTAAGAATCCTACAATCCTAGACTCGCCTCTGATTCCATCACCAAGGGACATCATACTCCAAACACAAACAAACACCAAAATACTAAAACTACTCAGGCCTGTTTGGTATGACCCAAAATCTTTTCTAATTTCAGTGAATTAAGTCATATCGTGGTGTTATGAGATAATAAAACGTGTTTAGACAGGAAAATAACAACAAACAGTTCAGAAAAAAGAAGAAGATAACTTACCAAAGGGCTTAACATCATCATCACCGGAGTAATCCTTAAAGTCCTGAAAGACAGCTTCAAATTCATCATCAAGGTCAATAAACTTATACCTCAAAGGCTTTGAGTGGTAATTACTAGGGTTATTCTTCTTCTTGCTCAGATCGGAAGTACCCCATAGAAACTCAGCGGTTAGCCGGCGTGAAGTCCGGCTGGGAGGTACTAAGTCGGAAATAATCGCACCACCACACATAGCTTTTTCTTTTGTTTTCTCAAAAGTGTTTATAAAAGAAAATTTTAATGGGGAGTTTAGTTTGGAAATATTTTGAATGTATTAGAAAGTGTTTAGGAAGCTAGTTTTATACTTCTATATAGAGATAAAAGGATGTGGTGGAGTTTGGAGCTAAGTTACGGTAATGTCCCTATGGAAGGTGCTCAATTACGTGTTACCAAAATTACACACTCCCCTCTCATCTTTTATGTGACCATATTTTATTTTACTACATAAAATTAAGGAAAATAAATTTGAAACTAAAATATAAAGATTAATATTCATATGATTATAAATTATTTCGTTGAATACGAAAGAGAAATTTTAAAATTTAATACTTAAAATATATTATCCCTCTTCTTTGAGAAAGAATTAAAAATACCCATCTACTTTGGGAAAGAGATAAAATTATCCCTCTTAACGAAAAAATCTCAAATCACCTAAAATAATCCGATTTCATTTTTTAAACTCACTCTAAAATATGAAGAAATATTTTTTTTTAAATCCATTTTTAAATTAAATCTGGAAAAGTGTTTTTTATTAAAAAATCTGGAAACTTTTTTTTGTCCACATTTAAAAAATAAAAACAGTTTTTCCTGATTTAAGAAAAAATTTCCAGATTTTTGAATAAAAACATTTTTTCAGATTTAATTTTTAAAAATAGGTTTTAAAAATTTTGTTTTTTTTCATATTTTGGAGCGGGTTTAAAAATGAAATCGAGTTATTTTGGGTGATTTGAGAATTTTCGTTAAGAGATGGATATTTTTAGCCATTTCCCAAAGTAAAGACTATTTTTTACCCAAATTCATAAAAGGGGGATATCTTTAGCCCTTTTCTCAAAATAGATGGATATTTTTTACCCTTTTCTCTTTTTTTATTAGTGTATCCAAAAAGAATGAAATGTTCAATATTTAAAAACAATATAATTTTAAAATATAGATTTTATGTTTAATTGAAAAAATGAAAAGCTTAAATACACACAAATATTTTGACATATTATAGATTACAATTCTCAAAATTTCTATTGTTAAATAATATTTTGACATATTTAAGATCACAAATCTAAGAAAATCTTGATTTCTCAAACCCTTGTTAAATCAAAAGGTCAATAAGTTTTGTAGCTCCATTTTTATATTTTTATAAAATATCTTTATTTTTATATATGAGAAATCTCAAAATAAGAAATAATTTGTTTTAATGAATTAATTGCTTTATTCAACTTATAAATGGCTATGTTAAATCATTTTCTCTTAAAATTGTGATCATTTTACTAGTAAACCTAAATCATCTTTTTAGTGTTGCACAATTTTTAAAGTATATTTTATTTATTTTAATCATTAGATTACTTAGCAATAATTAGAGGTGATATAGTAAAAATTATCATTCTATTTTAATTCTTTAATAAATAAATATATCAAGTCAAAATATGACAAATAAATATGAATCGGAGGGAGTACATCAAATATTACTAGTCTCCTAGGAGACCTTGAATAGGTCGCCGTGGTTTTACCTAACTTATGAAGTAGATGCGTTAAAAAAATAGAAAATAGAATTGACAGCAGAGATAAAACTCTTAGATTTATCAAACAGCGAGGTTCTTCTGGTAGCTTTTACTACTACTTTTTTTTAACTTGTTTTATTATAATGATAGGGGAAGGGAAACGGGAAGAAAATTATAATGTGAGAATTCGAACCCTCGTTAATAAGGTAAAAATTTAGATAGCCAACAAATTGAGCTACTAGATTCCTACGGTAGCTTTTATTACTACTCCTGAACACTTGATAAATATAGAGGTCAGCAACAACGCTTGTGGTATCTGTTCAGGACTATGGATATAGAAAATATTTATTAGGTAGCATTTCTTCGAACTTTACGCGGTGTGAATTCAAATCGATCGAAACTCTAATATAAATACTAAAAAGTTAAAAAAGAAAAATATAGAAATCAAATGAGAGTGCGTTTTAAAGAATGCAAATGCAACACATTTGAATTAGCTGAATAAGTAATCTTCTTATAGCAAACGTTTCAGTAAAGTTTTTTACGCACCAATTAGTTATACTACTATATTTAGAAATAAGTAGTTTAAACTAAGTAATATTATTAGTTACGTACGTTGTTAAGCTTTGAAATGAATGTTTTTATGACTTTATAATTGTTGCAAGAAATATCCAATTATAATTAGAAGTGAGTTAAAATGTTATGATATATTATATATATATATAATTGTACGATCTAGACCGTACTGTTAATGAAGGAGATCTTTTGCTGAATTTAATTTAATTAATTACAACGAATATGTTGCATTAATTAGTAAGCGTATTAACGTTAAAAAAAATATTAGAGATATCACACTAAGAAGAACAAATAAAAGATAGAAAATAGATATAAGACAGAGTTAAAATTGGAATCCAGTTGAAGGCACGCTATGGATGACGTTGTCTTCAGAGTAGATTTTCGTCGCTACCCCAGTGCAAATAGCAAATGACGTTCTACTCCCAAGATACAATGAACCACTCATAAATCTTTTAATGTGCACTAAAATAGAAGTTCTGATGAACCCTTTAATCTCTTGACTGCTTTAGTAAAAAGGAAGAGACAAGAATGAAGAATTTTTTGTTGCAAGATTTTTTTTGTTAAAAGATTTCACAAAATCTTTATCACTTAGCTTTTGACTTTTCAGGATTATCTGATTTCTGAAAATCTACAGCAAACTCATTATTTATAAGGTGTAGAAAATAACTAACACGTATTTTTAAAGAAAGAATGTACCCCTTGAGATTGAATGACACAATTTCACAATGAATAGGTGTATCCTTTAAACGATGCGTAACATTTTCACAATATATTGTATCTTTTCAAAAGGTGCTTTTAAATTTTGAATCACTTTTAAATAAGTTCCAACAATCTCCCATATGATTCAAGATTTTAAAGAAACAAAAGCAATCTTTTATAAATGTGCCAGTGAAGGTGTCTTGTGGACTTGAATCTCACTTAGTATGATGAAATCCAACCGGAAGGACCATAGTGAACTTAAGTCTTGAACTAGGACCTTGTTGCCCGATCTTCAATTCAACATACACATTATACGATATTTTTATTGAGTTCATAAACGGGGTCACGCGTTAATAGCTTTGCGCTATTCGCGAGTGCTCTAGAAAAAAGCTCAATCTCAAAGATTGCGGCCACACAACCACACTCCAATAGGTGAATTCTTCAAGGATATGTGTAACGAAAGAATATCCAATATCATTTGCTATGAATTCATTTAGGGCCTGTTTGGAAAGCCACCCAAGTAATTGGAATTGGATAATTGGGTGTAATCACACAATTTGACTTATTTGTTTGATCAATTAATTACATAGTTGGGTGATAATTGAGAGGGTGTAATTGCACTCTCCAATTCTCAATGGGGGTTGAAAATTTAGTGTAATTACAGGGTTACTTTTTAGTTTTTTTAAAAAAAATTATATTTTATTTCTGTTATTTTAATTTTTAAAATTTTTACTTTCTAACTATGTTTAGTTTTTAAAATATATTTTTCTTTTTATATTATTTATGTTTCATTTTTGAAACTACACCTCTTAATATTAGAAATAATGAGTCATTAATAAATTTGACATATAATGAGTGACGTTATTAAAGTAGAATTTCGTAGTGAATGAGGTTATAGACTTATATTTTCTCTTGCTTTTGAATTACTTACTTAAGTTATGTTGGAATTTATTTATGTAAAGTTGGAATTTGACATAAGAGTATGATGTTAAACTTTTTCTTTTGAATTTTGAATTTAGGTTATATTTTCGATTTTAATTTATTTGTTTTAGTACTATTGACTTGTTATTTCACATTGCATGTTGTTTATTTTTCACTTACAATTGATAGATTTTTTTTGTCAAACATTTGAATAATGTTATGACATTATATTTATAAATATTATTTTTTTAGACAAACATCCAATCCATGATGTTCTCACAAAGAAAGTCTGTTTTTAAGTTTTATAATTAATTAAAATTAAAATATTATTAATTTGAAATATATATATATATATATTTTACAATATTAGTTATAAATATATAATTATTAATTAATATATTTTCAAGAAATAATGTGTTATTAAATAACTAATTTAATATTATTTATAAAGGCACATATTTTTTAAATATTAATTTTAAAAAATTTATTTTAAATTAAAATAATTATGTAATTACACTTGTGCAATCAAACAACACGCTTGTAATTACATTGTAATTGCATTATGACAAACAAACAGGTCATTGTAATTACAATATTGTGTAATTACTAGGATGTGATTACTACCCTAGTAATTAGACCAATTCCAATTACCATGTGGCTTTTCCAAGCAGACCCTTAGAGTATGTACTCTTCCTACCCATTACACCAAGTACCATGATAATTAATCATTCACATAGGGACTAAAATAAAAAGATAAGTTATGGTACTTCTCCAATTTATGGACAACTTGTTATTACCACATTGAACCTTCGTCATGTGATATCCAATCAGTAAGATTGAGTTGCCACCATCAATAATTACAGATTAAGAATTTTAGTCTCATTCCTTTTGAGAATTACGACTTGCTTTATGCAAGTTCTTTGCATTATTAGATCCACAATATGTCTTGATGAAGCGCACTCCAATACGGTTATTCTGAATTTAAGTTATTCTGCCTCAAGCTTGGATATCTCTTCCGTTTTGAATTTTTGAAACAACAATTCTATAATTACAAAGAAAAACAAACAATTATAATAGGCTTTTCGACAATGGTAATATCGATTAAGTATCAAACCATTCTAAAATCCATACTATCATATAGAGGGCTATCATATACAAATTTCTAAAATATATCAAAAAATACATATTTCTTAAAATATTTTCACTTGAAAGGAAGTTTTTCGCGTTAATGATATTTCTCGCATCTAACTTTCTTTCATTTTAACTCAAATAATCATGTAATAAGCCCTCACGTTGCACAAATTGAATTTCTCATATATGATCTATTTGAGCAGATACGTCAATCTCAAATACATTATAACAAATATTCATACGCTAACCCCCACATTTTATATGTCAATGCATGAACTTTAATAATCATGTTATTATGCACGTAGAAGTAAGATCACAAATTAACACTACTGTGCATAATTCTTTGTTTAAAGTCAATATGACTTGATTAGGGGTGCCAAATGGGTGAGTTTGGTTGAATTTGATTTGAAAAAAAATGGGTTGAGTTTTGACCTGCCCATATTTTATGTGGGTAAATATGGGTTGGGTGATAAATTGGTGGGTTGGTTATGATATGAGTTAACCCACATTATATAAGTGTAATATTATTTCAAGTGTAATGTTACAATTTGTTTTTCAAAGTAAATTATTTTTTTCATTTATTTATAATTATATAAATAATTTTTCCATCTTTTATAAAAATAAAAAATGTGGGTGTGGGGGTGGCGGTGGGGGGGGAGGGGAGAAGAATTTTTTTATCACTTTTTACAATTTGTTTTATAAAATTAAGATAAAATATATGAAATAGGAAATGTGGGGGAGGTGTGGGGTAAGAAAAAAATTATCACTTAATTGGCAACACGAAAGGTTGCGAAGCATATGTTGGATACGAATCCGACATCTTGACAAACCAAATATTTGTACTGCCCTCTCGTTAAAGTTGTGTCTATCTCTATCCTCGTCCATACTACTTACTCTATGATATTTCTCTGACAGTGTCATAATGGCAACCTGTGGAATGTGTATGGGCTAAACGTATTCCAAAACATCACAAATTATAATAAATTTAATACTATAAATTAGCAGTTAGTTTTGTTTTGAATATGAACAAGTTGTGTAGCAGCATTTAATTTTGATATACATACATTTTCTTGAAAACTTTTTGGTAGGTGTTATCATGTAAATTCTGTAAAGTTACAATACGTGAGTTTCAATTTCTGCTATCGTATCGTCAGAATGCACCAACAATATCAATAAGAACTAAGAAGAGATAGAGCATGACGCAAGTGGAACAAACTACTGCAACGACGACATATCCGTTGAAATTCTATAACATGAACCTGGGAAGGATAGAGTGTACACATATTTTATTTCTACCTTGGTAGATAGAGCGGCTATTTCCGAGAGATCCTCGGCTCAGGACAATCAAAGCAGAAAAAACAGTTGGTCCGGTCAAAAATTTACAAAATTTAAAAAATTTATAGTATGAAAATGCTGATAGCAAACGCGAATACGTCATAATAGCGCATCCTGAAAAAGAAAGAAGTAGTAACTAACGCTGATAAATGGGATAAATCAAGTACATTAAAAAACACATACAACAACATACCCAGTGAAATCCCACAACGTGGGGTCTGGAGAAGGTACAGTTTACGCAGACCTTACTTCTACCTTGGTAGGTAGAGCGGTTGTTTCCGAGAGACCCTCGGCTCAAGACAAGCAAAGAACAAAAAATAGTCAGCCCCGGTCAAAAATTTAAAAATTTAAAGCAGTATGAAAATGCTGATAGCAAACGCGAATACGCCATAATAGCGCATCCTGAAAAAGAAAGAAGAAGCAGTAACTAACGCAGATAAATGAGATAAACCAAGTACATTAAAGAACGCATATCAGAATAAATAAAACTACAGAAGACTATAAAGCAATACTACGCCTATTTCGTATGATATGCTAAGCGAGCATACAATAATAACACTACAACTACCAGTTTGTAGGCATAAGTAGGACTACGCTCGACTACCTACTACCACTCTACCCTAATATGTGTCCTCCACAACCCCCTATCTAAGGTCATGTCCTCAGTAAGTTGCACCTGCTCCATATCCCGTCTAATCACCTCTCCCTAATATTTCTTCGGCCTACCTCTACCCCTCCCGAACCCGTCCATAGCCAACCTCTCACACCTCCGCACTGGGGCATTTGTGTCTCTTCTCCGCACATGTCCAAACCATCTCAGCCTCGCTTCTCGCATCTTATCCTCCACTAAGAGCACTCCCACTCTGCTCCGGATATCATAATTTATAATCATATCCCTCCTTGTATGCCCACACATCCATCTCAACATCCTCATCTCCGCCACTCTCATTATTTAGGTGTGCGACGTCTTGAATATCCAACACTCCGCACCATACAACATAGTTGGTCTAATCATCACCCTATAAAACTTACCTTTTAGTTTTGGTGGCACCTTTTTGTCGCACAAGACTCTCGATGCAAACCTCCATTTCATCCATCCTGCCCCAATACGATGTGTGACATCGTCATCAATCTCTCAATTCCCTTGGATAATAGACCCGAGGTACTTGAAGCTTTCTTTCTTCGGAATGACCTGAGTCTCAAGCCTCACCTCTACGCATGTCTCACGGTCGCTCCTATTGCTAAACTTGCACTCCAAGTATTCTATCTTGGTCCTACTCAGCCTGAACCCTTTAGACTCCAGAGCCTGTCTCAACCTCCAGCTTAGCGTTCACCCCGTTGCAATCAGGATTATGTCATCTGCAAATAACATACACCATAGCACCTCTGATTTGTCGCGTCAGTCCATCCATTACCAAGATAAATAATAATGGGTTAAGAGTTAATCCCTATTGCAGCCCTATCATCACAAAAAAGTATTTCGAGTCTCCTCCCACTGTCCGTACCCTGGTCTTGACTCCATAATACATATCTTTGATCGCCCTAGTGTACGCCACAAGTACATATTTAGCCTCCAAACATCTCCATAGAAACCTCCCTAGTGACTTTATCGTACATCTTCTCGAGATCGATGAAAATCATATGTAAGTCTCTCTTCCTCTCTCTATATTGCTTCACCAACCTCCTAATAAGATGAATGACTTCTGTAGTCGAACGTCCCGTCATGAATTCAAACCGATTTTCGGAAATAGACACGCCTCTTCTCACCCTCATCTCCACGACCCTTTCCCAAACTTTCATAGTGTGGCTCAACAACTTGATACCCCTATTGTTGTTGTAACTCTGGATATCACCTTTGTTCTTGTACAAAGGAACCATTGTACTCCACCTCCATTCTTCGGTAATTCTCGCCGTCTTAAAAATGAAGTTCAACAACTCAGTTAGCCACTCCAAGCGTGCCCTGCCTCCGCTCTTCCAAAATTCAACTAGGATTTCATTAGGTTCGGTCGCTCGTCCCCCGCGCATCCTGCGAACAACACCCTTAACCTCCTCAATCTTAATGTTTCTACAGTACCCAAAATCCTAATACCTACCAGATTGCTCCAGATCTCCCATCACAATGTCTCTATCTCCTTTTTCACTCAAGAGTTTATGAAAGTAAAACTGCCACTTCTGCCTAATATGCGCGTCCTCCATCAGTACTTTGTCGTCCTCTTCCTTGATGCACCTCACGTGATCTAAGTCACGGGCCCTCTTCTCCCTTGCCTTGGCTAGTCTGTATAACCTTTTATCCCCGCCTTTTCCCTCTAATTCCACGTATAGGCATTCAAAAGCCATCATTTTCGCCGCTATGACTGATAGCTTTGCCTCCTTCCTCGCCATCTTATACAATTCCCTATTCGTCCACTTCTCCACCTCATCATTGCTTTCTACCAATTTCGCATACGCCACTTTCTTCGCATCCACCTTCTCTTGAACTTTACCATTCCACCAGTCCCCTCGATGCCCACCACGACTACCCCGAAAGGACCCCTAACACTTCTCTAGCCACCTCCTGAATGCAACTGACCGTTTTATCCCACATACTGGTCGCGTCCCCACTACTCCCCCAAGTCCCCTTGGCCATCAACCTCTCCCCATCTCCTTTGCACTAGCCATGGTCAAACTCCCTTGTTTGATTCTCAACCTGTCATCAACAACCCTTCTCTTCTTCTCTAACTTGATCTCCAAATCCATAACCCTCCAACTACCAACTTAATCGTCATTATTCTATCGTTGACCCTCCTAACCTCTACCACCTGGTCCCTTAGCTCGCTGTCTACTAGTTACTAATATTAGCTAGCAAGGTACAGTGCATCGACTAAAGTACACTAAAGTATACAATTTAAGGTTTAAAGCCCAAATTTGGTTTGCATTTTAAGAAATGATGCGAGCATTTAACTGAAATAATAAATATCTGGTGAAGTTTTACTCATTTATTTTTATAAAACAGGAAAATGCAAAGTAAGGAATGTTTTAATTAGTTTTAATTACTTGTATTTGACAAAGAAAAAAATAAATTAGAGTTTAGTATTTTAATCTAATAGATGCAAAATGACATTACACCCCATAATCTATCGGCGTGTTCAACTAAAACAAAATATAATTAAAATTATTTAATTACACATATAGTGCATCCTTCAGTACTGCTGAAGGGCAATAGTACTAGTATACAATTTAAAAAGGGCAAAAGTCATATTCGGTGAGGATAAAATTGTAATCCAACCACTTAATTAGTGTGCTAATTGTTCAATGCATCTCGGTACTTATTAATTATTCCACATGGTTATCTTTTTTTAACTCTTAAACAATATAATAGGAGTATTTTAGGTAAATGTAGCTGTTTTGACTAGCTAGCCCTTGCAAGTGTATTTTACACGTAATGACCATAAATGTGGATGTAAATTTTGTTGGAAATTTACTAAATGTGGAATTAAGTATATCCCATTAATTTACAATTCGAACAATTGGGCCCGCACGTCGGAAACGTCGTTTCCACACACGTGCACACATAGTGCCAAGTATCGCAAATTTCATTAATGAAAGAGATATTGGTACGTATGTAATACGTTTGATACATAGAATTATGGACGGTTATTGGCCAAATGACAAAGTATTCCACGTTGGTAAAGGAAGGAAGAAGTATACAAAGTGTAAGATGGAACGAGTCGGAAATCGCCATGAGGCCGTGAAGAAGCGGTCAGCGCCCACAACCGTCGGGCCGCGGCGCCTCCCAGTCGCGACGCAAAATGGTTGGTCAGTGCTTCGAGGCTGCGACGCTTGAAGCGGTTCTTTGCGACGGGAAGTTGGAAAAATCGGCGTTTGAAATTTGGTTTTGGAGCATTGATTCTCCGTTACTTGCCACATGAATTCAACCATTATTTGGCTGAATGTAACCCCTCATTCAAGTGCAATTACATGGCTATTGAAGGCCATTAGTTGGCTAGGTGAGGGGTCTTCTACTTACACTATAAATTGAGGCCTTTGACTCAATTGAAAAAAACACTCAACACTTAGAGAATTTTACAGATTTTCAGAGTTCATATTCTTCCTTTCTAGCAAAATCAGTATACTCAAAATTCTTCAAGAGTAACACTTGAGTTTCATTTGCTCACTTGTTAAAGTTGTTGTTGTATCTTGGGAGACTATTGCTCAACACCGTAAAAGGAGACATACAGGGCAATCTTGTCTTAAAGAAAGAGTGTCATCACTCGACTCAACGAATCACACAAGCAGTTTGTTAAGGTTTTGATTTTCAATTTTATTGTAATAGTTTGTTTATCCTTTCTACTATTGCAATATTTACTTACTTCCCGTTCCCTACAACAATTGTATCCCAACAAATTTTAATTTGTTACTCTCTCTGGGAAAAAAAAGAGTGTTTACTTAGCCTTTATTTTTTGAGTAAAAAAAAGTGTCCACTTATCAAATTAAGAAAAAAATAATCTTACTTTTTCATATTTTTCCTTATTAAGTGTTAGGTGATCAAATTTCAATATCTATTTAATTAGAGGTATTTTAATTAAATTATCTATTTTTATCCAGAAGATAATATTTTTTAAAGGGTGTGCAAATAGCTAAGTCTTTTTTATCCAAATGGAATATTTTAGTAGTGATCAGCTTTAATATTTTTTTAAAAGATGCGTAAATAACTAAATGAACACTCTGTTTGATCGGAAAATAGTATTTTAGTGGTGATCGGCAACAGGAACTATTTGGCCGCGTATGAGGGCGATAGGTCCCAAAATTCCCGTCACGTTTCTTTCAAGTGATATATTAATTATATCATCACAAAGAGCCAAAGAACAAGTTGCATGTGCTATGTATTAGAAAGAGGATGGAGAAAGCTACTCGTGGGGCTGACACACTCAACTCTTTCCATTTTTTTTTTTTATAATTCAGATTTTCGCCAACTGCGACTACTTCACTTGTTGGTATTACCTAGATGTCGCAGAGATGATGGGACGGTCGCCCTTCAAGATCTGCATCACCAGGTAAATCGCGGGATGTGCACACGCGTGGTCGATGTCCGCTGCGTCCAACGGATCAATGCTACAAGGTTGACCCCCACGTGCCCCATCCACAAGGCTTGGCGGAGACCGAACCCACATCGCAACATGCCCATGCGCTTTTAGCGCTGCGCTTTCACACGATGTATGTGCCCCGGAGGACGATATCCGGAGGGGAGAATCGAACTTGCGACCCTAAGGCCGCAAAGTTGACTCCCTGCCAGCAAGCTGACCCATCTGGATTAGTCTTTCCATTTTCTGAAGTTCTCTTTATGGAGTAACAATTTCCTTTATAGACTGAGTGTCAAATTTAAGTATTTAACTCATAAAAATGTGAGGACGTAAGACGTAACTCATTCATATTCGGGCGAATTAAACTAAATATATGTTAATTTGCAAGTTACTGGTTAGTTTGGGGCATAATTCAAGTAAGTCTATTGAAAAGATCAAACGCTACTTGAGCGGCATACGTAGCGCAATATCAGCCCATAACTTTTTTTTTAATCAAACATAGAAACGAAATTATTGAATTTAGTTAAAGCCATTTGAAACAAATAGCTATCCAATTATGCTCTTTTCATATTATAATGATGTATACTATTTAGCAAATTTCATCTCTAAGTAGAAGTATACTATTCATGTGGCTTCCACTTTCTTAATTGTTATTTGAATTCTTTCAAATAAGTCAAATCTTAGCAATTGACATGTCCTTATTATCAGATATATACAACTTATACTATCTTAATATTCCTTATGTGCTAGATCTTACCAATGTATTAAACTTGTATACTGCATTGGTAAAGAGCATAAGGAAATATTAAGATAGTATAAATAAGTTATCTAGTCAAAGTATAGACATCACAGAAGCTGAAATGAATTTGTATCAATAACTTAATTAAAAGAATCATATATAAACTCATCAGATATGATAGGTGTTTTTTGGCCGGGCACAGACGAGTTGGTAAGTGGCAAGGTGATTGGGGTACAACCACTTCGACGTCGCGGGTTCGAATCCGTGTGGTGACGGTCTTTGCTGAAATATTGCAAGGATTGTTGCTGGGTTCGTGTCCCGTTGGTCCTCTCCCTTGCGAGTGCCACTCAAGATATCCCTCGATTTACATCCCACTTTGACCAAGACTGCAGTGCAGTGGGGGTTTCTTCGCCGGGACTTTCTCCTTCACAAAGATAGGTGTTTGGAGAAGCAACTTGTATATGTTTGACCCTCAATTGGTGGATCAGATAACGACTCTAATCAATAGTATGCTCTCTTGAGCAGATTTTGGTCTTGCCATTTCGTCACAAGTTAATCGGTGAGAGGAAATAAAGAAGAGTAGTAGGATTGGGAGAAATTGCGTCTCTGACTTGCTATAAGGCCCTTTGAGAAAAGAAAAAAAAAAAGAAAGGAAAGAAGGAAGTGAAAAAAGAGGGAAGAATAAACAAATTATGAAGTCCTAATAGTTATTTTTTTCTCGAATAAAAAAAAGAACTATAAGTAGAATTCAAAACTTTTTTTTATGCGAATTCAAAATTTGATGTTTATGGATTCTCATAGCAATCTCAAATTAATATAAAACAATAAATGAATTTACAATTAAATATTTCTAGATATTTAGTAATTTTAAAAAATATGTATACTACTAAATTCATTCAAACTCATAAAATATAGCGTAGATCTGCATCTGCTACGTGGATTCAATTCGACTATTCTAAAATTATTGTTTTTAGTTATAGAGTATTGTATTCTTCTCTCCGTTGTAAATTAACAATCACTTTAACTTAAAAGAATTATTTCAAAGTATTATCGCTTTAGGAACTCAAAATTAATATAAAAAAATTATTTTTAATTTTACCCTTATTCTCAAAACACATTTAATAGTGAAATATTGGAAATGTAACAACTATTGGAGTACTATCACCGTTTACACTATAGATTTAACTTAATAAATTATCTTTTATAATTTTTAATAAGCGTAAACAAAAATTAATGGGACGAGGGGTGTACTGGACATGGTCTAATCCACATATTTTAAATTTTTGGGCTCCAGAATCCATGGACAAGCTAGTGCTTGATGGTTGAAACATACCGACATAGAATAGTTCAACTCTAGAACTGACCCCTTAAATTAAATAAAAGAGGTGGGTGTAAACAACACGTGTGAGTAAATATTGCAATTTCTAGGAAGTTTATCATTATAATTTTGATGATATCATGACTATGCCTTGTCCTAGTTAGTGTTACCAAATTGTACTACTATATGTTTATTATATCATTTTGTGACCTTTCTCAGCTTTTCGTTGGCTCCTCTAGCACTTGAAAAGGAAAACAAGAATAGCCCATCAAGTTGACTACTACTTGCCTAATTGCAACATATAATAACTTGAAACTCATAAATGTAGCAGCTGAAAAAAACGCCCAGGTATAATGGCACAAGTCATTCTTAGGTGGACGGATTAATATATAATATCTACAAGAAGAGTAGTCACTTCTTGCATAATCTATGCTCTACACGAAGTCGCACCACCACCTCTAAGAGGTAAAAGTGTGGGTGGATGGTTTAACTAAATAAAAAACATGAGGCCCCAGGATCCAGAAAATACCGACACTAATTTCGAATGCGTTTAACTTCTACATATATATTGATAGTGTAAGAATAACTTCACTAACGATTTACTTTTACATGTTGTAGCTGGTAATTTAAAATTATAAAGTTTTTTAATCGAGTTAATTATAAATATGTTTTGAGCCACCTGATATAGTAAATTTTCTTTTACACTATATTTGTGTATACTTTATAAGTTAAAACTCATTTTTAATACCCACTTAAGCCAATCATTGAATCAAGAAGAAAATATTTGTAGTTTTATGTCATTTTTACAAGAGATCTTTATTTTATTTTTACACATAAAGAGATCTGAAAAATAACACATATAAAGTCTGAAAAGACCATTTTCTTCTATTCGAATTATAAGAGGCAAGATATCTCATTTCCTCTTATAAAATGTGCCATATGAAACTTAAGGTCTTTTTCCGTGATGTCATGTCTCTAATCTTCTACTGGAGAATGGACTAGGCTGGAGACCAATATGGGCCTTTGGGTTTTACTTTGCAGTGACCCCAAGCCGGGAACTACCCTTATTTCGGGGCTGTTTTTAATTTTTGCCCTTTAAATTGATTTTTTAAAATTTTGTCCTTTGCTTAAAAAAATTTGGGTTCCAGGTTCGAACCTCCACTCAATCAAAAATTTAAAAAAAATCGCAAGACATAGTTTGGATTCGCAAAGTAGGATTTGCCTGCAAACTATGCCTGAAGGCAGGTAAACTCTGCCTTAAGGTAGAGTTAGAGTTTCAAACTCTCCCTTAAGGCAGAGTTTGCTTGACTTATCCAGCAGAGTTTGCCTTAAGGTAGCAAACTCTACCTTAAGCAAGACAGAGTCTGCATGCAAACTCTGTCTTGCGAATCCAAACTCTACGTTGCAATTTTTTTATTTTTGACTGAGCGGTGGTTCGTATCCGGATCCTTGAGATATTTTTAAGCGAAGGGCAAAAAATTAAGATTCTAAATTTAAGGGGAAAAACTTAAAGACCAGTGCCTTTGAAGGCCAATCCGCGCAAAAAAAAAAAAGTTCCAAGTCGTAGGGACTCATCATTATAGTTTATATTTATACCAACAATATTGGACCTCCTATAGACATAGGCCCAACTTCTAAGATTTAACTTTCTGTTGGTCCATTACCTACTATACGATGGCTTTGTAGCCCAATAATTGTGGATATAAGTTGTATTTTTTATATTGGAGTGAGTATTGGAATGAAAAGAAATTCATTTTTATAGGATTTAAAGATAAAGACAATTTATTTTATCTTACTTTTTCCCTATAAAACTTTTATTATTAGATTAGCCATACACTTCATATGTTACTAGCAATTCACCTGGCATCATAATAAAAATCTAAGTGTTGGATAAGAATATGGACACATATGGACACACTAGAAGGTTTCCATTGATATCCTTCTAACACCTATTAATATTTATTTTTGAAAAATACTATCAAGGTGAATCTAACCTAACTTATGTGGAATATAGCCAATTTGGACACAACATATACAAATTTGATTCCGCTTGAAAATTAGATTAATTTCTTAACTGATGACTTCGAATTTTGATAATAGACTGTAATATATCATTGTTCTTTATTGCATAGACTTCTTCCACAGTCGTGTGTTATGTGTTTATGTGTAACAGTGTCTGTATATAAGAGTCCTTGATGATACATACATCTATGTAAATGTTGGTTACAATGGTGCAGGAAAAGGAAATAAGTAATTGCTAAGTATTACAACAAACTGAAATTACAATAAACTTGAACAAGAAACTGGAATAGTTTTTGGTATGCTGAGTCGAGTGATGACACTCTGTCTTTAAGACAAGATTGCCCCGTATGTATACTTTCTACGTCCTGGACAATTGTCTCCCAAGATAAAACAACAAATGAACAAATGAGCAAAGGAAACTCAAGTGTTACCTTGAAGAATTTTGAGTAATGAAATGACGCTGGAAGGTAGTAGGAAGACTGATTTCATTTGTAAGTTTCTGTGTGTCTCAACAATTGTGCAAAGGCTCATTTATATAGTTGAAGGAGAGGCTTACCAACTGCCCACATAATTGTTGCTATTGGCCAAGTAATGACAATTATGGAGGTAGAAATTCACCAAAATAAATGGTGAATTGATGTGCAACGGATTGACATTTAGGGAGAGTAATTCAGCCAAAATAAATGACTCGAAAATAAATGACTGAATTGAGTGCAAAATAAGGCTGGTTGACTTTCCAGAAACCAACAACAAAGTTCTCTGCCCAATCTTGACTTACTTGAAACTTCAGGGACCAAACTGTAAATATGAAACAATTCTGATCCAAAAAGATAATATCAGCACAGCCCACGGCCCGACCAGACGGACGGGCGGCGGCATCCTCGAACCGAAGCACATCTAGGTCCTCCCTCCTTAAACACATGGGATACCTTTGAGACTTATTAACTAAACAAATCTTTCTTCCCCCACCGATGAGGGAGAATTGGTCTAAATACCACACTTTTCTACGCTTCAAACACCTCACTTCGTGGACCAATATCTCTTTCTTTTCTCAACGAAATTTGACGATCCTTGGCCCTACGGTCATCTACTTACTTAGTAGATTATGCACGTGTGAAGAACCGAATTCTCCAACATGCGAAACACTAGTGTTTAAGCCATTAAAGTTGGTTGGACGCAACTCCCGCCAAAGACAAATTTCCAACAATAAATAAAGGCTAGCATCACTAGTATGCATAAATACACCATACACATACCGTATTTTACATGAACAAGAAGTCCAACTTTTTAGTCATATTTGTTAGTATAATTATATCCCTTGTCAAAGATTTGGGTTAAAATTTATTTGAAACTTATAATCTTAAATATGTCAAGATATTTATGTGATTATAAACTTTTGAAAGTTAAGATCTTAAACATATCATAACATTTCTGTGATTATAAAGCTTGTCATTAAGGATAAAAATGATAAATTTAAGCCAGAATTCTTTTAAATGCAAGCAAAACAAGTATATCTCAAGTTTGTTGAAGTTAATTTTGAAGTGGTTATACTTGCAATAATTTATGAACTTCGCCTATGCCTTAATTAGGGGTCCTAAAATCAGCTATTTGTGCACTTGCCCTAGTATCACTTCTCGAGGAGTCTTAGTGGGCCTATACGACACGATTTTGAATTAGTCGGATTAGTGAGCTTCAAATATTAGATGATTTAAACCGGAAAAGAAAAAGTATACTTCCTTCAAAGTCATCACTACCTTTTCCATTTTTTTATTGTTGTGAAAATTGAAAAAAACTTACACAATAGAATATTTAAGCAAATACTAGGGTGCTTGTGATTTCTAATTAACGGCATATCCTGGTGCTTGTTTCAATGGTATTGAAAAAACAAGAAACCATAAAAATATCGATGGTGAAAACGAAGAAGAGATGGTGGATCCTTGGTAATTTTGGTAAACAGTGTCATAAATAACCCTAAACAAATTTGGGTAGAGTCAAAATTGCTTCTATTTTCCTTATTTATAATCTAAAAAAATATTGAAAAAGTGAAAACACTTACAGAATTTACCAGTAATAGGTTTAAAATGACCGGCAATAAAAGAATGATAATTAAGTCTGAATTTTCACTAAGAAGAGTCAAAATATAAAGAAGTAACATATGAATAATAAGCCTAAGGTAATTGAACACATAATATACACAAGTATAATCTTGCTGAACTTATATTTTTAGACTAAGTTTTTTTTGGCTGAAGTTAATTGATACCCCTTGGATAAGTATGTCTCGGCTAGTGCCTCCTATGTTTGAACAATGGTAATACTAATGACATTAACATATGTCCCCAGATTCCAGAAAATCTTACCAGTATACTGTGAACAGAAATAATGTTTGGTACGCAAATAAAAAAAACAAAAACCTAGAATAGTCTCAAAAGTTGGTCAAGTGAATGGACCACATTGCCTTGTTGATCATCAGTTCCTTCGTCATCTTATTTTCGCCAAATCAAAATTGTCGTCGTCTTTATTGAAATCTAACGATTCACAGAACTGATTTTCAGTTTCTTCTTTTTTATAACCTTCTGATTGGCTGTCTTCTTCATAGAAAATATCAATGTTTTGGAAAAGATTATCAACTTCTTTTTTTCTATCAACACCTTTAATGCCTGTTGATTTCTCTTTACTTTGATCCCCTTCAGCTTTGTTGTTCGTTAGGTTTCGATTGCAGCGGCGGCGACGTCTGAGAGCCATCTTTCTGGTGGTGTAGAAAACGCAAAAAGCAAAACGTTAATTTTTCGTCAGTTATAATTTGATGTGATTAGGAGATTATATATAGTTGTTCTCGCGTCTCTTTTTCCGTTTCCCTGTCTTTCTCGGCTTCCTTAAAATTAAGGTTTCACTTCTTCTTTTTTGTTTAGTTTATTTATTACTCCCTCCGGATCAAAAGAGCGTTCTTAAAAAAATACAAACTTCTAGATAAAAATAGATAATTTGACTAAATTATCCTTAATTAAATAGGTATTGAGATTTGATCACATAACACTTAATATGGGCAAATCTAAAAAAACGAGGTTAATTCTTTCTTGATTTAATAAGTGAATACTCTTTTTTATCCAAGAAAAAAAGGTTAAGTGGACAATGATCCGGAGGGAAGTATAGAGTAATAAAGCATAGTTAAATAAAAGAACTTTATATTCAAATACATGATATGTTTGTATTAATTTGGTATAAATACAATGCGAGTAAATTTTTATCGCATTTCTTTTATATGTTTTCCAGCTTCTTAATCCTTTGAAAAAAAAATCAGCTAAGTTTCAAATATCGAAAAATAAAAGGATTAAAATAATGTACGTATCAACAATAAATTTAGTCCAACCGCCAAGGTAGAGGACATTCACGCAATTAACTCATGTTACGGATGGTAATTCAACTTTGAAATTATTACGTAATTTTTTTTAATGTTTTATTACATAAAAGGCTTTCAATTGTAGAATTTATCACATAAAAATTACATTTTTATTTGTTGTCATATCAAAGTCATTCAACTTTGATACAATTAACTAAAAATAAGTTTTACCTGCCGAAAATATAATTTGACACTCCAAAAGTTGTAGCTTGGTATTGAAGTTTCAATTTTTTTTAAAAAGAACTCAATAATTTTAGCTCAAACTTATGCTCTCAATTTTTTTTTTACATAATATCTAAATCAAATAATGTAAATAAATGATAATAGATTTGAATTCTGAATCAATCACTGATTATACATAAGGATGGATGTAGCTAGGGATGGCAACGGATCGGATCTGGACCGGACCCTACTAGATCCAGATCCAAATCCATTTTTCATACCGAAATTCAGATCCATCGGGTCCATAAAAATCATATCCAGATCCATCGGATCCACGGATCGGATCTGGATCTACATATAAATTTTTTTGGCTTGAATAATATTCCCACATGTTGAAACGTTTATGACAAAATGAAATGCAATCTGATTGAAAAAAATGATTGAGTTCATTCAATCAACCTACACAAACATGACACCATTCTTTCAAATACTGAACAAAGTTTTAACATCACAAGAAAATAAAGACCATTGACTTCATTAGTGATGTTGAACATGTTGCAACTTTGAGCTAATATTTGGAGGCTTTAGTGATGCTCCACTTGTAGTTCTACTGATTGACTTCATTAAACAACATAAAACAATGTCAGTCATATATCAAAAGTCCCAGTAGTTTTATTGTTGATCAAACAAATGAGAGAAAGATACTTAAAGCTTATGACTAGCAGATTCAAGAAAGGAAAATTTAAAGAAGAGTGATAATTTTTTCTTTTTGTAGAAATGAAAATATGGGAAACTGCAGAGAACATATAGGTAAAAGAAATGAAACTTCAAAGACAAATTACTTGTGCCTTATCCTGGTTCAACCCTTTACCCAATACATAAATTATGAAAAAAATTTAAGAAAATACTTATAAAATTACATTCTAGGTTATGAATATATTTAATAAAAAACGGATCCACGGATCGGATCTGGACCGGATACGGATCTCAAATACCAGATCCAGATCCAGATCCGATCCGTCAGAAATGAATCCGGGTCCGATCCGGATCCGTCGGGTCCAAATTTTGAAGATACATATCCTATAAAACGAATATGGATCCACCGGATCCAAGATCCATTGTCATCTCTAGATGTAGCCTTTTAGCTACGAGTTCATCTGAACCCATAATTTCTTATACAGGGCATAAATATATATGTCAAAACCTAGTAAAATCTCAACAATTATTAGATCTAAACCCATAATTTTTCAAGATAATAAATTTAATGTGAAAAATCTTAAAGATTGAATCCGTTAAATTTAAATCTTGAATCTACCTCTTCATTTATACAATACATATTCAAAATTAAATACTTACTCCTATATATTATGGACTATGAAAATGTGAACGTAACTTGATTCTTAGTACTCGATGGCTTGCCAAACTGCCGGCAATCCTCCGATAGAACGGTATTTTTATTACACCGGCCATGCTGTCGACGTTGGTGTATTAAGGACGATGCTAGAAATTTCTTAGTATAAGTAGCAATTTTTTTCATTTCATCCAGGTATATCTGCCTATTCCTGCAGTCCACACTGCAGAAGCCCAGCTCACCCCTGCATTGATTAATCAATTCAATCATAAAAGTGCTCCAACAAATAATGATGACTATCAAACTTTAGCAATATTAACTCTTACCACTAATAGAAAATTGGAGTTATGAATTTATTCGTTATATTTCTCGTAGTTAATATAATTTTTTGATAATCCATCATTAATTTAAATTAGCAATGAATATTGCTATTTAGCTACATAATTCGTCTGTCGCTAATACTTGATTTTTTGATAGTGTGGAAAAATAAATATTCCCCTCCTTTCCTATTTATGTATCACCCTTCACCCGTGGTGACTTCATAAATTTCATTAAGGGTGTTCAAAAGTTTAATAAATAGATATAAAAAATATGATACATAAATTGGGACAAAAGAGTAATAATGTAGCATAATGCTTAAACTTACTTGTACATGTACACTTCCTTGTCAAGTCTAAGAGGCTTATTGCAGAAGAAACAAGATTTGAGAAAGCAATTGTACGTATGAATATTGGGATCTTTAAAATCAAACCTTCTGAGCAAGTGATGAAACTGCATCTCGTTGCTTACTTTTAATTTCACGGTCTTGTAAACACTATTTGATTGTGAAAAAAGCCAGAAGGCAAGGAGAATATACATATATATATGTGTGTGGGAAAATTTATTACTTCATCCTACCAAAACATTTGTCATATGTTCACTACACGAGAGTCAAAAAGACGAGACAAGACCATCAATCGATTTTCAGGCTCACCTAAATAAGTACATACAACATTTAACGTGCTTCCAATTAAACGGTTCTTATTTTTCCTTATGTTTCAATTGCTACCTTCGTTTTCCTTTCACATGGCCTCCACGTGTGACAAAAAGTAAAATTTGGTTTTGGTGTTTATTAAAACGTGAAATTTGTGCTTACATACAAGAACGCTGTAACTGTACTCTCTCCCTACCAATTTATGTGGGGTTATAAGTTTAAAGAATGGATCTTGAGCCTAACTCAATCCCAAAAGCTAGCTTGTAGGGTGAGAATTGTCCAAGTCCATATAATGAATCAATGTTCATGTAGAATTTTATTAATCTCCCTTGGGGAGCCTCTCATTAATACACATATATATATAGTGTGTACAATGTGAAACTCTAATACAATAAAGATCATATATCTATCATAATTATACAACACTAAATATGGCTAAATATATGGACATTATACACGTTAATACACCCCCTCAGTCGGAACGGGAGGAGGCCGGATGCTAAGACTGGATCTGAAGTCAAGAAAGAGCTGCATGGGAAGGCCTTTCGTGAATATATCCGCATACTGATGTACTGTGATAATAAGAGTTCTATTTAGATTGCGCACAACACAATCTTTCATGAACGTACCAAGCATATTGAGATTGATTGTCATATTATTCGATATCATCTTCAGCAGCGCACTCTATCCTTGCCATTTGTCTCATCTTCGATGCAACTTGCAGATTTCTTCACAAAGGCGCATACCTTAAAGCGTCACCGGTTCTTTCTTGGCAAACTCTCGATGCTTCTGTCTACACCATCGCTAGTTTGAGAGGGGATATTAGCATTAACTCTTTCTTACATTGTTTTTGTCCCACATTGAAAAAATACATTTATATATCATGTAATAGACCATATTTAAGGGTTTTACTTGTTTTTCTTTTACTTGCACTTTTAGCTCTAAAAATAGTATTATTTTATTATCTTATTATTACTTTGTAAGAATTCATGTTATGAATAAAAGACTTTCATGAATTCTATCATTTTGATCCCAAAAGGTCATCAAACTGGTGAAAATTCCACCACCACATAATCATAAATAAAAACAAAATCAGAGACAACTGAGTGGACGAAATTAATGGAGTTTGCGGGATCTCCTCTCTTCCGGCAATAATTGTCAGATCCCGATCTTATTTAATAGGACTTATTTCTCATTAGAGAGTGACGAGAAGAACGGAGGGCGAGATGTGATGTTGTCGGATTCCGGTTGACCAGCGGCGGCTGCGCACAAAGAATATAGAAGAGGGGAGAGAGAGTGTGGGAGAAAGAGAGGGGGGGGGAGGGAGAGAGAAACTGAGGGAAAATCTCTGCCTCAAATGTTAGTATGCGTCGTGCAGTAGTTCCGGTGGAGTGTCCGCCGGTGGTGTCTACGTTAGAGGGGTGAATGGGAATTGTTACCTTGTGTTTCGGTCAAACGTTAGGGGTTTATTTGAGTATTTTCTCTGATTTTATTCATCTTTAATAATTAGCTGGTAAGAGTGAACTCGATGTATATGTTTTGTGATTTTATTATGTATCTGCTTGGGCAAGTGAATGCAAAAATTTGCTTGTTTTCGTCTTCAAATTGGGTTGGCGAAATGATCATCTTCAGTGTATCACCTTTTTTGGTAGTTCATGCTAAAGAAATTGAATGCTTGTATCTGACTTTGTTTGATTCTGCACATGGTAATGTTTCATGATATACTTAAATAATTAAGTTTAGCAATTCTTGTTGGTGACAATACCTTGTAATAGTGATACTTTATTATAACTACGCCTCTACTTGTTCCGTTTTGACATCCCCGTTTTCAAGTGGACACCCCTAACTAGCTAATTTGATTTGATCCTACTGACATCAAGAATGCCAACATTAGACAAGTGAAATATGTGAGAGAAGCAACTTGAAAACATTTGTCATGTTTACTTTAAATAATCTTAATGCAGAAAGGTTCAAGTTCTGGTTCAGAGTTCTTGATTATCATATACCAACTCCAGATTCTGATAGACATATGCTAGGAGTGATTTTAACATGTATTGTTCAGTGAGCTTAGAAGATCCCTAGATGTGCTTATGATTCTGTACAGTAAACAAATGACCATATTGTGATTAATTGATCTAGTTCCAAAATATCTCAATTCTTGTCCTTTCTCTTAAGATTAACTATATGTGATTTTAGTGTTTTGTTTGTTTGACAGTGAGCTTAACTTATTATGTTATCTTTCGAAATTTGTTTTTGAACTTTGTTTCTATTTTTTTTTCCTTAAACTTGAAAGAGTTGGTAGAGAATCTGAACCTTTGTACAATATATTATACTTAAAATATTGTGTAATATTTAGTAATGTATAATTATGATAGATTTAGGATTCTTATTGTATTAGAGTTCTACATTGTAGACTATATATATTTATATTTATGAGAAAGAATCCCTAAAAATAATTAATACAATCTTACATGATATCAGAAGCCAAAACTTAAAATTCTATTCTTTATCTTTATTCTACCCGCAGCCGCTCAGTTTAATCAAACCGCCGGCCGCCCTTCTGTTTTCTGTATGCCCTGCAAATCTCGAAAGGAAACAATTGTTCCTTTTTTATACAACCTTACATGCTCTTTCTCTTACACCGGCCGTCGAAAAACAATTGTGTTTCTTTATTATTATTTTTCATTTCTTTTCTCCCTTTCCAGAAAATTCATTTCCACATCCACTACAATGACTTCTTCCACGTATCAGGCGGCCCATCAATTTGCCCCAGATCAGTTTATGGGCCACAGACATCCGGCCCAATTTCTTATAGCCCAACAGTCCACTTCATGCCTTCCCCAATTCAATTTGGGTCAGACTTTCGTCACATTGACTTCACGGCGGCCCGATAATGCGTGATATACGGATACGGGCGCCACATATCACCTTATCAACAACTCTGGTAATTTTTCTCAATTGCGAAATTTAAGCTCTACAATCTATTATGGTTGGAAGTGGTCATCGCATTCCAATTCAAGGGTTTGGCTACACGCATCCCCACTTCTCCATAAATAACGTCCTATATGCCCAAAATATTATCAAGAATCTAATCTTCATTAGGAAATTTGCCACTGATAATTCCGTATTAATTACTTTTGACCTGTTTGAATTTTCAGTAACGGACCTACGTACCGAAAAACTCCTTACGAGATGCAATAGTGAGGGTGATCTCTATCCTTTTTTATCCATGTCCGCTGCTAGTGTCAACCCTCCAACATATCTAACTGCCCATGTCACTCCTCCCACCGCTTTAGCTACAATTTCTCCGTCAACCTGACACAATAGACTTGGACACATAGAAACTCCTGTTTTTAATTTTCTTAGAAACAATAATTTAATTTATTGTCATAATGGAAAATTTGCCCAACAGTCTTTCCTGTCCTTTAGGCAACATGTTCGTCTTTCGTTTCAGTCTTCTTCAAGTGTCACGTATTCTCCCTTTGATATTATTCATGCAGATTTATGGACATCTCCCATTACTAGCTCGTTGGGTCATAAATTTTATCTCGTCTTATTAGATGACTTTTCTCACTTTGTCAGGGTCTATACGCTTAAATTCAAGTCTGAAGTGTTTTCAAGTTTCTTGCATTTCGTGTCTATGTCAAAACACAATTTGAAAAAGACATAAAATCGCTTTAATGTGATAACGGTCGTGAGTTCAATAATTCCGCGTTTCACAATTTTTGCTCCACTAATGGCATGGTTTTTCAGTTCTCGTGTCCCCACACCTCCTCCCAAAATGGCAAGGTCAAACGAATCATTCGCACTATCAATGACATGGTTCATACGATCCTTTTCATGCCTCTCTCCCCCTCCCTTTTGGTTCTATGTTGTGAAAATGGTTAATATATTCTAAATATTTTGCCCACCCAGACTCTCCAAAATAGAACGCCCACATAAATTATATTTCGTAAAATCCCAACTTATTAGCACTTATGAATTTTCGGCTGCCTATGCTATCCGAATCTTGCCTCCACGGTCCCGCATAAACTTACACCCCGCAACACTCCTTGTGTGTTCTTAGGTTTTCTACCAAATCATAGGGGATATCTGTGCTACGACTTGTCTTCCCGCAAAATCATCGTCTCACGTCACGTTTGACGAAGCAATCTTCACATTCACAAATATCCAAAAATTCTAGAATTCGGATTACACATTTTTAGATGAGTTTGACATATCATCGCTTCTCTGCCTAGATCTCGGCCGCGCAGTCACTGTTCCGGCAGCAACCACTTTTCCCAATGCCTCTGCTCAATATCCTTTCGGTCAGTACACCGCCACCACAGTCCCCAAACACCGTCACTGCCGCTAGTAACAGTAATAATAGTCAGTCCGTCGTCCAGGTCTCCCTCACCGCTGCCTGCCCCTACCATCACCAGCAGTCGACCGATCGTCTCTTAATCACATCCCACAGTCACATCCCCCCCCACACCGGTCGTCTCATGTGTCAACACCACACACCGTCGCATCTTCGGTCAACCAACCCAGCCCAGATCCAGCACTATCCCACTGGTACAGTAACATCAACGACAACCCAACCCCGACATCACCACCAACACCCCGACATCACCACCAACACCCCGACACCACATGTTACCAGACCCACATTCTAATCCCACACCGTTACCACATCCGACAGACTAACCAACCCCACCAGACTCATCACCATCACCTAACACCACCAGTCAACACCCTCACCTCGTCGCCTTACACCCACTGCCAGTCCTGACTATCGACACCGTACAGATTCCGACACTAAACCAAAACCCAGACCCGATCCCACACCGTGACTCAACACCCAATAGGCATACCGCATCTATCCATGCCCCCTCGCACCATATGGAACCCGTGCCCAACACGGGATTTTCAAATCCGAAGTCCAATTTAACCTATCCATACAAACCATATCCCAAATTCCCAAAAACCCAAAATTAGCCAAATTAGACCCAAATTGGAATGCGACCATGTGTGAGGAATTTAATGCTTTAACGAAACAACACACTTGGGATTTGGTTCCTAGACCGGCGGGGGTGAATGTGATCCGATGCATATGACTTTTTCGTCACAAATTCAAATACAATGGTGATCTAGATAAATATAAGGCGAGACTTGTGGCTAATGGCACTAATCAGCAGGAGGGGATTGATTGTGGTGAGACGTTCAGTCCGGTTGTTAAACCGGCTACCATTCGCACAGTTCTGAGTATTGCTATAGGTAAGCATTGGCTGATTCATCAGCTTGATGTGAAGAATGCATTTCTACATGGGGATCTGAAAGAAACTGTTTACATGCACCAGCCGCATGGTTTTATCCATCCAGCAGCCCATCATTATGTTTGTCGTCTCCGTAAGTCACTTTATGATTTGAAACAGCCCCCCAAAGCGTGGTATGATCTCTTTGCACATTACATTATGTGGATTGGGTTTGTATGCATCAAATGTGATAATTCTCTATTTATTTTTCATAGAGGTAGTAACATTGCTTATTTGTTGTTATATGTGGATGGCATTGTGCTTACTGCCTCTTCTGATTTGCTGAAACATGAGATCATTGCATTGCTTAAAACCGAATTTGCTATGACTGACTTAGGGAAGTTGAGTTACTTTTTGGGGATATCAGTGACTAGATCTGCAGATACTATGTTTTTGTGTCAGCGCAAGTATGCAGAGGAGATAGTATACATGACTAAAATGGCGAACTACAAGAAAATGTCCACTCCGGTTGATTCAACATCAAAGCTTAGTGTCGTTGATGGTGATATAGTGTCTGATCCTACCCTTTACAAGAGTCTTGCATGTGCACTACAGTATCTTACTTTCACCAGTCTTGATAGTGCTTATGATGTTCAGCAGGTATGCTTATTCATGCATGCCCCCAATGAGCCTCATTTTACTGCCCTTAAGTGTATCATTCGCTATGTTAAGGGAACACTTGATTATGGATTGCATATATACCCCCTCAACACCAACTAGATTTTTATCATATACGGATGCTGATTGAGCAGGATGTCCGGAAACACGATGCTCCACCTCCGGCTACAGTGAGTTCTTAGGGGATAATCTCATTTCTTGGTCTGCCAAGAGACAAGCCACATTATCTCGTTCGAGTGCCGAAGCAGAGTATAGAGGCGTTACAAATATTGTTGCTGAGATCTGCTGGCTCCGAAACCTTCTTTTGGAGCTTCAGTGTCTCTTACGTAAGGCATCTTTGGTTTACTGTGATAACATATCCGCCATATATTTATCTCAGAATTCGGTTCAGCATCAACGAACCAAGCATATAGAGATAAATATACACTTTGTTTGTGAGAAGGTTGTTATCGGTCTTCTTAAGGTGTTGTATGTGCCTTATTCGTACCAGTATGCAGATATCTTCACGAAAGGTGTTCCTAGACAGCTATTCCTCGACTTCAGATCCAGTCTTAGCGTCCGGCCTCCTACCGCTCCGGCTGAGGGGGTGTATTAATGTGTACAATTTATTATACTCAAAATATTGTGTAATATTTAGTGATGTATAATTATGGTAGATTTAGAATCCTTATTATATTAAGATTCCACATTGTCCGTTATATATATTTGTATTAATGAGAAAGACTACCAAAGGAGATTAATACAATATTACACTTTATCTAGTCCAACTTAGGCTATATTTTTAAGATAGTTGAAGATTAATTTTTTATGTGTAGTTGCTCTATAACATTAAGGTTTAGTCACACCTAACCTTGAGGACTAGTTTTGCATTGAGAATGAGAAGTAAATATAAACCTTAACCCTTATGGTTAATGCAGTAAACACTTTTCTTTTATATATTTTGTTTCATTAGTTATCTTTTCTGTTTGCTTTCTTTTTAAATATGGGAGTTTATTAACTTTACAAGAAAATGAAGAAACTCTTTTCACCGACTGTCATCTCTTAATCACCAACTGTTCATATTTTCATCATCGACTGTTCATCTCTTATTCACCAGTAGAAATTTTTGTCCTGTTCATCAAATCCTTCCTCTCTTCATCAAGTAAAGGTACGTAACCACAATTTGCAGTTTTTTTTAAATGAACAGATACTTTTTTTTTCAAAGCAGATTCTCAGAATTCGAAAATACAGAGCACTCCAGATTATAGAATTTACAGAAATCTTTGCCATCTATAAGCTTATGATTTTGATTTTAGGTCTTGAGTTGTTTTTTTTCTTCCGTATGTTTTTTAGCTCTCCATTAATTTGGTTATTATCTGTACTTCTTGTCGGGGGGATTTTACTCTATGGTACTTTATAAACAGTACGGGAAGTATATGACTATTACAAGTATTCGAAAGGATAAACAAAGATTCAATAATTCAACTAGTAATCTGAAAATTACAAGAGAACCACAAAACTGAAATTACAATTTTGTTGAAGACGAAAAATTGGAAACTGTTTTTGCTGAGTCGAGTGTGGCACTCTGTCCTTAAGACAATATTGCCCCGTATGTATCCTTTATACGTCCTGGACAATTTGTCTCCCAAGATAAAACAGCAATGGAACACTTGAGCAAAGGAAACTCAAGAGCTACCGTGAAGAATATTGAGTAACGAAATGATGCCTGGAAGTTGTAGGAAGAAGAAAACTTTCTGCTTGTGTAAGCTTCTGAATTTTCGTGTATATTATATGTGTGTTCTTAGTGCTCAACAATAGTGTAAGGGGGTGTTTATATAGGTGATGGAGGGGCTGAAAACTGCCTCCATAATAGCCAAATAATGGCCATTATGGAGGTAGTAAAGTCACCAACATAAATGGTGAAAGACCAACGGATTTGGCCATTATAGGAGGAGTAATTCAGCCAAAATAAATGGCTGAATTGAGTGCTTGGCGTTTCTGCTTTGACTGTCCAAATTCTGACGTTCTGGAAACTTCAGGGACCAAACTGTACATCTTGAAAATTTCAGGGACCAAACTGTACATCTGAAAGAATTCTGGTCTTCTGGCAAAGTTCTCTGGCCCAAAAAAATAATACCCGTGAACCCGGAACCGGACGGGCGGCGCACGTGTGGTCTTTCCTCGAACCGAAGCACATCTAGGTCCTCCCTCCTTTAAACACATGGGATACCCCTTGGGGTCCCAAACCCCAAACCAATTTCGAGTCTTATATACACAACAATTCTTTCTTCCTCTACCGATGAGGGAGAATTGAACACAACACCACACTTTTCATGCTTCAAACACCTCACTTCGTGGACCAATATCTCTTTCATTTCTCAATGAAATTTGACGATTCTTGGCCCTACGGTTATCTACGTACTTAGTAGATCATGCATGTGTGAAGAACCGAATTCTCCAACATACGTAACACTAGTTTTTAAGCCGTTAAAGTTGGTCGGTCGCAACTCCCGCCAAAGGCAAATTTCCAACAATTCTCTTAACTATCTTTTTCATTTAGTGATTGAGTCAAATGCCATGTTGAAAAGCATTTAAATGCATCTTTGGTGTTTGATCCAGTAAGTACAAATCTTTTCTGGGCATCTCAAATGTTGGATTGGAGCACTGAATTTACTTAATGTTTATTAGTACACTTTTTTTCCCTGCAAATAATAAAGAGACTATTTCATTTCTTTTATAGGAATACTATATTCCATCTCAAGACTTTATTTAGAAAGAGTGTTCTAGGTTTAGTGGATTATAATATTTTATACTTGAGATAGTTAAATTCATAGCACCTTTCTCCTGATAGAATAGGAGGAAAAGTAAAAGAATACTCTTAAACTATTCTATTATTAGACTAGAGGGTACATTATATGTCCAGGGAAATGATATAAATTATTTCTTTATGAAAGTTAAATGAGATTGTTATAGATTTGCCGGAAATAGATTAAGCTCTATTGTTGACATAACTACTGGAATTTGTTTTTTTTTGCTTCTTAAATGCTCCTATAATAGATTTAGATCAGTACCTTCTAATTACCCAGTCAAATTTTCAGAATTAGAAGCATTCTCCTGACTTTTGTATATTGTCATAACAGGTAGAGCTATGCCGAAGACCAAGTGTTTCAAGAACTCGCAAAAGTCTGTTCAGTCACAACATGTAGTACAACCTGTACCAACAACTGAATCATCGCTTTCACGTATTGATGCTACACCAGAAGCGATATCACGACTAGTTCCTTCATTTCCAGCAACATGACGACGAACTCCTTCATTTCATGCCACAAGGCAGCACGGTTATATATCCATCACTCTATTTCAAAAAAATGATCTGGAAATAGGCAGACGTTGTGGCATGAGTTCAATAATCCACTTAAGATCAAAGATGAGATCATGGATAATGTTCCGTAAGGTATTGCTCGGGATCAGTGGACTTCTTTTTCGAACTACCGTTTGAGAAATGATACTCAGATATTTTTCTAAAAACTCACATTGAAAGCATAAATATATGATTATTCGCTTACAATTTACTTTAATGTATCTTGTTGTTACAAAATGTGTAAAAGAAATGCTGAAAATCGGAAGAAGCAAATAGTTTCATGCAGGTGGCTCAAAGCCAAACTCTAGAAGAAGGCCGAAATGGTAAACAACGTCACCTCGTTTATCTTACTTTATTAATTGAACTTACTTATTATGTATCTATTCCTTCTATTTTAATTAAGTTATTTCTACTTATATTTTTTTTGTACATAAATGGCTGAGAAGGGGATAAGGCCTGGACGAGTACAACTCCATCTTGCTACACACATGAAACAAGATGGATCATATGTAAAAGAGGCAAAAGAAATATGTGTAAGTTGCGCTCATGACTTTTTATGTATACCAATAATTTTCGTTCAAAAAATTGAGCACAACTCGACTTTCGATTGTTCTTTATAGTTTGGTTAGAAAAAACTGTGCAGAAGCTAATTCATTATAAAATTGAATTATTTTTTGTCAAAGTCATAGTAAACTAACAAAACTAGTATTTGGAGTCATATCTTTCCTTGAACCACCGATCTTAGAAGCTGAAATACCTCTCTTTACTGTATTGTTCTTTCTGGTAATGTATTCACAAATTTCTGTTTTTTCAGTCAAGTGATGCAGCTAGCAGCCCCATTTCACCCATAGATGCAAGATCTTCTAGTTCCGCAATCCCAATAATAACCATTAAGATTTTTTTTAATTGAAGTTGATGTATTATGATAATGTGATTAGTTGACTAAAGTGGATAATTTGTGACGATTTCAGTTTGATGACATGATGCTACTTTATCTTAGTATTTTGTACAGTTTAGTGAAATCTTAATTTATTTCTCAATTTTGATATTCTAGTATACGTGTTAAATGTATTCAGATTTATATTTGAAAAGAAGTTGGCTCAAGAAGTTGTTTTTGGTAATAAGAATATCAATTCTAGAATATATTTAAAAGTAGTGAAGTTTAAAAGTTAAAACTCACTGGAAAAAAATAATAAATCAGGATAATAAATTGAGGAGGTTAAAAAATCATTTTGCGGAGGTTGTTAACCTCCGCGCTGTCACGGAGGTTGGGCATACCCCGCAAGAATCTGCCGCAAATTGTTTGTGGCAATGCTAACTGCAGGATTTTCTCCAATCTCTGTGACAGCAAATAGCGGAGGTTGTTCCGCAATTTACCCCTTTTTTTGTAGTAAAAAGAATAATTGATATATCTCCATATACGATGCAGTTTTTGAGTTGTAGAATATTATTACGGGAAATTAAGAAAGGGAATTGTAATTCTTTTTCTGATTTTTGCAACGTGTCCTTTTGATTCTCAATTCTCAATAAGCAAATGGAATATGACATAATATTATCCACACTTTGGATATTTCATGTGGCTTTCGATAAGAATACACAGTATGATATGCCCTAAACTGAATAATTAATCCCAAATTTTGTAATTGGTATCAGTCAAAAGTTGAAATTTTGGAGATCATAACTAAGGATGGCAGAAATTAGGGGGGTTTCAACTTTCATCAATCATCATGCGATAGAACTATGGGAATTATCAAGGATAGGAGCATCAATTGATGCCTCTTCATCTCGAATAACAGCAATATTCTCAACGCAATAAAGCCACTCAAAATGGTAAAGTTATATAGGATGCCCAATACAGGTTTTCCCAATTGAATTAGAGTTTTAAGTTACACATATATATCATCAATCAATGTAAAAACTTGCTATTCTATCAGGTTATTAAAATTTGATGAAGCAACTAACATGATTGGAATTTAAGTTATATATATTGTCAGTATAAGAGATTTTACACTATCAAGTCATCCAAATGACCTCTACAAGTAACGTGAAATCTGTAATCTTTAAAATAAGATAGATTGCCTTCTAGAAAAGCTGAAAAGTGACCTAATGTTGTTAAATATTCCTACACTGACGGTCTATATACTTAAATTCTTTTCAAAATTATAAATCTCACAATTTAAGATGGCTTACGTACATGTAAATATCCTTTGAGTGAATTGATGATTTAAATGATTCTTATAAATATTGACGATGTATATAGATTACACTCAATTGGACATATATAAAAAGCTAATATTACTCTCTTTCTTCCATTAAATAAGACACAATTACCATTTAATATTTTTATATACTTTCTAAATAAATCAATTTGACTATTAAAATAAAGATAATCCTCTTCAGATACTATAAATAAATCGATGACCGTTGATACTTCAAAATCTTCATTCTTTTTAGGGCGAGCGCTAAAAGAAAAACAGTCTATTAGCGACGGGAATTCTGGTCACTAAAGGTGAATAGCGACCGGAAAACCCTGGTCTCAATCCGTCGTAATATGCTTAGCCGCTAAAAGTCAATAAGGACGAGATTACTGAACTGGTCCCTAATACAGTTTAGCGACCAGACTTGCTGGTCCTAAGAATGTGTTAGCGACTACATTTCCGGTCCCAAAAATAGGATGTTTTTTTTTGCTATTTCAGCGGATAAAGATTTGTAGCGACCATGTTTTCTGGTCATAAAAGCCTTTGAGGACCAATAATCTGATCTTAATACAAGATCTTAACTAGTCCCTAAATGCCTATATGGACCAAAATTCTAGTCACAAAAAATATTGATATTGACCATTATATGATTTTAATTACTAAAATATTTTAAAAATTATAATCAGATATCAACAAAATTATCAATGACATCCAAATTTCATATATACATATCATTAATTACAAAAAATGAATTAACGCATCGATAGCATCATTGTATAACCATGACATAAGTCCTTGTGATGCTTACACAACCCTTAGAAAAAGAACTAACTTCAATCTGAAAAAATGTAAAATTGTGCCTTAGCAAAAACTAACATCCTTGGAGAATAAGGGTAACACTTTGCCTACAATCCTACCAAAAGGATAATCAACTTGTTATATTCAAGTCTTTAGAACCTGTAAAAGTTAATACAGAACACTCTTGGTTAACATAAAAGTTAATACAGAACACTCTTAGGAAACATAAAAGTTAATACAGAGAACTCTTAGGAAACACTACATAGATTAATTATATGATGAAATTATTTGAGAGACCATCATTTTTGCATAACCAATCTTAGTTTTTTATATTAGTAATGATGCAACATAACCAAGCTTAGTTTATAAGAAACTAGCATAGTAAAAGAAAATAGGAATAATGCTGCTTGAAAATAAGAAAACATTAGAGATTAACAATCACAAAATAAGAAGTAGTTCATCAATGACAAGGAAGCATTGAATTTCAAAGGTATTCAAATGGACTCCATGGGAGGAACACAGAAGCTATTTATTTATCAATATTACACCCCAAGATCAAGTGACACTTAACCTAAGTAACAAAGTCAAATTTTAAACTTTAAAATAACAATCGCAGAGATAAACTATGGCATCTTCTTTCAACATCTTTTCAGGCGGTATATGGTAGATGGTTTTCAAAACTTCATAAAATTAAATTTTAGTAATCTAAAATTGGATATTCCAGGTTCATAGAACTTATCACTCCAAATGAAACCAACTGTTTCCTTGATTCATTTTTATTTTAGCATCTAAATATTGATATTAAATCACAACGCATTATCTTGAAGATAATAAATCACAGCGTGGCAAAATATTATCACACAATTTTAAGGAAAAATAGCAGTATTTTTAAACTACCGTTGGTAGAGCAGATAAGAAAAGCATCTAATTGAAGGACATGATATTCTCATATCAGCAAACGCTTGATAAGAATTACAGTGACAATGCAATACATTTATATGAAGCACTAACCACCCACTATACCTGGTCTTAAGTATGTATATACATAAGACATGAGTTCAAAAATTATACTAGTAGAAAATAATTAATTGTCATTTTCAATGTTTTATTTTCACTTGACAGTTAAGCCTTCAACAATACACAGCAAAAATACTTAAGGTGCTAGCCTGTCATATAGTTAATGCCTAATAGCAACAAAACAGAGTCATTTGAGCCACTTACATGGATTGATGAAGCAATCAGTCAACATTCTGATAGAGGCTCTCCAAAACTTTTGCAAGATGATGAGATCAGTCTCTCCAAAACTTTTGCAAAACTATTATTCAAAGTAAAACCAATGAAGTTAAAAAAAAGGAGGGGGGGGGGGGGGGGGGGGAATTAACACTAGAGGAAGAATTAATAGAAAGGGATGATCTTGATTCATGCGTTTCAGTGACTATCAACATTTTCCACTATATAATCTTATTAGTTATATAGATAATAGTCTCTTTGTTTTCCTTATGTCTCTCACCCCCAAAAAGTAAACATAAAAACTCACTTCAATGAATGAATGTATATGCACCTAAGATACAAAAGTCACCCTTTTAGATGCCATGCCATCACTGATGGACATTATTTTTTCTGCCTCGTGCTAGTTTAACAATTGATTTGGTTATGGAAGTGAACATTGTAAACAAAACTATGAAATACTATATGGAGATGATATTAATTAATGAAAGAGAAGTATATAGGAGAAAAATGTTATCGATATCCCTAACTTGAGCTGGTCTATCTTCTTCTACCATGATTGGAGGCCTAAGGTTTTCATAAGAAAATTCTTGACTATTAGTTCACCATTCATCAAGAATGACAAAGCACTTGGCACAAAATCTCTCACAAAGACATGTCAAAGTTTCGTAGTCTGACTTGCAAAGTTCATTAAGAATCATTAATGTATTTTTATGAAAAGACAGCGAATGAAAGCATGAAGAATCAACAAAGACAGCTAAAACCAGGTAGTAAGAAAATTTTTTATAATCAGGTTATTTCTCATATTGATTGTAACATGAGTAAGCAAATTTAAGAAGGGAATATGTTTTATTACGAGCATTTACTCATACAGGTCCGGTTTCTATTGTAGAACCATCTAAAAGCTTAAGCTGTTAGAAAATGTCGACATTTATTAACTTAATTATATCTTCGATATTATCAGCTGACCTCCAGAAATTAAATTGACAACTGATATTGTAGTGGGAGAAAATAATAATAATTTTACCTGATCATAGTTAAGTTCATCTGTATAATTATCTACAGCAACAGTCCCACAGGTTGTCGAAGGAATTGAACTATAGAACGCCTCAAGGCTTCCCATGCTTCGCCAATAATGGGATGTGGCAACACATGATCTAGGTGAATTTATGCTAGACCTCCTTCCTGGGTAAATACACCAACACAACAATGGGATCTAGCTCAACAAATGATTGTGTGGTGGCGAATAAATTATTGACATTTTACTGAAAGATCTTTCATCAAATGATCTTTTCCTTTCAATATAAACAGCTTTTGTTTTTTCCAGCAATCTAGACAAACCATCAGAGCCTTCAATTTCGAATAAAGATGAAATAGATTCGACATGCTTGGCAGTTCCTTTTTGAGAATACACCATGTTAGCCATTTTAAGTACGTTTACAAGACTCCACGATAAAATCTAGAATTAACAAACAGTAGATCTGCATTTAGTTATAGAAGCCAATTTTTAGGTCTAGAAGAAGGGCAAACGGGTGCGCGACGCGCTCACACAGATTTTGAGTAAGGGTCACATGTGATTTAGGTGCTTTTGTTACATAATACTTCTAGTAGTCTTAAAAATTAGCAAACTTTTAAGACTACTAAGAGTATTGCGTAAAAATGGTGTCAATAACTCAATGTCAACTAGAAAGTATTTGGGAGAATGAACTGTATTAATCTTGCACATTGGATTATAACTATTATTTGGAATGCATCATGTAGGCATATTTAGCAAATCTGTTGGAAAAGGAAACAGAATAAGAATAATACATAACGAGACAAACTACAATCCAGAATTTAAACTCTATGATGCACAATCTAACTTTCTAGACACATAAACATATCTCGAGATAGTAAGTGCACGTGGATGACTACCTCTATATTGTATTCGTCTATCATCATACGTATAAAAAATTAAAGGTGCTAGGGAAAACCTCAAAATGATAAAGAACAACGAGCTGAAGAAAAGTGTAAAGGTCCTGGAAAACACCAAGCGTGATCAACCATACTCACCATTCAAACCAATGAACCAACAAAACTAAAACTATACAATGATTTTAACTAGAAAACAGACAACGACCCCTAATCTAAACCATATAAATCACACAAGAAAATATTATTGGTCTAAAGAAGCATTAAAATTCAGTATCCTAATGTATGATACATATCAAGTAACAAAAATGGTGGCATAAAATTTGCTATAAATCTATACATATAAGAGAGGAAATATAAGGATTGGGATGAGAGTGGGGTGGGAGTGGGTCCTTACTCCTTACTGTGGTGCAGTGATGAAGATCGGACATGAAACTGCTAGTTTAGCCCATTCATCTATGACTGAATTAGTTTTCCTGTTACAATGAGCAAATGAACCATCCATCCAATAATTTTTACTATTAACAATACTAGAAATAAATCACTTCTCACTGTTCGATTAATTGGTTAAGATGAGCATTGAGTTCAATCCCAAACTTCATTCTACATAAAGCAGTACAATTGTTGCTTAGAACATTTTCTCTGAAGCAAAAAGACAAGCATTTATCCAATATGTAAGAATTTATTTCATGCAGATACTTTTTTTTTTACAAACTTGAGAAAATTTCGTGACCAAATCTATGTTAGAAAATCAAACAAGAAAATTATCAAGGGAAACTTAATCCGATTTAGGACTGAACAAAACAAAAATAGGAACAACCTTATCATAAACAAGCTCCAAATTCAAGAATCTAACCCATCAATTGGAAATCAACCAAATAGACGGAATCCTCTGGACTAACCTTCTTCGTTAGATACTTGGACTCCAGATCTGAAATCAACCACATAGACAGAAAAGAGTGAAAACTTAATCTTAGCACAAAATAACCACAACTCACAAAGAGACCCGACCTTTCTGGCGAAGAAGAACTACAAAACGACAGATTTAGCCCAAGCTTCATGAATCTCATGATAGCCAGCGGTGGAACTCCCCCTCCTGCATAGATGAACTGTACTAGCGTTTTATGATTTATTTTTGACATTTGAGCTTTTATTTGCTTATGTTTTGAATTTTATCTTTTCTTTCATTTTTCAACGGACAAAGTTGGGTGGTCCCACTCAATTTTGAGCATTAGAGACCAGATATTTATATACTTAGGGACTAGATTTAGTCTCTTCGTCAATTTCAAGGAAAAATTAAGAATAGGCGACCAAATGAAATCTGGTCCGTATAATTGCACTTTTGGTACCGCACCTATTCCAGTTGGGGCGGGTATGAGTATAACTTTAACGGTTAATAGGCGAGTATGGATAGGTGGTGGATTTGTAGTTATATCCGCCTGCCCTGCCCACCCCAAATCCACCCGTCCGCCTTATACTCTCTAACTATAATTTTATTAGTACAACTTTATATTTATCTAAAGCCCAAATAATTTGGCACACATAATTTTAACAGCTCATAACCTAATAATAATAATGAATTTTGAGGATATTCACTTGGGTGGTGGAGCGGGTGTAGATTTAGGAATATACCCGCTTAGGTGGGTATGGATGTTAAAAATGTACCCGCCACCCGGTGATGGGTATAAAATTTTCTGGTGGGTACGGGTGCGGGGGAGGGGTAACCCCGCTCAATTGCCATCCATAACTTTTGGGACCAGATTCGCAACTTGTCTCTAAAAGTTGGTCGATATTGACCAGATTCGCAATTCAAGTAATTAATTATTTCCTCCGTTTGCTTTTATTTGTTCATTTTTTACTTTGCACACCCCTTAAGAATTAATAATGAAGTATAGTTTACTATAATACCCACATTAATTGGTGTATAATCTCAGTAGACTTGAAAAATAGATAACTAATGTTAAGGGTAAAACAAGAAAAAAATTATCTTTCCATTAATATGCTAAATCGGACAAGCAAAATTTTAAAATTTATTTTTAGTAAGTAATCCCTAATTTACGTAACCATCTACTATTAGAAGTTCTCCCATTATTCTATTCTCAATAGTTTGCTTTGCAAGTCATCTCTCGAATCTCATAGTTCCAAGTCCTATTAGGTTACTACTTCTTCTTGACGTCTATATATAAAATGCAGATTTCTAACCTTCAACTTAACTCATTAAAAGACATATTGTTAAACTTACAAATTTATACATCCATCTCAATCTGTAACTTTTCTAAACTTTTCAACATTATGCCTAGGGTTCCCTTCAGCAGCGTTCTCCTTCTCAATCTCAGGTAAGTAGAAAAAGACTTCCTCTCCCTGTCTCCCACCATGCCTATCTTTATTTTTTAATGTTTCTTCCCTAGAACATTGAAAATTATATATTCCCTCTATTCCAATTTATGTTACACTAATTCCTTTTTAATCTCTTAAAAAGGAATGATACCTTCTTTCTATATATTGAAATAATTATAGCTTTAAATTTCTCAGCTACATAAATATTGTTGTGACATGTTTTTGTTGGAAATTTGTCTTTGATGGGGGTTGCGTCCACCCATCTTTAATGACTTAAACACTCGGGTTCCGCATGTTGGAGTCTTTGGTTCTTCACACGTGCATAATCTACTAAGTGAGTAGATGACCGTAGGGCCAATGATCGTCAAATTTCGTTAAGAAATGAAAGAGATATTGGTCCACTAAGTAAGGTGTTTGAGACATGAAAATATGGTGTAGGACAAATCTACCACATCGGTGGGAAAAATGAAGAATTGTTCTTTTTATAAGCCTCAAAATTGGATAAGGGTTTGAGACCCCAAGGGATAACCCATGTGTTTGAAGGATGGAGGGCCAGGTATGCTTGGGTTTAAGGCTAGCCCCACACACGCGCCGCCGCCGCCCATCCGGTCCGGGCTTCTGGGCTACTTCTGATTTCTGCCTCTTGGGCTGGTTTTGAAGCTTTGAATCTCCATTACTTGTCACTTGAATTCAGCCATTATTTTGCTGATTGTAACCCCTCAATAAGTGTCATTACATGGCTATTAAAAGTCATTAGTTGGCTAGTTGAGAGGTCATCCTCCTAAACACTATATATTGAGACCTTACTCTTATTTGAGGGCAGCAAAAAGATAAGAGAGCAGACAGAAAAAAGGAAGATAAGACTTTTGAACAAGAGTAGTCCAGAAAAGTTCTTCTTGTTCCTCTAAATTTTCATTCTTCAGCAAGTCATTTCATGTTTGTTTTCTTCGTCAGAATCAACCTATTTGCTTTGTAGTGTTGATTAGTTATTGTTTTATCTTGGGAGACTATTTTCCGCTAACGTAAAAGCATATATATGGGGCAAACTTATCTTAAATACAGAGAGTCATCTCTCGACTCAGCCGGTGGTGTTATGATTATCTAATTGGTTGCTAAGTGTTTTAGGTGTGAACTTGAAACTCAAAATACTTTAACCGTTCTGATTCTCAACGGTTCTACAAGCCATAAGTGTAGCAGTTCATGTTCTTGTATTTCTAAATACAAGATCAGATTTGAAGTTCTAGTACAAGATTAAAAGATTGACAACTTCTTATTATAATCTTTATTGTTTATCCTTTCGAAGCATTTGTAATAGTTATTTACTATTCCCGTACTGTTTTATTTCCCAACAGTTTTACAGTACTAATATATAGCTATCCATGCACATAGAATAATGGTGGTTAGTTGAACATCCTTCGTCGAAACTTATATTTTGTGTAATATAAAAATATACCAAGTATATAGGTCAAAAAATAATTTCTATACTTATATATATATATATATATATATATATATATATATATATATATATTAAATCTTGAACGTCCTTAAAGCGAAATTTCTGCCTTCACGACAGTTGAGGATTAAAAATTCCAAAAAAAATAAATTTCTTGTAAATTTGGTGTCCAGTCAAACATGAACGAAACGTGAAAGTAATTGGCTATATTTTTTATAGGTGCAGGAGAGGATACACAGTAGCAGCGGAGAGTTTGAAAGAGAGGACTGTTGCTTCTAATATCAGGAAAGTGACCGAGTCTTCATCTTCTTCTTCTTCTTCGTCTTCAAAAGGTGTAGAGAATAAGGAGATATTTTGGATGAGAGATCCCAAGACTGGAAATTGGATACCAGAAACTCATTTCAATGTCATCGATGCCGCAGAGTTACGAGAGAAGTTTCTACCTTCCAATAGAAAATTTACAATGCCAAAGGCATAGCATAGTTAACCTAGCTTTAATATAATTTTTTCTGTCGTGCATGTAAGGTGGGTGTCTCCTAGTATATGTTGTATATCTAGCCTCCCAACTTTAATTTGCTTGAATTAATACACTACTGTTCTGACTTTATCATTCAATAAATGCAAAAGAGTGAAAGACTTTAAACGTTTTGCAGTTTCGTTGTTTTATATACTCACACGATATAAAGAGGTAAATTGGGTCATCCAACATTTTAGCTCTCATAAAGTTTGTCTAACCTACAGAAACTACTTTGTATGGAACATTTTTTTTAGTTTAAACTTTGTCTCCATTGATTATTGATTAGCAAAACCTGTATGGAACAGGTTAAATAGACGTTTCTTGCAGTTGATTCATGATTGTATGAAAATAAAAGAGCATAAAAATAAAGAACACACAATTTTACGTGAAAAATGACTCGAACGATATAAACACTGCAGACTACGACACACACCCTATGGGATTTCAACTAACCCGTTCCACTAAAACAGCGATCTAAATTCAAATTACACTAGTAACCCTGAAGAGATTACCCCCCAAGTCATTCACCCTAACAATCACTCAATTGTTGCTAACCGGAAACAATGTTACTCCAACAAGTTTCGACCTTAAAATGCTTCTACAATAAGTTGATACAGTTACAGCTCGGTAGCTTAATACACAAATTAAACTGGACTCAAGACAAATTGACAACTGTATGATGATCACTTTGTCCGATCCAGTCATCCAGCATTGCACGTGGGGAAACTTTTTTCAACCAGAAATGTATTCCGGTATATCCATTTAGCATAAAATGACTCTTATATATTTTTTCTTATCATAAACCAAATTCTAATTGCTTGGTTCTAAGACAAATTGTTTTACCAAATCTATTTTCCACTGGATCTGCAATTTCTTACAAAATAAATTGGGATTTTTATACAAATAACCGGTCAAATTCACTAAATTTCCTAACCAGTATATAGATTATACACGGATTATACATATGTTATATATCCATCTACCGGTTATTTTTAGTTTAAGTAGTTTAGTGCGCGACTATTTAAGTTAATTCTTAAAATAAATTCAAAAAAAAAACTTTTCATACAATTCAACGCGTATAACATTCGTATAGTATATCCTCGGTCTATTACAGTATGATTTTAGTTTAAGTTGTACAAGTCCCACATGAATAGTATGCTCAATAAAATCACTAACTTTTTTCACAAAAATGTACTTTAAAAAGTACACTTTGTTTGGCAAGGGCAAGTGCACAGATAGTCGATTACAGGACTGCTATTAAAGGCATAATAAAAAATTACAAAATATTCAATATTTGGCCGTTTTAGAATCAACTCACGTGACTGAAGTTGAAAATGCGGGTCTAAAGTTACCTACCAAGCAAAACATCAATCAAAATGAAGTTTGGCATATTGCTTTTGTTATTTGAACTTCCAAAATATCTGAACTCTGAAGTTTGACATGTTACTCGTGCAATTTGAACTTCAAACATTAGGTCCCAAGTTAGGATTGGCAGCTCCCAACTCAGATTCATATGTATCTTATGTACTCTTACTTTGGTCATAGTTACACACTTGAGTACATAATAAGTATTACATAGTTCTTTGGTTTAATGCAAAGTCCGAAATCATGTGGTGCCATTGAATTGAAGTAGTTCATTGTAAGCACTTCCTTAATTTTACTAAGTGCATTCATCTTTAATTTCCTTCAAATTGGAAAGAGACACCTACAGTGAAAGACATGTGATAATGTTAGGCCAGATCCATATATATCCTATGTCTTCTGAAAGTTACCAAGAACAACTTCTTATAAGGTTGCAGTCAATCAGCTGTGATTTTCCTAGAAATATAGTAGTAAGAGTATTATGTTTTCTCCTAAACAATGAAAAATAAGACAACACATGGTCTTTGTTGTTTACTACCAACAGGTGCTATACCGAGTCTTAAATTATTAGCAAACAAAATATTTGAAACATATAATATGACCCTGGGCAAAAGGCGAATGTTCGAATACATACTACATACCTCTCACTAATAGATGATTCCATTGCCCTTTCATTTGCTGCACTCGTAACTCCAGTCATGGTCCCTCAGTGTTCCCGGCATCATAATCCAGATCTATTCATGGGCATTTTACATTATCAGGGGATCATTTATATGTCAATGATAGGAAATGCAAAGTTTTATTTATATTTGAAAGTAAATAAATGAAGCTGTAAGCAAACATAGATAATCTAGTGAGCTTAGAGCAATAAGCAAAAAAAAATGCATTCACAAAGAAAGAATGTTTTTTACTTGCAAAGATCAAGGCGAGGCCAAGTTATTAATGTCCTAAACTACCCAGAAAAAACTGTAGTTGCACAGTTGTTGACTGATGAAGAAATAATTGAGAGCGTTATGGGAACTGATAAAAGTGATGAAGATGATGATGAAAGTTCTACAGTAAAGCCTCTTCGCGAAATGAGGGTATTAATAATTTCTTGTTGAGATATGAGAAAACAACACCAGAAGTTCTTACAATGATAAGAAAAATTAGAGATGAGATTCAATGTGACATTATTTCAACAAAAAATAAAAGACAATTGAGTCATTTTTCAAAATTCTTCATAAATCACTCATGTATTATGTAGTATATAAGGAATTATTAATTTATATTTTACATGGGATCTATATGAGTAATAAAAATGTATTATCATATAAGTTTATTGAATTATTAATTTAGCACGTTATCCCGAGTCGGGACCGGCCAAAAATATTATCTAAGAGAGTTTATTAAATAATCGAGTATTAATTAATAGAGTTTCTACTGCAGTTGCTAGCAAGGTCATCAAAGCTTGCTCTTATGCTAGTACCATTCTTTTACTGGAAGACATAAAGGCCAGCCCGGTGCACTAAGCTCCGGGGAAGTGCCGGACCACATTGTTAAATATACATCAGATATACACGTGTATATCGGATGAATAGTGGTTCTCGGGTTATTGTAGCAAAGCCCACAGTTGGGCATTTTTTGTATATAAGGTGTATATTTTTTTCTTGTACCTTAATTAGCCTTGTACACTTACCATAATTGTATAGTTAGTCTCCAAATAGAATAAAGTTTTTGAAGTAGAATAGGAATAGGATTTCTCTATTATGAAAATATGTAAAGTGTATATATTCTCTTTCAATTAATAAAAATAATCAACGGATTATTTCTTTCATGGTATCAGAAGTCTATGTTATTTTTTTCTCCTAAATTTTCCGTCCACCTTGCTCATCGGAGTCCGGCTTCCCTTCCCCAGTATTCCTTGTCGTCGGTGGTCCTTTTGTGTTTTGTGTTTTCTTTTCAAAACACCTATTGTTCTTTCGTTATGTCGACGACAAAGAACTCGTTTCATCCTGTCTAGTTGTTTCTAACATCAAGAATCATCTCCCTCTTATTCTTGAAATAGAAAACGTCCAATATGCGACGTGGGCCAAGTTGTTTAAAATTCAACCTCGCTCGCATCAAGTCATCCATCACATAATCCCGCGGCTCCTGAGGATACGGAGTTGCCTAAACGCGAGGATGATCTTAAGTTATGTACAACACTTGATGTCACTGTTCTTCAGTGGATTTACTCCACTATCTCTACTGACCTGTTGCAGACGATTATTGAGCCAGACGCTACCGCGATGGCCTCTTGGGATAGGCTGTGTGACATATTCTAAGATAATCAAAATTCTAGAATTGTTACCCTTGAGCAGAAATTTTCCCGTACACACATGGAAATTTTCTTGAATGTTTCAGCTTATTGCAAAGGGTTGAAGCCGCAACGTTGGTGCGCCCGTTAGCGAAGATCGTCTCATTCTACAGATGGTTGCTGGCCTATGTGGCGTTGGAACTCTACTTCGTCAAAGTAACCCTCTCCCAAAGTTCTATAAAACCCGTTCCATGCTTACTTTGGAAGAAGCCGGTTTTGCTAAAAAGGCAGCTACGCCCTAGTCATGATGACGTCCTCCACCAATTCTCCGGGTTTTATTGATAATTCGGGCCAAAACCGTGCTCACGGTGGCGGCAACAATAATAGAAAAAAATAATGGGGAAAACCACGGTGGCAAACACGGTGGTATCGACGGCAGTGGTCCCACCCCAACAGCAGTGGGCCACAGTCCAACTGGTCCCAGTCTTGGCCCCCTGGCCATGGGCCTAGGCTAGTGGGCAGTGGCCCAACAGTCCCGATTCTCGGGCCCCTGCAGCCCAAGGCAATTGGGCCCAGTTCCAGCCACAATTTCGGCCCAGCTATCCGAGCCTAGCTTCTGTCCAGAGGTCCCAGCTATCCGAGCCTAGCTTCTGTCCAGAGGTCCAGTGTTGGCCTGGGTCAGCATGGAGGCAGGCCTGGCCCCACTAGGCCCATCATGCAACGGCCCCCACTCCTACCGACATTGAAGCCGCGATGGACACTCTTGAAATAAATCATTCGGACCCAAATTGGTACATGGACGTCGACGCCACTACTCACATGACGACTGACTCAGGTACTCTATCGTCTTATTCCAATTTGAATAACAATCGTGGTATAATTGTTGGTAATGATAATTCAATTCCAATTCGAGGTTACGGTCATAAAACGTTGCCTCCCCCATCCACCCCTTATTTTGAAAAATACTCTTCACGCTCCTAAATTGATTAAAAATTGGTGTATGTCCGTAAATTCACCACTGATAATTCTGTTTCTGTCGAATTTGATCCGTTTGGGTTTTTTGTGAAGGATTTCAAGACGGGGAGTCCTCTCGTGAGGTGTGATAATAGGGGAGATCTTTATCCTATCACGCGAAGTTCCGGTTTCTCGAGTCAAGCCTTGCCATCAGCTTTTACAGATCTTGCACCTTCTGTGTGGCATGCTCGTCTAGGTCATCCGGGGTCGTCTATTTTGTCTTACTTAGATAAAACCAATTTTATTTCTTGTAAGGATACGCGTTGTACTCCGAATTGTCAATCTTGTTCTTTAGGAAAAATTGTTAAGTTGTCATTTGTAGACTCTAATTCTCATACTTTAATGTCATTCGATATTATTCATAGTGATTTATGGACATCTCCCGTTCTTAGTTCTTTGGGTCATCGCTATTATGTTCTATTTTTGGATGATTATTCTAAGTTTTTATGGACTTTTCCTATAGCGAAAAAATCTCCAAGTTTTTTCCATTTTCTTAAAATTTAAAGCATTCATTAGAACCCAATTCGAACGAAAAATTAAAAATATTCAATGTGATAATGGCAAAGAATGTGATAATGGGGTGTTTCGGGAGTTTTGTGCTACTAATGGGATCAATTTTCTTTTTTCTTGCCTTCATATGTCGTCACTAAATGGGTAAAGTCAAATGCAAAATTCGTACCATTAATAACGTTGTCCGAACTTTATTGATTCATGCTTCCGTACCCCCTTCTTTTTGGGGTCATGCTCTACAAATGGCTACATATCTTCTTAACATTATTCCTTCCAAAGGTTTGACATATTCATCCCCCTTCAAATTTTATATAATAAGACTCATTCGTATTCTCATCTTAGGGTCTTTGGGTTCTTGTGTTATCCACTCTTTCCGTCCACCACAATTAACAAACTTCAGGCCTGTGTGTGTTTTTGGGTTATCCATTAAATCATCGTGGAAATGGTGGTGGTGGTGATTGGATAAAGCTCTCTCCGACTATTACATCTCATTAGAGGTATACCCGTCATGAAATCCTTCATAGAAAATCCAAAAGGATAAAGTTACATACACCCAATTATCAGTTATGAATTTTCGGACAGACACCAAATTTTTAATTAAGTGAGGGCATGAAGTACATTTTTAAGGACAAGAGGGGGATGGGGGGACTTGTGTGACCATAACCACGAATTGGAATCGAATTGTCATTACCAACAACTATGCCACGATTATTGCTCAAATTAAAATAAGACGAGAGATTACATTATGCGAACATCATATGAGACATGTCGGGGGATTTATTCCAAGTGTATGCATCCTGGTCTCAATATCCGTAGGTGTCGGATCAGAAATTGGGCCAGCAACAGTGAAGGTCTACCGAGGCCGAGGCCCAGCAAAGCTCTGGCCGAACGGTGAATCGGGCCTCACCGAGAAGTCGGAAAGGAGCATAGTCGTGTTGGGCCATCGGTCACCGCCGCCAGCCCCACGACTGCTGGCTTGGGCCCAGCGCCGCGGTACCGCGTGGCCCAACCGACCCATTGTCATTGCGTCCACCGCAGCCGCCATTGTTCCGACCATTGCCGCGGCCGCGATTCTTGCCATTGTTTTTCTGATTTTGACCTTTTTTGCCGCCGTCGTTGTTACGATTTTGGCTAGAATTATCCGAGAACGAATGAGGGTCATCAGATGTGGCCATCATCATGACGGAATTTGCTCTGGTAGCCACATTTTTTAGCTAAGTCTACATCTTCTAATGTGAGAATGGAACGAGCCTGGTAGAACGGTGGGAGAGAATTACTTTGACGAAGAAGCATCCCAACGCCATTATAGGCCTCGGATAGGCCTGCAACCATCTGCAGAACAAGACGATCAGTGATAACGGGCGCACCAACGTTTTTGAGTTGATACGACAATTCCTTCAGCCTTTTACAATAGGCGGAGACATTCGAAAAATCCTCCATGTTGACATTGGAAAATTCCTGCTAAGAGTGACAGCACGAGAATTTTTGTTATCTTGGAATATATCGGTCACCCTATTCCAAGTTTGCATCGCCGTGGCGTCGGGTTCAATAATAGTCTGCAAGCGGTCTATAGAGATAGTGGAATAAATCCACGAGAGAACGGTAGCATCAAGTGTTGTCCATAACACAGGGTCATCCTCGGGGTAGGCACCTTCTCCGTGCATGTGACTGAGGGAATGATGTGAGGAAGGACTTGATGCGAGCGTGCGTGAACTTTAAATAATTCCACCCACGTAGCGTATTGGACGTTTTTCATCTCAAGAACAATAGTGATGTGGTTCTTGATGTTGGAGACTGTATGGGCAGGATAAAACATGTTCTTTGATGTAGACATGATGAAAGAACAAGAGGAGAATAAGGGATTTGGAAGAAATAATTTGGGAGAGAAAACGAAAAAAAAACTATAGGCCAACGGCCTGATTCTCGGTTTCCGTGGAAGAAGGGCAGCGGAAGGTTTTTGGGAGAATGTATTTTTGTCCTAGACTTCTGATACCATGAAATAAATAATCCCTTAATTATTTTCATTAATGAAAATGTCTATATATACAATATACAATCTCTAAATATGTTAAATCATATTCCTACTATAATACTAATATCATAATTACACTTGTACAAGAATTCTACAAAATATGATAAGAAACCTAAATATCCTAACTATACACTTGACAGTGTATTCTTTAATTAAAAGAATAAAAAATGGAATCAACAATGATAAGAAAAGAATTAATAATAATACCTTGCGCCTTTGGTGTGTGGAAGACGATAATAGACACCATAATGACCCAAATCTTGAACAGTAGCCCCAGAATCACCAAGGTAAGATAAATTGACTATCTTCTCAAAGTGCCTTTACCAGTTGCTGATAAAGATTATCCTGCTGCATCCCGAAAAGGAAAATGGCAACAGGAAACTTCAAATAAGTTAACTGAGGCATAATGATAATATCAAACAACTTGAATGCTGCACAATCCACTTCAAAATTTAAGTTAATTTTCGTAAGACGTCTAAGTTTGCACTAATTAATTGGTTACAAAGACAAAATTCATCAAAGAAACACAATGAATGCATGCGCAAATCAGGCAGTTACTCTTAGCTAGAAATTATATATATCCAAAAGAATAGTAAACTAAGATACACATACCAAGTTGTGAACCAAGAGAAACCCAACCTATACTCATCAAAGTTAGCCTGAATCTCAAAGAATTGAAGAGAGAAATAAGATAGGAACTCAGAAGAACAAAATCAGAGCAAACATCATAGCAGAAAGACCGAATTTCGATCTGACTGAGATAGTATCGGGTTCGATATGTTATTCTATTTACATTGTAAGATATGGTACACGTGTTCCATGGAGAAAAAATGGTACACGTGTCTCACAATAATGCTGTACATTGCCCCAACTTCACTAATGAAATAGATAAGAGTATAAAAGTAATAAAAAATTGAAAAGTTCTCTTATTGCAGCAAAGAGTACAATATTTTATGCATGTGTTCGTCCCTCAACTGTCATTTCTATAATAAGAGGTAAAAAAAACTTCAAACTCGTTGTTGATTTTTGCCAACTCTGTTCAGATATATTTGTATATCTATATGTACTTCAAAGAACATTAGGCAGTCACCATTAGCATATACAATACAATGGATCTTGAACTTAAAATTCACTTAACTGCGTTACTCTGTTGCGGTAACTAGCAAGTTTGAAGAAAAATCATTTCTTTACAGATTGGTATGATTTGGATTAATTAATCAGTAGCACCCATCTTATGCATCTTTACTGTGCCATTAGTTGATTGACATCAAATTTTCCAGAACAACAATTATCTACACTCGGAAGTCTGAACTAAAAGACTGATTATCATAGCTATAACCCAATCTTACCAGTCAAAAATCAAAATTAATCATCTCTAAGGCAACTGCATCGGTGAATTCTCAACATGCTGTATCAAATGTACTTCAAAGGACAGTGAGATGGTTAAGGATAAATTTGCTATTGATCTTGAGTTCAATATCACGTTAATGAACTGAATGAGTAGTGATCAGCGACTACTGATTTTATTTTAGTATTTTCTCTGACTCCCTCCACTTCTCTCTTTTCAAGTGTTTCTTAGGTGTTGGATGGCTTGAACTCGAAATTCACTTGGTTGCATCATTCTGTTCCGGTAAATAGTTAGAAAGGAAATAGGGTAATGGGAGACGATACAAAACAATTGGAATGAAATGGCAAAAGGAATTTCAATCTGCAAATATTACAACTTGTTTTTACAATAGGACATGAAAGGAAGGTCCTTGTCCTTTTTCTTCTGGTCATATATATTACTCCTAGAACAACTGAATAATTAGGCTTGTAAATTGTAACAAGATATACTTGTTCTATTTGTTGATGAGTACAACAAGCTGTCTGCCCAGAAACTCTTACTCTGCATAGTCGAATTCAGCAGCATCAGCCATATAAAGTGAAACATCTTTGGAGAAGCTCTATGATTTCTTCATCTCCGGACATTCAACACACAACATAATAAGTTACTTGTCCATTCCCAAATGAATTATTTGTAGGAAATTTAATAATGTGAAATTAAGTTTATCCCATTATTTATGACTCGAACAATTGGGGCCCCGCACGTCGGAAAAGTTGTTTCCACACACGTGCACTCGTAGTGCCAAGTATCGCAAATTCGGTTAGTGAAAGAGATATTGGTACGTAATTAAATGTTTGAGACATAGAATGATGGACGGTTATTGGATAAATAACAAGTATTCCACGTTGTTAAACGAAGAAAGGATTGTGCGAAGTGTAAGATGGTACGGGTCGAAAAGGGCCGCGACGCCCCCCAAGCTGAGCCGCGACGCTAAATGGCCAGTGGCATTCTGGAGCTACGGTGCCACGGCGCTTCCCAAGCAGTGTTTGATCGACGGAATCCCAAAAGTTTGGTTGTTGAGGTGGTTTCAATGGCATTGAATCCACCCAATAATGGTCATTACTTGGACCATTATGTTGCTGCATTACTTGGGGATTAAAGGTCATCTATTACATGGCATTGAATGCCATTATGGGGCATTTGAAAGGCCATCTTGCACACCTATAAATTGAGGCATTTGGCTCAATTCTATGGGGGGAAACAAGAGACACACAAGTTAACAACACCACAAAGAGATCAGATTTTCCTGATAGCAATTATTCTCTTAGCAATCTTCATTATTCGTGTTCTTCGCTGGGATCATTTGTGTAGGCTTTGCACATTTGATAGTTTGTTGTTTTATCTTGGGAGACTATTGTCCACACTTCCGTAAAGCCTATACACGGGGGCAATCTTGTCTTAAAGACAGAGAGCCATCTCTCGACTCAACCGGTGGTGTTGTGATTATCTAATTGGTTGCTAAGTGTTTCAGGTGTGAACTTGAATCTCAAAGGACTCTAACCGTTCGGATTCTCAGCGGTTCTACAAGCCACAAGTGTAGCCGTTCATGTTCTTGTATTTCTAAATACAAGATCCAGATTTAAAGTTCTAGATCAAGATTAAAAGATTGACAACTTGTTGTTGGAATCTTTGTTTTTTACCCTTTCGATCACTGTAATAGTTATTTACTATTCCCGTACATGCTTTAAATTCCAACAAGTTTAAGACAAGATTTATGTATTAGTGCTCGAAAGATGTTTGCCAGCAGATATAGTCCCAAATCTGGCTATGGTTTTCTTCGTGAAAACAGTTCTGTTGACAGTTCTATTAACAGTTCAAACATTGTCTCTGTCAACAACCGTGCTCTCAAATCTGGTCCTAGTGTTGGCTCTCTCTTTGACGATAGTTACAAATCTGTTTCCGTCAAAGGTGGATCTCTGGATCTGATGATGAGCTTCAAGGTACTGCTGATAGCCATGCTAGTACGGCTAAAGATCAAGGACGAGTTGGTGTCACCGCTCCCGAGGGTGGTGGAAACAAGCGCACACGAGAAGCTGAGGATGTCAACTGGGACAAGAGAAGAAGGTTGAAGATGTTGTTCTATCATGTAGCAGGGGGCCTATATCTGTCCCAGATAAAGGATCTAAATTATGGTAAGGAGGATGTGGACACTCAGTCTAACTGAAGTGGGCCAGAATCCAAAAGGTCCAAGTGAATTTATCATTCCTTATCTATAATGTGTTTAGATAATATCTGAATAAAAGTGTGTAAAGCAAGGCTGAGAATATGAAAGAGTTTTCATTAAAAAAACTTATATTCCCTACACTCTAAAATCAGATATTGAATCCTATTCCTTCCCTTTAAAGATTGGACTATTGTAAACAAAACTTAAAAGATCCGTTCTTTTGAGTGTAATTATTAAAAATGTGTAAAGTATGTTAGCACATATGAGGGAGAAAGATCCACTGACTGTGCGAAAACTGTTGCCATTCTTAAGCAAGCGTCAGGAATTGTCTGGGCACCAATCTCAAGGGAAGAAGACTAAAAGATAATGGCTTATCTTAAGACGTTAAACCTGTCACACTATTTGACAGAAGATCCTTCATTTGATAGGATGATATTAGGCACTTATTCGTACAAAGCCTACGGGTGACTAGAGTAGGCCAGAGTTTCCAGGTCTTAAATGATCTGAAAGACCAAAAGAAAGGCAGAAAATAAATTGGACATGCAGTCTGCCAAAACAACTAGAGTGGGTCAGAGTATCCAGATCACATATGATCCGGTTAAGCCCTAACCACGGGCAAGAGGTTGTTCATGTGAAGGAACGCCACCTCTAAAGTAGAAGGGGTTGGAGAGGTTGTCCTCAATGGGACTTCAGGGAATGGGATCACTCTAAAATGAGGTGATACATGTCCCAAACTTGGTTTCAGGGACGTTGTTGGTCAAGCTGGTTTGAGACTAGTCCAACAGGTCTGTAATAATTAAGAATGGTACAGTATGTCTAGTGAATGATATATTTGTAATATGTGCTTCTATGCCATTACACATCATAGATTAAGACACGTTAAATAGAAAGTCATTCAAAAGCTAACTAAGTTGAGATTGTTGCCTTCTGTGATCTGTCGAAATAAACCCTCAAAATAAATGTGAGGTTGGCGAAGAGGCAAAATCACCTTTCCATTCCGTCAAAGGAATAGCGAAAGAAGCACCGCTCCTCTAGAACTTAGTCACTCCTACATGGGTGATTTGAAGTTTGTACAAAATAGAGGGGGTAGACAAGTACTTTGTGACCTTCATTGACGATGGTACAACGTATTGCATCATTTGTTTGTTGAAAAGCAAAGATGAAGCTGTTGGAGCGGATAAGCGCTACAAAGCAGAAGTTGAAAATCAACTAAGCCTACGGATTGAGGAATTCGTAGTGATAGAGGGGGAGAATGTGAAGCATCGTTCATCAAACGACTAATGTGGAATTAAGTTTATCCCATTATTTATGACTCGAACAATTGGGGCCCGCACGTCATAAACGTCGTTTTCACACACGTGCACTCGTAGTGCCAAGTATCACAAATTTCATTAGTGAAAGAGATATTGGTACGTAAGTAAATGTTTGAGACATAGAATGATGGACGGTTATTAGATAAATAACAAGTGTTCCACGTTGGTAAATGAATGAAGGATTGTGCGAAGTGTAAGATGGTACGAGTCAGAAAGGCCGCGGCGCCGCCCGGACTGGACCGTGGCGCTAAATGGCCAGTGGCATTCTGGAGCTGCGGCGCTAATGTGGCAGCGCCACGGCGCTTCCCATGCAGTGTTTGATCGACGGAATCCCAAAAGTTTGGTTGTTGAGGTGGTTTCAATGGCATTGAATCCATCCAATAATGGCCATTACTTGGACCATTATGTTGTTGCATTACTTGGGGATTAAAGGTCATCCATTACATGGCATTGAATGCCATTATGGGGCATTTGAAAGGCCATCTTGCACACCTATAAATTGAGGCCTTTGGCTCAATTCTATGGGGGGAAAACAAGAGACACACAAGTTAACAACACCACAAAGAGATCAGATTTTCCTGATAGCAATCATTCTCTTAGCAATCTTCATTATTCGTGTTCTTCGCTGGGATCATTTGTGTAGGCTTTGCACATTTGATAGTTTGTTGTTTTATATTGGGAGACTATTGTCCACACTTCCGTAAAGCCTATATACGGGGGCAATCTTGTCTTAAAGACAGAGAGACATCTCTCGACTCAGTCGGTGGTGTTGTGATTATCTAATTGGTTGCTAAGTGTTTCAGGTGTGAACTTGAATCTCAAAGGACTCTAACCGTTCAGATTCTTAGCGATTCTACAAGCCACAAGTATAGCAGTTCATGTTCTTGTATTTCTAAATACAAGATTCAGATTTGAAGCTCTAGATCAAGATTGACAACTTGTTGTTGGAATCTTTGTTGTTTATCCTTTCGATCATTGTAATAGTTATTTACTATTCTCGTAAATGCTTTAAATTCCAACATTATTCTCCATTCATCACTCAATATATTATTGTTACACACCTCGAACTACAAGAAAAACTAGGCGATTGCTGGCAGAAACGAGGACCTTCGTCATATCCTTCACAGATGATCTCTCCCTTCTCATCTCTATAACAAACTATCCCCGCTGACCTATCTTCGAATACCTATACATATCAGTCCACATTGAGCAAAATATATATTAAAAGAAAATCTTTAGTACAGATTGGTATATCTTGGATATATCAAAATCTTGAGCTTGATGGTGGAAGCTGATCCGATACAGAGAGGACTAGTAGTAGGAGTACTATAGTTGTTGATTGAGATATTGCTACTATTGCTTGCACGCACCACGAATATTCCATGAGCAGGTGGTTCCCTTTAGGACATAGATGAATTCAGAATAAGTACAGGAGCTGAAAGAAAGTGTCTAACAGCCATTGATCTTGATGCCAAAAAATATTGGAGGAGAAGAGAGGAGAATCCTTAAATAGGGTGCTACTCTTCTTTTTTGTACACTACTACTGCAGTGTCACTTCAGAAAACTATGGCACAAGCCTCTTTTGTGTTTGTAAGCTAAACCAAATGATAAGTTCTATAAAAAAAAAACTAACACTCGCAGTCCTCAAAGGCCGGAAATAAAATTATATTAAGAAGTATCTTTCCAACAATTACTTCTCTGTGACAAAGGATTCGAATTTGCTATAAATATGTTTTCTCAAAAGATAATGAACTATATATAAAACTCTAGGCGGAGATATAGTATGATGCAGGGTTTATCCAAATTCCCTTCGCGGAAAAATTACGCTATATATATAAGATAAAAAATTATTACATATATATTGTTGATGAATCCTCTTAGCTTTTTGGTATGTTTCTTTTTTTTATCTTTTAAATTCCTTAATTGATAATTTTGGTGTTGCCACTGTTTGCATCCGCTTCTTTGCATATACATCCGCCCCTTGTGTCATATCATGATACTTTATTAATAAGTAAATATGGTTCTAGGAATTGGGTCCTATGACTCCTATCAAATTATCTTTTAACTGTTGATGTTGGTGATGACTGATCATCTGGTCAGCTGATAGGATTATTTTTCTGTTCGATTACTTCGCTTGTAGAGTTGTGGTGTCTCTTTATAAGACCATAGATATGGCACTTCTATAGAACCTCTCATTTTCGCCACATATTCTAGGCAAAAAAAACAAAAGGAAGTTTAACGTTACATAGATGATATGACTTATGAGAAGGAAGGCACCACTAAGAATGGAGAAACGTAACCGGACATAGTTGGATGGCAAAGGAGGAGAACTTAAAATCCAGCTGAAGATCTGCAGCGTGGGTTCGAAACCTGGTGGGAGCAATTTGTTCTCTTCTGGGGTAGAACCTTGTAGGTGATATCAGTTGCTCTGTTCTCAAATCCTGATCATTCAGGCACATTCCTCAATTGCTTGATAGTAGTGCTTGATAGTAGTGCTGAGGGACGGGACTACCTATCTCCAGAAATAGTTGACGTAAGCTGGAAAGCTGGATATCAAAAAAAAAAGAATGGAGAAACAATGAACTGGATTTGCATGATCTTAAGTTCTGTCACGGAACTACTAGTTACGTATTTGGCTCAGTTAGTATTTTTCTTTATATGCGGAGAAACAAATACATAATCTAAAAATGGGGGTCACACTATTTACATGCTTTATAAAAAGTGAAATATAACAATAAAGTTTCTCAAGAGAAGAAAAAAATATTATTTTTTTCCGGAAGAACAGAGGACGATCTATGGAGCTTTTCTTTTGTAATAAACTGATAATGAACTGAATCCACTGTTTTAGATTTGCATATATGATAAAATTGTGATGATTTGAGATGCTGATGCACTAGATACATACATGATAAATGTAGTTTTTTGTTGAAATTTTCATGGTTGCAAAAATCACATTTATATCTCAACTGAACATCTGGGTTTGGGATAAATTAACAGCTACAGTTTGAGCACAAGCTTACGCTCGTCGACTACAAGGAAGGAGCAATCCCCAACCAGAAAATGTGAAACAAAACCCAGAATTCGTGACATCACAGTCCTAACAGTTCGACTATAGAAGTAGGCAAACAAACATTCGCAGACAGGAGTCAATCGGCTCTGCTTATTCAAAATTTCTATTATTAGGTTCCGCTGGAATGCACTCTCTGATTCCTTAGCCGCGGAATACATCCATGAACTTCTTATGGAATTCTGTAAGACGAGTTACGATAGCTGGTATCTTCTCTTCTTGTGGTAATATTGTGCACCTAAAATGCCAGGTTCCAGGAACCTATACAAGCAAGAACCAAAATACTGTGAGATAGAGACTAACGTGTAAGAGATAATTAAAAATGCGTACTTTTTCTCCAACAATATTTTATCATTCAAGTGAAAGAGTCGTGTAAATTTGTTGAAAATGGTCGGTGACAATTACCAAAAATATCAATATTACTAATGCCATTGACTAGATGGTGAAGCTATAAATGTATGAAATTACCTGGCGAAATCCAGAGCCTGGAACAACAACGATTCCAGTGGCATTTAGAAGGTGTTTAGCATAAAAAGCGTCTGGCGCAGTTTTAGCTGCTTCTGCTGCTTTTATTGCTTTGTCGGGTAAGTTAATACACGGAAAGAGATACATAGCCCCTTCTGCTCTATTGCATGTCACTCCTTCCAAACTATTCAGTGCATCTTCTAGTGTCTTGATGGCATCGTTAAAAGAGATGCAAAAAATGGATGAGAAATAGAAAATTTAACAAGTTAACAGATATAAACTCAAAAATGAATCTAAAATATGATTCTACTGGAGCAAATTTCAGACATCATTTGGCTTGCTATATTAGGCATTTCTATAGTCGGGATCAATTTCTCCTACATGTCAATTCTCACTAACCTTTGCACGTCTCGCCAAGGACGAGAGTATTGCTTCTTTCTCGGCAGAAAAAGACTCGTATGATTCATCTCCTACCTGCATATAACCATGCTCTCAGCATTAACCTTTTCCTCTTTGGGGAATAAGCAAGGCAGGAACATACTATTAGGAAATAGAAATAAAGACCTTTGGAGAACTCATGATGAGGCTTGCAAGTATCTGACCAGAGATATTGGAACACAGATTGACAGACGCCAGTTTGTATATCTGTTCCCTCACTTCAGGGCTAAAACCAGTGATCTCCATGTAACCTCCTCGCTTTCCACACTCTCCATAGAACCCTAAAGCCACCAAGGTAAAGAAAAAGATAAGAACAAAAATTTATTTGCATTTGGAAGAATATAAAACCATGTCCCCTTAAACCGCCCCGACACACCACCCAAAGCAATAAGAGAGGCAAGATAAAGTGAAATACGTACCTTTTGACACAGATTGAAAAGACACTAAAGATATATCCTTTTCCCCATATCCCATAGAGCGGGTAATTTTCTTAAAGGAGTGGAATTTCTTGTCAGGCACATAAACATTTTCTTGATAGACCTGTATGAGTTCCACAAATAATGAAAGAGAAATACAATGTTGAAGTTTAATACAACCCTAGATTGCTGAGAAATGCAAAATCTGACAGTGCGAACTTTTGAAAAACAAGTTCAGAGTCACTGCTAATCAAGCTCCTGAGGAAGCAAAAGAATTAGTAATATCAAACATAGTAGCACTTTAGAGGATAATTGACTTACTTCATCAGCCAGAAGGACAAGGCCTTCCCTCTTGCAGAACTCTACAATTTCCCTTTGGTTGGCTTCACCAAGAACCTATAGTTAAGCAGACGAAAATATTAGTGTCATATGAAATGGTTAGATAGGATTTTTTTTTTCTTTTATCCTTTTTTTACACTTTTGTGGGAGCGGGGAGGGAATCATATTCCATTGCAGCAGTCTTCTGTCAGAAATGTATATTATATTATTGTGTTCCCTTTTCTGAAGAAAAGTCATAAATGAGCCTTCCATTATCTATTAAAAGCCTACCTGCCCGGTTGGGTTGCCTGGATTGATCACAACCAGAGCCCTAACATCAATACCCTTAGATTTTGCAGTTTTCAACTGATTCTCAAGCTCTGAGATCTCAAGCCCCCATCCTGTTTGTTCATCAAGATAATAAGGAACCTACAAAACAAGATGAAATGCTAATATTAAGAACTTCCCAATGAATTACCTTTCAAAAATCAAATAAAGGGCCTTTCGAGAATAAATTGATCAGATTAATGTGTGCACTAGTGGTACTTTCACAAAGAAAAGTCAAACTAGGCCTTCAGTAATATTTCTATAGGCATCAATCTTCAGTTCCATTTTCAGCCAACTGTGCAACTAGCATAAATCAATTTTATTTGAAGTAACAGCACGTACAAGAGTTCCACCATGGAGGGCGATTGAAGCAGAGTAAAGAGGATACTGAGGAATGGGACAGAGAATTCCATCATTCTCTGACCTGATGAGAAGCTGCATCATCATGTGAACCTGAATAAAAGGGTAAAGAACCAACATTACCAACTAAGTCAGATTTGCTATAAACTACTTTCTTCAAAGCTGTGAAGATAACAAGGACATAAATATAATCTACCGCTGGGCTTGCACCATCAGTCAAGAAAAGATCATTTGGATCAGCAGGGAAACCATCACGAGCTTCAATACCAGAAGCGATTGTGTCGCGTAATCCTTTGATACCCTATATTTAGGGAACACAATAAAAAGTTTTATATTTATCGAACCTACATAACACTATGCAAGCTGAAACAATCTCATGAGAAGACAGTCACCTGACTGTGGCTGTATGCACCAGTTGCTCTTCCAGGAATTTGGTCAAGGATCTGGAAAGCTCGTTCTATGGCATCCGCACTACAAAAGCAAAAAAAATGAAAGACAGCAATTGCAATTTCTCAAAGTCTACAACAAGTTTCATATTGTATATTCAAGATATCTCCTTTTCCTGACAATGGTAGCTCAGCATAACAGAATACTCCTCACACCAAAAAATCCTGTCAAGGTAATTTCATTTGAGAAATAAAAATCCTAAAATGTTGCTGAACCAGAAGAAGATTTGAAGCTGATGAAGGTTTTTTTCTTCACTCTTTCTCAACAGTGACCTGGGCTTTCTAAGAGAAGCCGTAAGGGAAGACCTTTTGTTTCTCAATGGGCGATGCTTCTATGCCTCGTGGCCTGGGGGTGGGGCTTTGCAATTTTCAATATTTTTACAAGTACAATAATACATGGAAAAAATTCAACAATGAATATATTTAAGACTTGCAAGAAGTTGATAAAATATATAGCGAATAAAGAACTGAAAGATTATGAACTTTTTCAATGAAAATAAAAACAGTGCAGATCAATATCGAAGCAAATTATTGCATGACAATATTGCATTCCTTTGCCACTTCGATTACACCCACAAATATCTCCCAAGAGACCGAATAAGTTGTAGTTTTAAAGTTCAATCTTTAAACCAAATGTAGACATCAATCATTTCAACACTTACAAATAATTAGTAAAATTAAGCTTATAAAGCTCGTCCTGTGCATCTTGGGCTTATGAAGTGTGCTCCCGGATGAAATTGCACTCTACACATGTCCCACGGAGCATTTTCTGAATATCCCACCATGAATATTTCAAAAGACTAACTGTTACTATGAATAAGGGGCAAGCAAGGAATTCTGATTTAGTATGCATTTGAATGAACTAGGAAGACTTGCAGAAAATAGTTCTCATTAGTGTTTCATTGTATTTTGGTAGCTCATATTCAATGATGTAGCTCATTTTTCCCTCACTTGCATAGACTTAACAAGGACTTGTTCTAATGAGTTGAACATTTTGAATAAGAAACAAAAAGGCAGTCATCCAAATGTTGAATTGACTTCTGCATAATACTCACAGAACAATAACATAGAAGATGCTGATTCCTGCTACTTATATAAAATCATATCATCTCCTAACCGTATAGACTACTGACATGGAATTTGCTGGTGACAGTCATGTTACAGAATTCAGTTATCTATGAAATTAGATGCATAAATCATTTCACTCAACTAGAAAATGCAGAGGCCAACAAACTTCATACCTGAATAGACCCTGTGTTTCACTTTTGTCCAAAATGGATGGATGATCACACAATGCAAGGACCTAACATTGAAAGTCTACTTTAGAAATCACTGTATGAGTGAACTAACTTATCCAGAAAAAAGATAGAGCAATTGATGCCCACCTCTCTAAAGAAAGTGATAGGCTGCTGAGCCAGTGATTGAGGATTTCCAATATTGCAGTATAATATCTGCATGTAATCAGATGAATGAGTACAGAATAAATTTAGGAAACTTAAAAGGTTCTGGATGGTGCTTCATTTAGGTCATCGACTTCTGACATATGTAGTTTTGTAAGAATAGTTCTATTGGTGATTTAGTCCCGTGACCGGCATCAATTACATAAATGGGAAATGAAGCATTTATATTGTTAAAGCAAAAACAGAAAGAAGAAAGCCAAGTTTACAAGAGTTAGTACCTCATCAAAGGGATGAGAACCTGGATTATCCTTGAGGTCTTGCTGCAATTTCTGCATTCAAAAAGAAAAATGAAAAAGGACTCTGTGAATATATACAAGTTCTTTAAATTTATGAAATTCAGCAGATCCAGATAACAATGGCTCAATCAACAGAAGTCTCAAATGTAGACTCTACAGGAATCAACAACAAAAGCCATGAACTACCTGAGCAAGTGTGACAATCTCTCCACGGACAGCATACTCACATTTCAAAACCTGAACCCAACAAAATTAACCAGAAATAAAGTTGTATCAGTCAAGTACTCAAGTAGCGTAAATTCGAGACAACAGCTCAAAGTACAGTATATAAGTAAACTGGCTAAAACCACAGCATTTAAGTTGCTCTAGAAAGCGTCAAATCAAAAGCTTGAATGCAACAATAGGTCATATATCAATTTTAAAATTTTTGATCAGTAAATAATAGAGTAATAACTTTTATACAAACTAGTCTCTACGAATGTGCGTTGCACATTATTCCCTATCAATTTATCACACAAAAAAGAATGTTAGGTAATATTACTTGTAATTACATTATATTACAAAAATGTTATTGACATTATATTTAATAGTGAGGTAAAAGATGATATTAAAAAATTTAACATTCCCACTTATTTTTCCTGATATAATACAAAAGAGTCCTTCACTAACTAAAAAATAAACTAAGCCAAACGTGTTTAATTTTAATTGAATTCTTAAAGTTATAAGGGGAAATACATTTTTTTAAGAAGGAACCAAATTGTCTTCATGTTGAGTCTTACGTTTTCCTGGTATTAGTTTACACTAATTACTATAAACTTTATAGGAAGCAAAACTAAAAGCAATTACACTCTATCCTAAATATTGGGTGATATTTTTAATATTACAATTATATCCTACATTAAATTGCTTCTTTTATTAACTTTCGAAGGGCATAAAAGTCATTTAATATTTTAAGGATATTTTGATCGACCAACATTTATATTCATGCTTTTATAATAATATAGATAACCAGCAAGAAGAACTTGTGTGGAAGTTACAACCAAAAACCAGAACCTATAGTTTGTTTAAGGGGTTACGGATATCTATAACGGCATCAGGATAAAAAACATTAGCTGTTGAAGGAAAATAAACATCTACTTTTGAAATTAGTGACAGTGTCTTTCTTGTCCTCGAACAGGTCATGTATCAATAAACACTCTAATAAGGATTCATTGCTCTCTATTGATTTTCACATCACCATTTACCAAATAATAGAGACGTAAAAGATCCTATTTTTTCCAAGAGATTGAACTGGAAAAAAACCAGTACAATTTCCTTTCGAAAAAGTGTTGAGAATAGAATCAAGTATTAAAAGTGAGCTCTCTCAAACAGCTTAAGCTTTTTAGATGAGATGGTTACACATATTCTTGAGATCGACCACCACCCTTCATCAAGAAGAATTTTCACGTGCTTGGACCATGAAAAAAAGATAAGGCCAGCACATAAGGGGGCGTGTTGAGAATATAATTAAGCAAATAAAAGTGTGACTCTCTCTAACAGTTTAAGCTTTTAGATGAGATTAAACAAAAAGGTACAACTTCGAACCTATATTTCACAACTAAAAACTGTAACTCAGTGTAATAGCAGAGAGCCACCACCCACCAGAAAGCAGCGCCAATAAACATGCCCCAGTAACAACATATGCGAATCCTCACTACTCATTTCTCAATTTAAACCCATTTCATTACAATATAAAATTGGAGAGGCACGGATAAGCACTCGACTAATACTACACTTCAATAGGATGATCAATTTATTACCAATAGCAAGGCGGACAAAATAACGGAGAAGACAGATAACAAATTCGATTAGCAGAAAAAATCAAAGACAAAATTACGAAAATAATTATAAAAAGAAGGATTACCTTGGGATTAACGGTATCAACAGTGATGGGAGTGGATGAATAATCGGAAGCCATTGAATCAGGACAAGGAGAAGCCGGCTGAAGAAGAATGAGGAAAGGGGCTAAAGGTTCAATAAGCAAGGCTTTTGACTTGCTGCCCAAGTCTCCAACAAGACTATTCCAAATTTCCCCTTCTATAAGTTATAGATTTTCATTGTAATTTTTGCTTCACACGGTTATTAAAATAAAAATAAAATATAGCTAAATAATTATTTATTTTTTAATTAAAAATATCAATCTTTATTCATCAATTAATTTTATCTTTTCTATATTCTTCAATTATAACATTATTATTGTTCTAATAATATTTTCAAAGTTGATGATAAATGAAAATGCAAATCTCACTTCAACTCAATTAAATATTAAATAAATAATCTTCCTTAGTTTAATCATTGTATACTATAAATATGCAGTTATGAATAATTCGATAAAAGTAATAGAAATTCGACCTGACACGATGTAGATAGAAAAACTTGATAACCTAAAGGAGCATGAGTTATATACTCGTGAAACGTCATTATTATCAAGGTTGTGTGTCTTTTTTCAGCCTACTCATTACTTTTCTGACATTATTAAAATCTATCTTCTTTTTTTCCTTTTTATGTTTTTCTTGATTGTCTATTTTTCTTTTTCTTATCTTTTTACCGTTCCATTTTCCATTTTAATAGTTTTCTTTAAGGATATAACTTAGATATTTAAATATTTAACGAAATATAAGTTATAAACCATATTACATTCTTGTTTTTCTTCATCCTTTCTTTTTCATATTCGTATCCTTCGAAATAATTAAGTTTCCTTCAATAATCAAATCAATTCTCCCTTTAACTCTTGTTAATCTTATGAAACATCTTAAAATATTTTATATTTTGACTAACTTCTCTTACTGTTACTCATTTATCACTACCCCTTGTCATGTTTTAAACCAAACAAATCTTCAAACAAAATTTTTGAGTGATCATAAACGAATTTAGCCAAAATATGACTCAGAAATACAATTTAAAGATTTAAATTAAATAAAATCACATAAAAAAAAATTTCTCCAATATTAATAGTCTGCCTTCTATTTTTAATATACCTTTTATACATACCACCTTATTGTGATATTAACAATTTCCTAACTGAAGTAATAAACAACAACCACTTACACTCGTCCAATAACAAGAAAAACTTAGATAAATAATAATAGTTTTGTCATGGTGCTCTCGTGGATCTAAAGTAGCCAATATGAAAAAAAATTCACCCATACAAAATTCTCTATTTTTAAACAAAAATAATTCCGCCAAAATAATATTTACAGCTTGATTGGATATATAAAACAATCTCTATTCTCTTTTTTAAGGTTAGAATGTAAGAGAAGCATGTAAATTATACTAACAAATTAGTACATATTATTCTCATATAACAGACATCCATGATCACTACAAGATAATAAAATTGTGAATTATAATCCTTTCATATTTTAGCTACAATTTCAGGAGAAAAATATTTAATATAATATAGAATAGTATTGAATTTTACGTATTCCAAAAAATTAAGCTTATGAACAAAAGTGTAATGTTAACTCCACCAACTTAGTTGTATATTTGAAATATTGAAACAACCTTCATTATTAATTATGTGGACTAGTCAATATGCATATAATATTCTTACCATTATATGTGAAGAAAGATTACTACGAGTTACCTTAGCATCAAAAGTATATACCATCATTTTTTAATGAAGAATAAACAATTCGGGTTGATAACGTGTTATAAAATTATAGCAATATAAGACAAGAGATGTAGACAAATAAATAGATAGTAGGTAAAAATTTTCTTCTTATTTCATGTATATTCAAGTATCAATTCAAATATGAATAATATTTCAATTTATAAAATAAAAAATTATAAATATTAAATAACTAAATTATAATATACAAAAGATTTATGAAACGTAATGAATATATACACAATGAATATGTAATTGAGTCCGCTTGGGCAGCTCAATTGATTATAAGGGGATATTTGGAAAATGAATATGTAATTGATAACCATTTGTACCTTTTCCCCCAATAGGAAAAAGGTACATAGTGGTGCATCCCACAAATCACTATTCCGGAGTACTATAATATTGAATTGCTGCACAAAGAGAGAGAGAGAGAGAGAGAGAGAAATTTCAATAAAGGGTCAAAGCTCTCCACTCCATCTTCTCTATTGATATTGAACTGGGCCACTCGTCAACGACAGATCGATCAAGCACTTCAGATTTGAGGATTCTCAAATTTCAGTTCCATATTTCTTGCTCGATCTTCGGTAATTTCTTCCCTCATTTTCTCTATTTTTACGTATATGTCTCATTGATTTCCTTCATTTCGACTCTCTAATTATATATATTCCATTCCTATGTGTTTTATTCTGATTACTATGCGAATTAGATTATCTTCGTTGCTCGACGAGTGTCTGTCCGAAAATTAGGTTACGCTGGAGATTTTGTAGTGCCGCTGGAGAATAATGTACTCTAATTATGTCTCAAACTCTAATTGCGGGTTATTTTGCAATCTAATTTGGTTGTGTTTTGCTATGAAGTATGCATGATATTGAATTGATAGTCCTATAATTCAGTTGTCTTCATTAGATATGTTACCTTCTCAAAAAAAAAAAATTGACATCATTAGACTTGCCCTGGAGTCATGGACTGTGGATTTGTTTTGGTCATTGGTGTGCAGTTGCTGAGAATTGGGCCTGTTTGAAACCTGAATATGCAAGTCTAATGCAACATAAGCTTAAAAATAATTACTGTAAAATAGAGATGCACGCAAGATAGAACAATTATCTTCAAATTCCAGCGAAGTGAATAATTAAGAATTAATAGAAGGCGGAATCACTGAAATCCTGTCTTTACTACAAATTATTTTACCTGGTTAATAATAATTGTTGTTTTCCCGATATTTCTGGTTCCTTAATTTTCTTTCTTCCCCATAAAGGAAATAGGGTAATTAGGTGGCATCTCCATAAAGGAGCCGAATGAAACCAAAGTTTCATATTCGGTTTTGAATTAGAGACGTTAACAATAATGAATCCGCGTCAACTATAACCCCTAGCATTCCAAGCCTACGATGGTAGTGCCTATCGTGATTCTTGTTTCGATCATTGTCAAATAGGCTTTTCCTCCGTATACTTTGCTTACCTCGACCTAGAGAAGCACAACACAGAAAAGGCAGTCTTCTTTTTCTATATTCAACCAAGGAAAACAGCTCCACCTGGATTTGAAGTGGAAGAGCTATTTGATAAAACTTCATCAGATGAGGAGGAACTAGATAGATTTGAGAGGGAAAAAAAGAAGTAATGATAAAAACGTTAATAATAAATAAAGAATTTTGGATTGGGTCAGGAATCCAAGTTTGGGGTGGTTTGATAAAACAACTTCCTATGTTTTTTTTTTGGTTAAACAGAATCTTTCATTAATGACCAAAAAAAGTATTTACATACAAAGCAGGAGCAGACTTGGACTACTGCTCTACTCAATAAAACTCTAATCTCTAATCACTATACTTAGCTAACTAATGAACCTATTAGGATTTACACTTTCATTACAAGAGAAATAATAAGATATAAGCAAACTGCACTAAGGAAAAACTTCCTATGTTTCTTGTGATATGAGAAAGCCATTTACGCTCAAACCTATTTCTAAAAGAATAGAGTGAGTGAGAAAGATAAGGAATTTAGAACCGCTAAGGAAAGGGGGTCAGATCAATAGTTGGGGACTAAAATAGTCCTTTCAGGGATAGAGGGACTTGAACCCTGACGACTTTTTAAAGTCGGTGGATTTTTCCGAAACGGACTGTTCCAAATGTTCCTGGAAATTCTTGCTCCCATTGCACCATTTATATATATATGCATCAGGATCCCGATTCATGGATCTGTCGGTTCGAGAAATCAAAATAAGAGTCTCGAACCATTTCTTCTGACTCTTTTTCAAATTCGATAAATATAGGTCTTATTTGTTAAGCTTATAAAAAAAGAGAACAATTACCTTTTTAGGTTGATAAGGAAAGAAAATCGGTCCTCACGTTCATTTAGAAAGAGATTAAATAATTGATCCCGAAGACCCACTTTCAATTCTAAACTCTGATATGGAACAACTGGTTATTTACCATTGATAGAAATTCGTTGGGAGTTTGACTGTTACCAATGGTGAATTACAGAAAGAATAAAGTTTTCTTGTACATGTGAATCTGTGAGTATTTATTATATTTGCTAGCACATAAGGCTTATTACTTCTTTGCTACGATATCCATGAGGGGAATGGACTTCCTAGACAAACCTGAATCGACATAGTCAAAGCACATTGATATTTCTTTTGCCATAGTATAATGGAGATTCTGTTTTCGGTGTGTTAATCAATTGGGATCTAGAGAACATATAGCAGTCTTTTTATTCTTGTGCCTTAGCTGCTTCTCTTTTGCTTTTATGAAATTTGTTTGTCAGGCTCTTGAACAAGCAGTATAAAATGTTGTGAACAACTACATAATCTGGTTAGCAGGTAGCTTGAAAGACTTAGGTTCACCAAAATGTCATGTGTGATAATAGATTATGCATTTTCTTGGCTTTGTACTTTTTCACATGCAACAGATTTATGTGTAGAAAAGATGGGCATCAACTGCCTCAGCCAAGCCGTAGAGTGCCTACTATTATATATTTATAGCTCGCCAAGAATTCTACCTTCACATACTCGAATAGCTGGTTGAGTAGAAAAGATGGGCATCAACTGCTTCAGCCAAGCCGTAGAGTGCCTACTATTATATTTTATAGCTCGCCAAGAATTCTACCTTCACATACTCGAATAGCTGGTTTATTATATTTGAGTATACTTCTATTCAGGTATGTCTAGATATTTAGGGAATTGCAAGGTGTTTATCCCTCTTATGAGGAACATAGACAGACCTCTCAACAGAAAGCTACTTTCTTTTCCAAAAAAAAAACGAAATTCTATCCTATTTTAGACAGACTTCTATCTCAAAAAAGAAAAAAGTTATCTGCTTCTCCTGTGGTCGATATTGTTGGATTTTATTGGGGAGGGGAGAGCGATACCCAAAAGTTTTGAGATTATAGTGTTTTGTCCTTTGGGATTTTGGGAAGTCTTGGAGGTGCCTTAGAAATCTACTGGCGTCCCTTCTAATTTTTGAAAATTCACATTAATCCATCTGTATATAAGTTCCTCCTCCCTCAATTTCTGGCTTCACCGCTGTTTCTAAGCGTTTGTTCTTGTGGAATTGATGACCATGCTTAGCTGGAGGATTAGAAAATTTAGAAATAGAAAGCATGTAGCTAATGGCTTTATCCTCTTTCTTTATATTTCTGCACTGATTGCTATTGACTCAATTTTTCTTTGGCCAAAGTTTTTAAGTCTCATATACCCACACGCTTCTTCTTGTTTTTTCCTTGAACTAAAATTTCTGGGTTTGTTTGAAATCTCATATGTTTACATGTAGCATTTCTTGGCAGTCAAGAGAATAAGTGAAGCTCCAACGATCATCGTTTAGTTTCCTTGCATTTTGAATCTAAACATGGCAGAAAAGGCATGTGTAAAGCGACTCCAGAAGGAATATAGAGCACTTTGTAAAGTATGTATCTTTGTTCCTGCTGTGAATATATTATACATTGATTTGTTGCATTACAGGACAGCTTCCTTTACTTCCCATGAAAATGAGTATGTCAGAGCTCCTACTTAAAGTGTGGGTTAACCACATTGAGTCTTACATGTTATCAACTCTAGTTGTGACTTTCATATTCTTGCCCATCATGATGTTACCACTCTAAATTTGTTATAGCTTAACATTTGTTAATTTAGTTGAAGTTCTTTGCTTTTCTCGACCTGATTGCCAGGGGTGAAAGCATGACACTTGTATTCTTAATTCTTAACAAGGGGGCTAAGTTTTGTTTGGTGGACCTATTGATATGGGATAACTGCTCCTGTGCCTCTGTCAATTAGACTCTTCTTCCCGATGCATGTTTGAATTTCTACTCTAATCTGAATCCTCTGAAAGTGATGAAGCTTGTTATATTGCAGGAACCTGTCTCCCATGTTGTGGCCCGCCCTTCTCCAAATGATATTCTTGAGTGGCGTAAGCCCCTACTGCTTGTTCTCTCTACCTGTATTTGTCAATATATTTAGAAGAACATAATAGTATTCATGAACTATGTCTAGTTCCTTTTTTCCCAAATAAGCAGAATTGTCTTATTCCTTTCCCGTTGATACCTCCTCTGCATGAATTTTGGTCTTCACTTGTTTGTGTGCCACAGTCTAATAAGGAATGAAATTGACATGAATCACCTAAATGAACTGCCAATAATGCATTCTAAGGGATGAAATTGACATTCATCATCTGATGCTCTTCTTCTAGTACATATATTTTACTAGGCTTACTCACCAATGTGCTATACTTTTAGCTTCTTTTCATCAGATAACTCATAACCTGCTTTCTTTGTTTTTCCTAATCTTTCCACTTTTACCTAAATCTCATTTGCAGATTACGTTTTGGAGGGGAGTGAAGGAACACCCTTTGCAGGTTTCTACTTTCTCTAACTAACTTCAATATTTATTTTGACAATGCAATAGTACTGTTATGTGATGCACCTTCTTCCCAGACCTTATCCTTTGACTATCTTTTTATCACCTTTGAATACTTTGTTATTTTTCTGAGTTAGTCTTGCTCTTTTGGTTGTTGTCTCTGAAATGCCTCCAACTCCAATAACAAGGTGGATTTTATTATGGTAAGATCAAGTTTCCTCCAGAATATCCATTTAAACCTCCAGGAATCAGGTAATCTATATTCGGATCAGCTTTGATATTCTCAGACTTGTTTCTACTCTTTGAGTAATGTGTCCTCTATAAGGCTTTTCTTTTTTGTTTTTTTGGAATCACATCAACTATGTTTGCTTTGCTGTAGCATGGTTACTCCAAATGGAAGATTTATGACGCAAAAGAAAATCTGTTTATCTATGAGTGACTGTAAGTGTTTATAGAGTGCATTGTAGTTACAACTCTGTTGTTTTGAGTGTATTCGGTGTTTCTGAACTTTGATTGCCATATTGCTTCACAGTTCACCCAGAGAGCTGGAACCCTATGTGGTCTGTGTCAAGGTAATAAGTTACTATAATATACTTAGAGAAAAATTATGGTGATTTATCTGGCCATAGTTTCTTTAGGGCTTTCTTGGTACAAGAATTTTATTGTTTCTCTATTTTTAGTTCTGATAATATTGGAACAAGGCAAGTTTTCTGAATTATTCAAATTAAAACCTGTATTATAATGAAAATTATGTGTTTCATTTCTTTTTTTCTTCATAAATAATGTGTTTAACCTCATTATCAAATTTGTTTTTCAGCATTCAAAGATAAAATAAACAAAGGATTTGAAATAAAACGTTCGGATTCCAGAACCACTTCTCCCTCCTCCACCTTAACTCCCACCTCACTGCTACCCATACAAAGCCCCCAACCAGGATTCCCCTTCACCCCCCACTTCTGCCCACTGTTTTCTCCCTCCCACTCACCACACAACTCCCCTAGTTTTCAGTCAATTTTGTCTGAAAAACTTTGTTTTGGCTACCAAACTTGTTTCATTGTATAACTAAAATGTGATGTGAAACGTCTTTCTAATTACTTTTTCAGATCAAAGTAGCCAAAACCTATTCTTTTTAAAATTTCTGAAAAAAGTTGAAAATTTACCGTTACTATAATGACTGCATAATCTTCTTTCTTCATTTGTACTGATCTTCCTCTATTTTCCATGCAGCATACTCACAGGACTGCTCTCATTTATGGTAAAGTTCCCGCAACTCATGCAAATGCATGAAATATACCGAGGAACGCTTAGTACCTCTTTTTGGAAGTGTCCATATTAGGCCTGCATTATCCACAATGCTTATAGTTGCTATCATGAAAACCATAGACGACTAAATCCATGAAATATACCTTTCTGTAATTCCTGTAGTTTAAAATCTCTTTTTGTTTCCCAAACATTCATTTGCATTAGTGGCAACCTTTAAGTCTCCCATCCTGCAGATGGACACCAGTCCTACCACAGGCAGTGTAACAACAACAGTTGCTGAGAAACAGAAGCTTGCTAAGGCTTCTCTTGCTTTCAATTGTAAAAAGTGAGTCAACTACGAGTTCCAACTACATACCTTGTATTTGTTTCAGATAATTGCCTTAAGCTGTATGGTTACCGCAGTACAAGATCTGTTACATGAGAAATTGATCTACTATTATCACAATATATTGTCAATTGTCTTTAACTGCGCCTTTTATTTGATCCCAGTTAACTTACTAATTTTTTTTTATGACAGCCCTACCTTTAGAAAATTGTTTCCAGAGTATGTGGAGAAGTATGAACAGCAGCAGCTCCTGGTGAATCCTGTTCAGGAGCAGGTGTCATCTGTGCCAACTCAAGGGGAAAATTCCACCCCCTTGTTGGATGATCTGAATAAAGTAGAGCCCCATAAGGACATGAAAAAACAACGTAGGAAATCTTTGCCAACTTGGTCGTTGCTGTTGCTAGTATCAGTTTTTGGTGTTGTAATGGCTCTGCCTCTACTTCAGCTTTGATGGTGAGTTCCATTAGGCGGGGAACTTATTATTCTGCTATACTGTAGAACAAAGCGTCCGAAATCTGTGGTTGTGTAATACTTATCTGGGTTAATACTGATAAGTGCAACATGTTCTAGGTTCTTCATATACTTCTTGGGAATGTATAGGCATGGCTCTAGTGGAGATCAAACTGATTTCTTAGTCTAGCGGATGGGTTTTCCTTTTCTGTTGATAGTCTTGTCACTTCAAATATGAAACTCTGTTGTTATGGTGTAGGGCTCAGAGTTGCGAACTATTTATCCTTTTTTCACCTTTTCTGTTTGGAAAGCATTTTCGTTGGGGTTCCTTTTGTGGCGGTAGGAGGTAGGTTGTCGCGTCATTAACTTGCTATTACTTCTCGTCATACTTATTCAGGAGTGCAATCGACTAATTCAAGGTACTTCCTGTAAAATATCATATATGTATTAGTGCTTTCTTTTCCATTATAGATTGATAAGTCTTACTAATACTCGTTTAAACGTGAATAGTGTGAATTAGCATCCCGAAACACTAGTGTCATACTCTACAAAACAAAGCATAAAGTTCATACCGTACCACACTACCACTAAGTTGACTATTTTTTAACCTGAACTATGCAGAGACACTATGTAAATGTATTGGAGGCATCCTTTTGTTCAATGCTTGAAAGGAACTCGTGCCACTGCCTTTACCCTTTACGTTACACCAAAATGGTAAATGCAAGTTTAGAAAGAAAATTTTATTTCATATTGGTTAGCGTCTAAATTAAATAGTCGATGTGGCAGTCCATTTGTAGCAAAGCAAAGGTACTAGCTTTGATGATGTAGAATAACAGCATTACTTCCTTTCCAAAATCTATAATTTAGCTTAATCACATCCCTGTTACGTGAATCTGACACCGTTGACCAATTTTCAACTATCAACAGCTTATGCCTGCTTTGCCAAACATATCCCTAACTAACCTAACCACCATAGGTTGGATTATTTCTGCAACAAACTCATAGGCAGTATCAACACCAAATCGATAAATGCATGATATTTTTTCTCTCGTTTGGCAAAAAGCTTGCCTTTTCACCCTCAAAGACACCGCAAAGACGAACAACACCATATAATCCATGTATTTTTAGGCCAAATCCGATGAATCTTAGTTTTCGGTGTCCATAACTGTAAGTAAATTTAGAAGCGATTGGCAAAACAGACCAAATTCATATGAAGAATACTTTGAGAAGGTGAAACTTTGATCATATCATTGTAGCAGCCACAAAATAAATGAAGAGGAGGTCTTAATACTCTTCTGTAAGAGTCATCAAAGTAACTGAAATACTCTTCTGTAAGAGATGATTGATTGCTTCATTCTCAAACAGAGATGCACATTGCATTGTTTAAACATATAGGAGTACAATATATTCACTGCCTATAAGCAGATGTCAACTTTGCATCTGCATCAAGAATCAGAAACTTTGAACAAACGAATGACAGTTCTGGAGATACCATTCATCTCCAAATTCTATAGCAAACATCAGAAACTAAAGCTAATACCACGCAATAGCTTCACGAAATGCGCAATTTCGTGAAAAAAATAGTTTCACCTCATCTGCCTCCTTGTTCTACATCTAAAATTCTTGGACTAGAAGGATTAGCCCTCCTATCCCTGCTCAAAAGCCTTTTCAAATACCTCAATCTTGTTGGCATTGGAGATTTATGTTCTTCTTCTACTTCATTAATCGGCCTTGGAATATCAATCACCAATCCAACACACGGCCTATCACTCGTAGAAGCTAACAACGTCGACGATGATGAAGACGATAGTGGTGGTGGTGGTGGAGGACCTTGTACAGATTCCTCCAAACTTGTACCTAATGTACTCACTTGGGTCTCATTTCCCCAAAACAACACATTAGTTGGAAAATTCACCACCTCTATAGTAACTAAATTCTCTTCTTCCAATACTGGTTCTTCTTCAGATATTATGGACACTGGATTTCTACAAAGAGGACAAGTTGAATGAGATTGAAACCACATATCAATGCAATCAACATGAAACCCATGATTGCATTTAGGCAAAAGTCTTGCCTTTTCACCTTCAGATACATCACAAAGACAAACAGCACATTCTAATCCATCTTTGAATTCTTTATGATTGAATAAAACTACAGGTATTGTTTTAAGAAGTAAAGGATCAAGCCCTAAGCGAAGACCAGATGTAACATTAATAACTTCTTGATGACCTGGCGAAAAATCGAAGCGCCTGCGCCGCCGTGTAGTGGTGGTGTTGGGGTCGCCGTTGCCAACTTGGCGATGGCGATTCCAGAACCATTTTGAGTATTGGTGGAGAAAGAATATGAAGAATAGTACAAGAAAGAGAACTATTACTGCCACCACTATTATTTTACGAGTGAGCTCAAACATACTTGAATCATCTATTTTACTAGGGGTGTGTGAAGTGTCTGCCATTTTTAGACAGCTATTCCCTGTGCTAATCCAGAAAGTTAAATGGCTATCAACCTGTCAAGATAAGGATAATGTCTGTGTACACTCTATTCCAAACCACACTCGTAGGATTACACATCCCAAGACTATATATGAAATGAAACAGAGTCTTGGGATTCAGAAGAAAGCTTAGCAAGGAACTTTTCTGGGGTTGTAGCAAAAACGTTATGAAAGAAGGGATAATAAAGGGAAAAAGATGAAGATGAAAAATTTATACTATGTAGTTGGCTTATAAGATGGGAACTGGAACTAGAGAAACTGCTATGTATAGAGTTTTGAGGTGTGAATAAGATAAAGGTTTGGTCTTAAAAAGGGACAAGGGACAAGGGACAAGCTAGGGGCAGAATTAGGAAAGGAAGAAAATGACAGTGGAAGGGATATTAAGGAAAGAGGAGTCAATGAGGAAAAGAGTATCACTATGGCTGATTGAGGCGTCTAGAATAATACTCATAATAAAAAGAATGAGACGACGAGGAAGATTTCAAACTTTCAAACAAGCACCTTTCCAAGATACCCGACCGTAACCGATACTAACGAATAAATTATGGGTAGATATATTATAATAATGTGTAGGTTCCGGATAGTAAAATTAAGAACCGATGAATGTCGGGTCCGGTTCCGGCAAATAGAGATAGGGTACCCGGACCCGGAACCGATACCCGAAACCTATGAAATATTAAATATTTTTACTTTTTTTAATTTCATTATTTTTTAGTTAATAAAAAAAAAAGAAAAAAAATGTCATACTAAAGTACACCATTTAAGAGGGGGGATCAAATGCAGAACAATCACTTTCACCATCAAGAAATAAATCAAATAATACAAAGTGACAATCATAAGGAGAGAAAAGACCAAAAGCGGTAGAAAACTGGAAAAAAAAAATTAAAACTATGTACTCCTTTAAATTATTGAAAAAGAAAGTTGAAACGAAAACATCTTTGAAACATTCTTGGGATATTTGCTCAGAAAGAATTCTTTATGGGTTTAATGGCACTGGCTTTAGAGGATAAGCAGACGAATTTATTCCTAAACCAAAGTTGTTATACGAAGGCATTATTTTGCACAAAGAAACTCCGATTCCGGGTATCCGGGAACCTACCCGGAACCGCAGGGTCCGGGTAGGTTCCGGGTAATGATTGCTACGGGTAAATTCCGGATAGTAAATTTAAGAACCGATCTTTTACTGAATAGAATTCGAATAATTCAAAAAGGTTTTAGGATACCCGGACCCGCTCACCCTACCTTCCAACACCAAAGAGGCATTTGCCTTCTGTTTTGACCATGTTTTTGAACTTTCTATAGTTTTTCCTACTGAGTACCCAATATCTATCTTGGGTTTTGATTAATTTGGCCATTAAAATTATTTGTTTACTTTTTTTTTTGAAATCATTTTTCATTTTATTTGAAAATTAATGTATGATAATGAAATTTTCAAATTGAATTTGAAGTTGTATTCCAAATTTATAAGTTGTTTTACTCACTTTTTACTTTTGTAGTTGTATTCAAGTAGGCGTTGGCCATAAAATTAATTTTTTTTCACTTTATTTAAATTTTTTAAGTTGGAATTATATTTGATTATGCTTTTTACAAATAACATTTGATTGTTTGAATGTATCAAAACTAAAAATAAAGTTTAAAATTGTATCTAGAATTTTCATGGTCTAACGTTGATTTTCAAATAAAATGAAAGAAAAGTGAATGATTTTCATATCCAAATAATCACTAAGTATATTCAAATTAAACGTTAGTTAAAATATTTTTTGCAAAAAGTATAATCAAGTGCAACTCTATTTTCAATTCTATCTCCGTAATTTTCAAATAAGGTGAAAAGTATTTGATATTATTGAAGTGTGTGACCATCTGATCTAAAAACTTAAGTTGTTAGATAGAGAACACACTTTTAATATTTGATTATATTCTCAACACGCCCCCTCACGTGCTGACCTGATTTTTTTTTTCATGATCCAAGCGTGTGAAAATTCTTTTTGAGAATGGGTGACGGTGAGGTTCGATCCCAAGACCTTTGGCCTGCTTTGATACCATATTGAAGTGTGTGACAATTTGATCTAAAAACTTAAGCTGTTAAATAGAGAACACACTTTTAATATTTGATTATATTCTCAACAGATATCTATAGCAAAACAGCTACTTGAATTTGCGTCATGCTCATTTAATGGTAAAGTGTTTCATATAAAGGAAAATATTTTTCTCAAAAATAAATGAATTGTTTATTATTATTTTTTTGATATTTGATAAGTACTAAAATTTAAAAGGTTATCAATCTTACCATTACAGTCCTACAGTATCCTTTTGTCCGCGAAACAAACCACCCGTTGGAGGTTGAGGGTGCCACGCCCACAGGCCGTATGTAGCGAGCCCCGTGAGGCGTGAGCCCCCGCCGTTAGTTGAATATTAAAACGTGTTTTTAGTTTAAATTAGTAAGATATATATATATATATATATATATATATATATATATATTGACTCTTCTAGAAAAGGAAAACTTGTTACATAAACCTCATAAATTCAAGTTCCTAAACTTTTGTTTTGACTTAACTCACTTTATAGTATCTTCTATTAAATTCCATTAGAATTTAGAAGTACATGTAGTTGGTAATTAATTATGTATTGTTAGAGGTCGAATCAGAATTTAAATTTTAGAATAATCACATCAGATGTTAGTAACTGAATTCTAAATTTATTTTTTATAAATATATTTAATAAATTCTTAATATAAAATATAAATTTTTTAATAAAATTATTGAATTCGATCAAACTTGTTAATACTTGATAAACGAAATTAAGGTACATCAAAGTCATCCCAAGGAGTATTTGGGTGTAATTGTTTGAACTCCCGGATGAAGACTTTCAAATCATTGGCTATTAAAATGAGAAATCGCTCTTTCCGCCTTGACGAGGGATTATGAATCGCCCTCGTCCAAGAGAATATTGATTGCTCGTGATATGGGCTGGGTTGATTTAGCACCGAACTAACGTCTAACGTTATGTGTGGCATGATATTTGGAGGGGGAGAAAGTCAAAAAAGAAGTCCCTTGGCCATCCCCGAAATTTCAGCCTATATGATTTGTTTTTTTTTGTTCCTCCCAACAGTTATGGACAACATGATGTTTACTATAATCATTTTTCCTCCTAACTCCTAACCCACTCATTTTCCCTAGCTCCTAAAACTGATATTACATACAAGATTTTACACCAAAATAGAGTAAATTGTTTTAATCAGTGTTCGAACTCACGCTGCAAGCCTCCAACTGAATTTTAAGTTTCCCTCTTTTGTCATCCAACTATGCCCCGAGGGACTGCTCCTTGCTATTTCTATCTTATGCTTGCTCAGTTGCTCCTTATGGACACTCAGTTTATTTTTGACTGGAATTTTGTACTTATATTAAAATTTATTTAATATATATATAAATAATTTTGGGTTAAATGAAAATTAGGAGTGTAAAAAGAAAATCAATAAACCGCACTAAATTGATAATCCGAGTCAAACAAAAAAAAACTCTGAATAGTGGTTTGGTTTGACTTGATTTGGTATTGGAAAAAAAAATTGACCATAAATGGTTGGCTTGGTTTTAATCAAAAAAGTCAAACCGAACCAAATCAACCTGAAATTATATGTATACAATTTAAAAATATTTTATACATAAAACATTTATTTATAATGTAATTTATAAATATTTCTTAAGTTTTTTCATAGCTTTGGTTTTTTAACATATTATTTCAAGCTTGAACTTAGAATTTTTAATGGTACAATAAATTTTATAGCCCGTTGATATTAGTAACTCAAATAAAGCCCAAATCAATACTAATGCTAACAACAACAACAACAACAACAACATACTCAGCGGAATCCCACAACGTGGGGTCTGGGGAGGGTAGAGTGTACGCAGACCTTACATCTACCTTGGTAGGTAGAGCGTCTGTTTTCGAGAGACCATCGGCTCAAGACAGAGCATAAGCACAAGCAAATCAACATCAAAAGCAAAACAAGAGCAAATCAAGAGAAACGGTCAGACCCGATCAGAAAATCAATACTAATGCTAACAAAAAAAATCATTTCTAACATTATATATAACAATAATGTTGGATACCTATTACTACATAGTAGTACATACTATTAGTTTTGCATTGGTTAGACAGTGAAAAAACATAATTTTAATTTCATTTTTAATATATAATCATGTAATTAATAATTAGCCGTATTTTTTTCTTTTAGTACTTTTAGATTATGATAATTATTGTTATTGCTTAGCGATTTCATTATTTTTTTTGTTGAATATTTTAGTATAATGTCATTACTTATCTCACATTGTGTCATTTTCTTAGGAGACACCTTAATTAGATAGTTGTATCTTACTAGAACTAAAGAAATATTGGAAGCACAAATTATATGTTTTGTATGAAGACTTTACCGGAAAACCCGAACAATCCGAGAAACCCGAATTTAAAAATCCGAGTTTTGTTGTTAGTTTAATTTATAAATTTAAAAACCCGACACAATTGATTTGATTTGATATTTGAGAAATCTGAACTAATCCGGTCCATGTACACCCCTAGTAAAAACACATCTAAACTATAACAACATTGCCAATTACATACCTAAATTACTTTTTTTGTATTATTTACTAATTGCTATCCGAGAAAGAAAATAAGTTAAAACGCAGCATGTGCACACACTTGTTCAAAACTTATAAACGGGGTCTTAATATCTTTTCTCATTTGATTGTTTCAGACTCAAATGATCGCATCGGATTCTCATCCTCTGTCAAACCGTTTATCCTCCTTTTTCTTTGTTTTGACGAAATTACAACTCTAATGAACTAGCTTGAGTCACAAAAGGATAATAAAGAACAACAATTTGATTAAGTGATTCATAAAAGAAAAAGAAGAAGAAATGAAGATGTCAATGAGATAAATAATATGAGGAAAAAAAATAAGTTCTGAGTGGTCATAAGAACTCCGCATAATTTAGGTACGTAATTGATAATTTCACTATAATATAAATGTATTTCTATGCATTATTTAATACATTATGTAAGATTCTTGAACTTGTCCCGAAAAGTCAAATTCACGCTTTAATTAATAGAGCGATCTATTATATCTCATATATATAAAAAGCCTTTCTGAAACGTCAAAATTAATATTCTTTTTTTTTGTTGACGAAGAAATTCGCAGCCGCTACTCTTTCAAGTGCGCACAGAGTAAATCCCGGACTAACGCAATAGTCTGCAAACCACGTCAGCCGATTAACCACACTTGGCAAGCCATGTGTGACAGGCTCAACCAAGAAGATTTATGCAGGGGATCGAAATCGTGATTTTGCGGTCCCGCGCTCTACTGCTACATCAATTTGGCTACCCTTGCGGGTACAAAATTAATATTCTGGTAGGCACTGTTTTGCACGCATCGCCACGACATATCAGAAGTCTTCTATATTTTTAATTCCTCGCTCTTTTTTTTTTTTTTTTTTTTGCTTTCACAATTCTTACATTAATTAACCGCAATTAACTACTAAAATTAAAATCTCACCAGAATAACAATAACCCCACCCCTACTCCCCTCGTGACTTTAATAGTTTTTACAAAGGATTGACTTATAATTTTGCTATGAGTTTTCTGGGTTATTTGTTAAGTGCGATTTGGTCGGACAAGTCTAATTCCGAGAAGATTGATTTTTCTGGGTTCTTTTATTTTCACTAATTTTGTTCTTCTAATGAGTGAGTCTCATGTTCTTGTTGGCTGGATTATGCTCATTTTACCTCCATTGAAGTCCTTTTGAAAGGATAAGAGTTTTCCGGCTGGCGATGGCTAATTCAATTTAATAAGCAAGAAGTTACTACTAGATGAAAAAGGGAAAGAAGGATATCGTATCGGCCGCTCTCTTCAGGTGTTTGCAGAAGTCTTCTCCGATGAATTTTCGATGGGTTTTGGAAAAATAAATCACGAGTTTTATGCAGATATTTCACTGGGTTTCCACTAGGAGTTGTCGTCTTTCCAATGATTTTGGACAGAAAATCATGGATTTTATGAAGAGAAACTTTTTCAATAGAAGTCGTCGTCTTCTCCATTACTATAACTTCTCTTTCAAAGTTTAACGAGAGTGTCGCTCTGTCGGAGATGTTTCGACGGGAACAAAAGTGAAGAAGACGAAGTGTTGCTGAAGAAGATACAAAAAGGAAGAAAGTCCTCGTGGCATAGTCCAGTGGCAAAGCCTGGACGCTATAAGGCGCTATGGCATGGGACATCGTGGGTTCGATTCCCCGCAAGCACAAAGAAACTTTGCATGTTGGGGAATTTGACTTTGTCTCATTGATCAGTTGTACGCTCCCAGAAAACTGGTCACCGGAGCACATCCCGCGATTTACCTGGTAATAGTATTGAAGGACCGGTGCTATTACCTCCAGGACGTGGAGACCTGGATTATAAAAAAAAGGGAACAAGTTTTAAAAGAGAAGTGGGACCTACAATAAAAAAAACAAAGGGAATCTAAAATTATTAATCATATTAGAAACAATTTAATGTATTAAGAAAAAAATGAAGAATACTTTAGTTATATAATGGTCAATGAAATAGTGACATGTGTGTAATTTTGTCAGTTTAAATTAAAAAAAATTGGTGAATACACTTTCTTTGACATCTCATTATCAACGAGTTAATGAATTCATTTTTTATATGTGTAGTAGATCGTCTAATTAGTTGAAATATGAATTCGATATTTCATGACAAATTTAAAGTGTATTTTATGTATTTTGCCTAATTTAAAACTTAAAATTTTAAATTCGCGTTGTTTGTTCTCTCGTCTTCTCTTCAACGAAGGAGCTGCAACCACAATCCATGAAAGAGACCTGGGAATTTTTTTGTGCTCTCATGGGTGCTTAATAACAATATTTATTGTTAGTGATGAAGAGCAAAACAAAACTGTGTGGTATTTGCACTCGTGGCCTTTTCTGAGGCCTCTTTAAAGTTCTAGCCCGTTAATTCAGTCGATCAAATTTCACTTTAAAAAATAATTGGATGAATAATTGAATATCTTTTTCCAGACAACTTTAACTTACTAGATTAACAGGGATTATATTTTAAAATGGCCTAAAAGGCCTTTTTGTGTAAATTAAGAAATTTTAGAGAAAACTAACATAAATCCTACTAGAAGATATTAGTCAATGTTTAATTAGGGCCGGCTCAGTTTAAATTTTAATGAGCTTCTTGCGATATCATTACTTTCACTTATCGAGATTTAAATATCAGATCATTTTTTACTATTTTGTCTAATATACCATAACCGTGACAGTTTACTTGTGCTTTCCACCCACCATATAAGGTTGCTATTTACCGCATTTAATTTTACCCCGTTTGGATGGTTGTTTCCCTTGTTTATCATTGTATTGTTTTTTATGAAATCATGTTTGTTTTTATTATTCTTAAAATTATATTGTAAACGCGTTGTAATTTCGTGATTAAATAACCATGAAAAAACTCAAATTTTATAATCATGAATTTGATAATTTTTACGTGGTTATGTATTTTATTTTTCCATTATACCCACCCCATCCAAATAGACGACCCTTCTCCATCACACCTAATGCAGTCCAATATCTTCTTCTTATTCAGTGAAATCTATTAATGCTGGTAAGTTATAAAAAAATGGCAATATCCAAAACACTATCGCTTTGACCAACCAAACAAACATTCCCTTGTAGCAGCCATGTCATGCCCTATCACAGTAGGTATGCTAGAAGCAGCAAAGTTCGATACCATAGCTCGAAGGAGAGGCGTCAATAAAATAAGCTAGACCGCCTACCCAGGAAAAAGAAAAGCTCCTTTCTGATTTTCAAGGTCGTTAAATACCAAGCACAATAGATCTAGGATAAGGTACCTAAAGTGATCGAACACACAATTTAAGAGAGAAATGTCCATTATAGAGGTGATACCCTCTACCACCCACCCCCCACACTATCACTCACCATGACCACCACCACACATGACCCCTCACCACCACACACCCCACCCACCATCTACTTATTTTTAATGTTCCCATTTTATCCTCTATCACACCCATATCCACCCAACGCCCACCCTTCTTATTTTTCATTAACACATACTATATATTTTAGAATTAGTATCATCATTATTGAAAAATACTAGATTTATATGCTTGTTTTTTTGGTAATGTCATAGAGGTTATTAGAAATAAATAGATGTTATTTAGATAAATACTCTCTTCATCTTAATTCATATGTCGGTTTTTGCTTTTCGAGAATCAATTTGACTTTTTGAAGCTAAATTGAATTTTAGATCAACTTAAGTTTTTAAAATTTAGATATTAAAAAATTATACAATAAGTACTATAAGTTGCATTTCTTTTATGTCAAAATGATGGGAAAAATACTTCAAGATGTTGGTAAAAATTTATATAGTATTTTGAATCTCAATAAGCGAAAAGTGTCAAATAAATTGAGACAGCCGAATTACTTAAATTTGGTAATAACATGCAATATGCAAAAAAAATAATTAATGACAATATTGATAATAGAAAGACTAACAGAGTCTCTTGTAGCATTTTTAAGTTGATTATTTCTTTTAAGCAGTAGATCTAGCCATTAATTCAATTTAAAATAGATTTAGTATTATTCCAAATGTATAAAATTATTATAATATCTATTTAGTAGTACAAAGTTGAGATCATTAGAAGAAGAGAATTAATTGATAAAAATATTATCTTAACCATGGAAGTTTCTTATAAAAATATTATGGAAATCTTGATGAGTAGAGTTATCGGATAGTAAATACCTTCAATGTTGGAAACTAATGTGTAGCTATGAATGGTCAAAATATGTACAAAATGGTATGTACATCATCGTTACAAAACAATGATAAACAAATAATAAAATTTTATTAAAAAGGCAGCTTACCCTGCATTTTTTTGTGAAGGGGAAAGTCCCGAAGGCGAAATCCCCCCACATGTACCAGAGGCCCCTTGGCCAGGTGGGATGTAAATCGAAGGATATGCGCGAGTGGCAGCCTTGCAAGGGAGAGGACCAACGGGACACGAACCCAGCAACAACCCTTGCAATATTTCAGCAAAGACTGTCACCACACAGATTCGAACCCGCGACGTCGAAGTGGTTGTACCCCAATCACCTTGCCACTTACCAACTCGCCTGTGCATTTCTATAAGAGGTTGTTTCCATGGCTTGAACCCGTGACCTATTGGTCACATGACAACAACTTTACCAGTTACTCCAAGGCTCCCCTTATATATATAAAATTTTATTAATTAAATTAATTAAGGGCCTTTTCTTTAAGTTGGCTTTAGGCCTCCAATTTCGTTGAGCCTCCCCTGCCTGCATGCACATTTATATTACCGTCGAACCTCTCTATAACAACATTATTGGGTTCAAATTATTTTTTTGGTATAATGAGTGAATGTTATATACCTACAATAGTTATTGATATTTAAATAATATTTTGTTGTTATAGGAAAAAAATACATAAAACCTAACTTTTCATTTTAATTGTCAAATCCTAAGCTTAATTACACTTTGTATAACAAAGAAAAATATTTTAATGATGGAAATATATTCACAAAATGTTTTTTTGTCATTAAGAATGTATTAAAATATCAAAATATTTAGTCAAAATCTCTAGACATATTATTGATAATCTTAAAGATTTTATTGCTATAGAGAAGATTAATCACCATGTTACCAAAAGAAGAAGATAGTAGTTATGCCTATTGGGACATAAGCTCCATTTGAGGGCCAAAAATTAAAGACCATCACAAAATGCGGTCAAAGTGCAAATGACCCGTAACCTGTTAGAGTGACAATGGCTTAGATTGTAAGAGCATGTGTAAGCTTATAGGCGGTAGCTAAGAAGTTCTTTCTTGCACTTTGCTTAACACATGAAATTCGAGCAGTGATCCACTAACAGACACGCGTCAAAACCAAATGACTCAGGGCATCTCCAATCGGTGGCGTTGGGAGCTCCTGGACGAGGTGTGGAGTTTGCTACTTCCTGCCCTGCGGAAGTCTAAGGCTGATCCCTGCTGCTAGTGTAATTTATTCTAAGGCTCTTCGAGTTTATTCACTCTCTAGTAATCCCTTACGAGTCTCAAGACTCTTCGGTCACCGGAAAGTAGTTGTTTTCTACTTTTGCATTACATCTGGGCCAAAATATGCAAGGCCTGGTCCAAGTACCACAATGGCAAACTTCTTGGCGGCCCAAAATAAGTAGGCACAATTCACAAAATTCAGTAGACGTTGACTTTGCAATGTAGCCAGAAATCTGCATATGCAATCTTCACATTAAAAAATAAAAATAAAGCATAAATAAAACTATAATATTTGGTTCTGAAATTTGATTCTTATAATTTTGAACTCTTTATTTTAACATGATTTATGCAGGTATGTGTATATAATTCCATGAACCAAACGACTGGTAAGTGATAACTAAACAGAGTCCGGAACCTAAATGACCCCAAAAAAGTTAAAAGTGACCAAAATAACTCATAAAAAAATAAGTTAACAAAGTATTTTTTACGTAATTTTTTTGTGTGCAATATAAAAATGTGTTAACGTCCTCCGTTAAAATCAGTTACCCAAACTTAAAAAAAAAACAAAAAAAAAACTTACATTGCGCAACAAATTTGTGCGCAATATGCATACTCAAAATTTTAAGCATGTCATAACATTTGTATAAATACAAAATTTTTGTAACTTGTGATTTGAAACATGCAATAAGACATAAATTTAAATTAAAATATTTTCAAAAAGATTTAAAAAGAATTTTCTTTTTAGAGAACTAAAGTCACATAAATGAGAATACTTATTAGCATTACTAGCTATAAATAAAACTAGTTAGCACTTAATATTTAATATTAGGTTAGAAATTAAACTACATGTTTACTAGGAATTTTTATATTACACAACAACCCAATAAAACTCACAACAAAAAAAAATCTTAATTTTAATTTTTTTCGCGAAGTTTAGTATGTATGTACACCACTGAGTATATATGAATGATGACTACAAAATAGTTTATTTTCTAGCCTAATGTTATTAAGTCTTAACATATCCAACTTTAGTTTCTAGGGCTAAGGTCTGAATCTAGAAAAATTCAAAGAGAATTCCTGTGAAGGGGAGCTAAATTCTTAACCAGAGAGCTTGTGATTCAATTGATATTGTAGTTAAGAAGTTTGCTCCTAATTTGATGTGTGTTGGTGTGTATGGAGGGAACTGACTTGCTGATCAAATTTATTGATGCAAAAAGTTAGGTAGCCACGTAGACGAATATCGGTGAATGATAGCTTGTTTGGGTTTCAGCTTCACTTTTGGCGCTCCATTTTGTGTTCATTCTCCAAAAAAAGAGTTACAACTTGCAATTTTTTTAACTCCTACTCGGCGCCTTTATTTTCCTAAAATCAATCTGCACTGTTCCTCGTAATTGACTCGTTATACAAGGGCGTCTGTAAAATTAATGGTCTAAAGCTAAATTTTAATCTGATATTAAGTATATATACATATATAAAAAAATTAGTATTGTCTTTTATTTTTCATAGGGCATTTTACTTGATATAATAACATTAGTTCAAATTAATAAGATGTTAGTAATGTGTTTTAAATATATTACTTTGAATATTGTTATAAAAACTTTATTTAATAATATGACAGATTTGAATAATTTAATTTAAAGTTCTAAGTATTTCTCTTAAATAGAAAATAATTTTTTTTATCTTTTATTATATAAATTTTGAACTACTTCTTTCTGCAATCTTAATATTATTTAGGAGAAAATCTTTGAAAATTTTTGGGATCTCAAAGGGCCTAAAGTAAAGGTTTACTAGTCTCACAGCCACCCCAGTTGTTCGTATTCGTTGCTATTCGTGAATTAGAAGATAATCAAATCGTGCAGTGAAACGATCATGAAGGCTAGATTGGTAGTGTTTCCAATTAGGGGAAGGAACTGGTGCTTCAGCCGTTCGATCGAATCATTGCAATCTGAAGCTCAGTCTTGTAATACTCCTTCTACATTGAAAGACCTCTGGAAAAAGATCTCCTCCAAATCCACTCATAACTCCTTCAACTCTAATCTCGAAGTCGTTGTTGATTTCGCCTCCAATAAGGTCCTAATCTCCAAACCTTCTATTTTACTTTTATGTTTTGGTTGAAATTACATTTTAATATGAGGTAATTAAATCGTTGCTATGTTTTTTTACTGTGTTCAGATGAATAGAGCTTGGAGTAATTTGGAAAAAGCGCCTGCTGGAAGTTTAAAGAACAAACTTCATGGGTAAAAATCTATAGCTTTTCATCTAAAAGGAGTATGTACTGAGCTATAGCCAAAGATAGTGAAACTAATTAGACAATTTGTGATGTTAGGCTAGGGTTGCGGCTTCTCTCTCGTGTTAAGCCTTCGGAGATCTTTTTGAAATCTATTCCTAAGGAGGTAACGCGAGTCGACATTACCTATCCCTCAAGGTATGTTCCTCGCTCTAGCTTGACTTGTCTGGTGCATGATTTTTTTGTGTGTGTAATGCAAGTGTTCCTTTTAGTCATACAGAAATCTGAATAATTATAGACCCTATTTTATGTATTAATGGGTATATAAAAATACGGTGTTCATACATGATTTTAAACAAATGTAGATGGAGATCCAACTTTTTTTTAAAAAATTTATTAAAGAGAATTATAACTAATCTAAGCTTGACATGAGCAAGTAAATTTAACATTCTAATTGGTCGGAGTTATCCGCATAAATTAGTCGAGTGTCTATCGGAAACAAACTCTCTACCGCACGAAGGTAGGGGTAAGGTCTACATACATCTTAACTCCCCAGACCCCACTTGTGGGAATACACTTGGCATGTTGTTGTTGTTATCATCATAAATGAAAATGTTTATGTTCATTGGCGATGTTGCTCGGACTCTCCAAACATGTTGCCGCACCCTTGTCAAATCCTCCAAAAATGCACCACTAATGGAGGATCCGGCACACACTTGTCAACATTTTTGAAGAGTCCGAGTAACATAGGTCATCTGTAATGAGGACCCAGAGACTCTTGCATTTAGAGTAAAGTCATATAGCCAGATGAATGTGATCTTATTCCTAAGTGCTCATAACATAACATGGCCTTATAGAATGGGAGTTACTTAGAGACAGAATGACTTCACATGCTTTTACTGAACAAAATTGGAGACGATTTATTTCACGTCAATATCTCTGATTGCACTTTGGTAATTTGATGTCAAGGTGCACTTTTCATCCAGGAGAAAGGCGTTTTGAAAAGAATAAATTTATATCCACATTCAAAATATCCTTTAAATTTTTTTGACACTTATATCCTTTGCATTTTTATCCATAGGATTGCTTGAATTTCTTCAGTTTATGTACTATGTTTTACTTTTTTATCTCTGTGTGGACATGCGATTATAAGAAAGGAAAGGAGAAAGTCACATTACATGAGCACCTCTACCTTTAGATTCTATGTTATCCGGTTGCACCAATCTTGTCTTCTCTTTCTGCACAGTTTAAATGAACGGCTGGTGCGACGGAGGCTACGCCATATTGCCTTGAGGTAGGGTATAAAATGCTTATTTTCCTAGTTGCTTTTTGAGCCTTCCTTGCACAAAGTCATTTATTGGTTTTCTTTCAAAACTTCATATTTTCCCTTTCTCACGAGGTCTTGTACTTCTGCAATTCATTGCATGTTTCATCCTCTTTTGTGATATTTCTTACACCAATCTATAAGAAGCATGTCATATATTCTAAACCTAAGGCATGTATCTCTTGTTTCTGGAACTCTTGTTTTGGCTGGCATCTATCCATGTAACAGAAGATTTACCATTGTATTCTACCATTTATAATTACTGGCTTGAGAAGCCAATAAGATATGATCCGTAAGATCATGATTGTACACTTGGAAAAGAAAACAACGTTATTCCTCCTATTCCAATTTATCTGATCCACTTTCCACTTTGGCCCTCCCAAATGTTTGACACACTTAATAGTTAATACTAATAACGCTACTCCTTACCTCTCCAACAAAATCCAAGAAGTCAAGTTTAACTTTAATATTATGATCCCTTGGGGTGCGGCCCTTCCCTGGACCCTGTTAATGCAGGATGCTTTGTGCACCGGGCTGCCCTTTGTTATTAATACTTCAATATATTCTTCCTTCTTTGATTCTATAATATTTTTCATTATTTTAATTTTTAATTTTTATTTTTTATGTGACCTTTCTCAATTTTTTTTTCGTTTTAACTTCCCTTTGAGAATGCTTCCTAGATGCTTTGCTCTGTCTCACGAATTCTTCCTAGATGCTTTGCTCTGTCTCACGAATTCTTCCTAGATGCTTTGCTCTGTCTCACCACTGCCAACAGTTAACAGTTTAGCTCCGGTCTTCCATTTGTGATCCTTTTTCTTAATGTTTTTACCAAGAAGCAATTCTTTTAACCTATTCTGTTTTCTCGTACCTTTTCCTATAAGTTGCCTCTCTTTCTATGTGGTTTCTGCACTACTGCAACTTGTCTAGTGTATATTCAATGCAGAAAAAACCAGATGCTTGAAACTCAGCCAATGAGTTCATATCCTGACCACGCTGGGTTGGGATTTAAAATCTCTTTCTGCTGTGGAGGAACATATTCTAATTAAGGTTAGAGTGCATTCATAATCTACTAGACCAAATGAAGGTAGGGTTTTATGGATATAAAATCACGCATGACAACTAATTCCGTTGGCCAGGCAAAAGCATTTTCCCTTGTCAGATGGTTAGAAAGTGCTTTCTCTGGCACTTCCTTTCATCTCAGATTTTAACATGAACAATTATGTGAGCAGATTCATCCGCTTGCCTGCAAACACGTGTAGCTCTTATATTTTAAATGTGAATCTGGATTCAATATCTCAAAATAGATCCTGAAGCTTATCGCACTGTTTGAGATACTAATCCTTGACAATGCATTTTATTTTGCAGAAAAGAAACTTCCTTCTGTTACTGGGGGCGTGAATGTCTTAAGTGACTATATGTTTTTAATGGCTATATCGTTGATTTGAGTTTAATTGAAGTTATGTCAAGGGACAATGGAACAAATTCTTTTTAACTTTGACCAAGTCGCCCAGCCAATTTTCCTCTTTCTGAACCCTGAATTAGTATTTGCTATTTTAAGGATGATAGTTTCCTATGTTTGGTGTTTTAATCTAACATAATTCGAAAACTCTTTCCTTCTATACATTTCATATTAATGTATGATTTTATTACCAGGGGGACTATCATCCACAAGAAGTACTTGTATGGATCAGTTACATTGCTTCCACTGACATCATTTTTCATGGTATTGATACACTATTTATGAAATGTCGAGTCTTTTCTTTAGTTTTTCTCTTTATGATCATATTGAGACGTACCTTCTTCTTACTATGCACCTCTTTTTATGTGATCCTCTTGATTTGATGTGTTGTGATTCTCTTGCTTTTCTCAATTATTTTCATGTTACGCAGGTGCTACCCTTGCCCAATATACCTTTCTTTTGGGTCTTATTTCGGACATACTCTCACTGGAGAGCTCTTCAGGTGAATAATGTTTCGAACTGATTAGAATGTTGAGAATTGCCACATGCCTTTTATAGTGAAAAGATGTAAATAGTTCCTCTTTGTTGTATTGCTTTGGCAAAACTAGACATATACAAATGTTGGGGTTCCGACTCGACTCAATACCAACAATCGCATCTCCACCAATCGATCGGGGAGTGCCCAACCTACTAGATTGTTCAACACTTGCCAACCTCGTATTCATAGTTCTCATATCCGCCCTCATTACACTCATCTCCATGCCTAATCTCGCCAACTCTCTAGCTATGAGAGCTATTGAATCCTCTCCGTCTTGGGACTGTCCTCCGAACGTCGTCATGGTACCTACAAAATTCAACAAACACGTTAGAAGTAAAAGCTCTCACGTCACTCTTTATGCCTACTCACTCCTCATGTCACTCAAGCGTTCTTGCAAGGTTGTAAAGAACCTAAGTTTAACCAATCACACAAAGTTGCTTAGCCTAGTGGAGGAATTCTTGTTAGATAGAAAGAAGGACGACTCAAAATCTAACGGACGGAGTCAAAGAAGTTCAACGAAATAAAACGAAAAAACTTTGAAGAATTAGCATGAAATGAAAAATGGGACTCAAGAACTAATTAACAATCAAATAGGTCAATTACTTGATGTTAAATAGTTCGGAGAATCAAAGAAGTGAAAAGAAATGGATTTGAAAATGAAATGAGATCACAGAACCTAAAAAGCGCAATCCGCTAAACCTGAGCACCGCGACTTGATTTGCGATTCGCAGATGCTTCACTTGCATTGGCAAACTTTATGTCGCAATGTGCGATTCAAGTGTTCGCAGGTTGTGGCTGTACCCAAAATCGCGGGTGACGTCAAAATTCCTTGGGATCCGTTTGTCTGACCACCTTTTGAATATTCTCTGCAAACTTATTGGACCCACTTTCCTTAAAATTTTGCTATTTTTGGGCCCAAAAACACTTTTCCAACTTTTGCCTTAGGGTATTTGGATCAAACACCACCTTTTGTCCTTCTTCACAAGAACTTGATGAACTTTGTAGAACACTTTAAATTTCCAACTAGTATCAAATCAACTCCATTTGGCTCAAATTTCAGATCTAGCTTCCTCTCAACAAGAACAAAATTCAATAATTTTTTAAGTCAATAGACATTAATTCCAATAGACCCAATTGGCGTTCTTCAAGGATGAAGATCCTCTAATGGTGTTTTTGCTCAAATCAGTCCCAAATCCCTTGAAAATTTAATATGTGATAGATTCAACCTCTAGAAGTTCAAATCTATCAATAGAAACACTCAATTCAAACAACTCAATTTTTTTTTTGGAATTTTCAGATTTTTGTGATCTTTCAAATAAGAAAGAACCTAAAATTGTGGATTGTAGAAACAACACTCTAGCCGAAGCTCTGATACCAAATGATATGATTCCTAATGGTGAAACCCTAGAAATCAAATCGAATACGGAAAATTAAAAGGATATGAGATTAGACATAAGAATAGTAATCCAAAGCAATCAATGATATATTAAATCAAAGACCTCAATGGAATTAAACTATAAAAGCACATAAACTATAGAGTCTATTTGTACCAGGAGTACGTCTGCCCAAGACCCAGACAAAAAGCTTTGTACCTTACCACGGAAACTCCGCTATCAAAGTCGTCTGGCCCAGTTGCCCCAACTGGACTTAACCATTTGACTTCTGACAATTTGATTCCACTAGTGAGCAAAGCTCAAGTGTGAATCAAGAACAAGATTCTAAACAGCAACACAATTATGCTAAGATTAAGCTAATAACTATGGCTAACCTATCAACTACAATATTAATCTCTCATAGAAGTTCATCAACATCATTCAAGCCAACTATAAAATAAGACTAAGGGTCCTATTTATACTATTACTTATTACAAGCTTGACCCAAAAGTGACCAAAGCCTTCAATTTGCAAAAGTAACCAAGATGGCCAAATCAGTCCATCAACACAGTCTGCGGTTTGCAGAGCATGTCGCAGGTCATGTCTGCGAACCACAGATGAAGCGAAGACCATGACAGGCTCCATTCCCGAGCTCTTCTTCACTCCACGCGATCATCCAAATGTCATATGCTCTCTTATGTGGTCCCTAAGGGCCTCCAATGCCTCCCTTTGCATCAACATGGAGTTCCTTGACTTGCTCCCGGTTGGATGATTTTGAGTGATTAGTGCTCCCCGATATCGTATCAACATGCATGCTCATATACTGGAATCACAATTATAGAGTCCATCATGTGATTCCATTTCATTGCACATTTCACTTTTGTATTTATCCAGCTACATTTCTTCCCCCTCCTTCCACTCTTCCAAATCATTTACCCCCTGAAGTTTAATGTGTTGTATATATACAAGTATGCTCTCAGTCCCAAACAAGTGGGAGTCAACTATATGATCCTCATAGACCATGTTATTCCCCATTTAAATTCATCGCAGGCCGACATTAGGCAAAATAAAAATAAAACTGAAAGGTACTAGTACCAAGATTGAATTTTAACTTCATCAAAAAAGCACATATTGAATTTTAACTTCAATATGTGCTTACACCTTACAAACAATCTTGGTATTGATTTTTGTATATACAATGTTGCTTCCGTATTTTATCTTCTCTTCGTAAGAACTCCTGCTGTTTAGGTTGCTAATTACCTTTTTCCTTTTTGATTCAATATGTGCTTACACCTTACAGACAATCTCGTTATTGATTTTTGTATATACTATGTTGCTTCGGTATTTTATCTTCTCTTCTTAAGAGCTCCTGCTGTTTAGGTTGCTAATTATCTTTTTCGTTTTTGGATCTTCAGGGAAGTGAAAATCTTCTTCGATTAGTTACAAACAGCTCCCATCACCAGAATCACCATAAGTCAGATACAGGAACAACAGATAAGAGTACAAATACAAAAGATGACCCTCAGAGAACAAACAGCTGCATTAGTCGACCATGGGTAGAGTTTCACTTGATACTCTTGCAAAATTATTTGAAATAAGTGCAACATGATACTGGGAATATGGCACTTGTTAATGATATATGCATCATATTCTAATTTGTCCCTCTTTCTGGAACTTAGCTGGGAGTCTGGGACAAATACAATTATTAAAATTTTCTTAAGTCTTTTTTTATTTCTGCTTCCTTTCCGCAGGTGGATGCATGCATCGTTAATCTTTTGTACATCATACTCTAATTTGTCCCTCTTTATGGAACTTAACTAGGACAATTACCAAAATTTTCTCGTCTTCCTTTGTTTGCTGCTTCCTTTCAGCAGTTTTTCATTAGTCGCTCTCTTGTAGGATATAATGGTATTACAATTGTTCCTTAAGTCTGCACGTATACCTTTATTTAGATAGATGCATGTAAAAAGATTTTGGCAGATGCATTCATCATTTTCTGCATCATCAAAGTAGTAGTGTTTCAGACACTTTTGATCTTACTTTTCATCTAGGTATCTCTTTGTACCACTTCCTCTCTCTCTCTCGTTCTACTTATTGAGTTTTTCTATTCTGTGACATTTTTCCTTCTATACTTGCTTCCGTGTTTGCAAAGCATGTCATCGATGGATCATTTGTAGCTAAAGGAGTCATTGGTTTGTTTATGCTGCTTTTGAAAGTTGCCTGTGAATTGCATATTAACTGTAGTCTTGCACTTGATGGTATTCACAGGTATTATTGCCATCAGAAGACCTTCAAAAGCTTATTCGATCTGGAGAAGCTGATGATAGTCTAAGTGAGCCGACCATATCTGATATTTGCCAGAGATTTAACTTGAACACAATGGATGTTATTAAGTACAGAAACTCACTGTACTGACTTTTACCGAGTGCTGCAAGTCATTCCATATCAATTTTGAAAGAACAGTTCATGAGAATTTGAATGATTGAAGCAGCTTCCCGGACACTCACTACAAAGGCCATGGAGAACCAAGGGATTTCATATCAATCTTTGCAACTACTTCAGGAGTACTCAACAAGATGTTTTTCTCCTGTATTTTCTATGAATGCCGGGAAGCTGCCCTGGTTCAATTAATTCTGCCTCTATGCATTTGTTCCCCCGTGACATATCTCGCAACCGGCATGACAAAAATGACAACATTAGGACAAAATATCTGCATCCACTGCCACTAACAAACATGTTACCCAGAAGTTTCCTTGATTCGTGTCCTGCAATAAATATCTTCATAGACTTATAGCTTAGTGTAGTGGACTGGAAAACTGTATCACTTTATTTTGTTTTAGCGGTTGCGAAGAAGCTTAGTTTCAGACTTTAGATGTGCATGAAACTAAACCAACCACGTTGCAAATTCTGAATGCTTGAGCATCTTTTTAGACTTAGTCTCTTAAGAAATCTTATGTGAACAAGGTGAAGCAGCGCTGGGTTTGTTAAGCTTATTGGTTGTTTAATAAAGGACTAGCTACATGAAAGAAATTAAGTGAATGTATCTCAAGTTGTAACAAACCCATTTCGTTTTTTTAAAATCATTTGATGCACAACCCTTTCGTGCCTCTTACAGTCTTTACTTTTTAAAATTATAACTTCACATTAACAATGACGAAGGAAATAAAAATAAAAAGGAAAAAATGAATATAGGAAAAATGATATTTCACTGTTCTCATTTAAACTTGTCTTTACTTAAATATTTTGCAATATTAATGATTTTTTCATTCATTTATCTTATCTTTAGAATGTGTAAAAATTTACTTGAAGAAGTTGAAAGGACAATGGAAAAAATCAATTTATGAGCTAATAATACATAAGAACATAGTTTTGCACAATGGAATAAGTTAATGCATATGGCTCAAATCAAAACTAGTATCAAAAGAAAGTGCAAATGGCCCCTTGGGCCTTTTATTTCGTTTTGAATCGGTTGGATATATCCGGCCCACCAGAGCACATGTACCGGGTCTTACAAAGTGAAGAGATCTCATTGTTCTTATATACTACTACTACTTCTCTTGCAGCTTGTTTCTCAAGAAAAATAAAATAAAATACAGATCTTTTTGTTCTTGCGATTTTGAGAAGGACGAACACATCTGAATTGATGGCACCCACAGCTGATATCGAAGATGATATCAAGGACGAGAAGAACCCACCGCCACTAGATGAAGATGATATTGCTCTACTAAAGACTTATGTACTCTTTCTTCCCCTCATATATTAAAACCTAGTTTTTTTTGCATTCCTGATTTTTCTATTGGCTCTACCTGTTGCTTTTTAAGTTGCTTCGAATTGTTAATTTTTCGTTGCTGACTGTTGACTAGTTGAGATTATATTGTGAATGTTGCGAAATTATTGTTTGTTATGTTGCTGTGGTTTTGAATGCTCTTGTAGTTAGTAATTTCCGTTTATTAAGGTTTTAGTGGAAGTTTTGTTGGTAAGCATGCTTGCAGTGTCTTTCCTTTTCATTATTCTCGTAATTTGAGCCGAGCGTCTATCGGAAACAGCCTCCCGACCTTCACAAGTTAGTGTTAAGGTTTGCGTACACTCTACCCTCCCCAGATCCCACCTGATGTGATTATACTGGTATGTTGTTGTTGTTGTTGTTCCCAATTCTCATCTAGTCTCTAGAAACAAGAACTTAGCTGTGAACCTACTTAAATATAGCTTAACAGGAAAGTCCACTCTCTTTTGTCTCACTCAAGTGATTTGGTTTTGGGAGCATAGCCCTGTGGATAATTCAATTATTGGAACATCTCCCACTCCTCCTCACACAATCTGATCTACTGCCACTAAGACCTACACAATGCGAGAAATAGTCAACTAAGGTGCACGCCTTAATGGGTATTTGTTTTGCCCCTGGGTGTAGCTCCGGCCTAACTGGTAACAGCCTCTAAAGTTATGTTTGGAGTATCAAGGCCTTGGTCATCCCTTGCCACCACCTTCCTAACAAGCCTTTGAGCATTTACGTGTGCTTGACCAAATATACAGCCATGGAACTGCTGAATCACTTATGAGAGAACTCGAATTTGCTCATAGCTTAATTTGTAACTTTTTATGGTCTCAGAGGATCCATAATTTTACTTCTGTTGCATTACTCCTTTTTCTTTTCTCTTTGTGCTTTCTAATTTGTATTTTGTGGCTTAGAATTGATTTAAAAAAAAAAAATCAAATTCAAGCCCTCTCCAGTCTCCACCTAACTACATCCCTTGTTTGGGAAACATATCAGAGCAATTATATCTCTGCAAATATGAATCATACTTGTATCTGAACCATTTTTGTGCAAATTTGGTAAAATGCAGCGCTACATGTGTGGTCAATGTGATCTCTCTGTTCCTTATTTTTTGTTTTCTGGTTTTATACTTCTAGTGGGAGTTCTTATTCTCCTACATAAGCTCCATTTTCCCATCTATTGAGCTAATGCCCGGGAGCTTGATAGGTTATGTTACTCTAGGGTATTGACGCTCCTCTGTTATGCACGGATAAGCTGCCTTTGTAAATTGTTCCACTCATTAAAATAGAATTTAAATAAATTTTTTTTGATGATCGAGAAATCTGTCCGGGGCCAACCCTTAGGACCAACCATAACCTTTAAAGCTTGGGTATAATGTCCTGCCCTTCTACCCTTCTCCCCTAAATTACCAGGCTTAGCTCGTATAGTGCAGGGCTCGAACCTTTGGCCTAAGTCACATGTCCCTACACCTTTGCCACTTGAACTAAGCTATGAGGGAAAAATATAGAAGAAATTTGCTTATTTATCTTATATTTTTTTTTTGTTGAGAAGTTATTCAGTTTTAAGAAGAATTGCTTATGGCACAAATATTTTCTTATCGTTGGATAAGTACTTTTTTTAATTGACGGTGGTGTTCGGATCAATTAGTGCGCACCTAGATTATTCCACCGAGTATCAACTCCCTCCCATCAACACATGTACTTGGTAACTCTGCCTACCAAGGCTTAGGTAGATGGGAAGAGTTCTACTAGTATCTTTTGCTTCCATTGAGATTGGAACCTGAGACCACATCATTTGATATACACTTCTAGTTGCCAAATTTGTACTTTTGGAGACCTAGCCACATGAATTAAATTTTCTCATAATCTTATGAGTGGTTATTTACATGATGCAATCAGGTTATCTAGTCCTTGGTCATAGTTTGTGAATGCGTAATCGATTATTCACATAAATACCGCGTGTATTTACCACGGTTCACAAAGCTTGAACACAAATCATGGAACACCAGGGTTCAAATCCTAGCCAAAGCAAAAGAAATCTGATCATCTGCCTAAGCTTGGTAGGTAAAGTTAGTCATGCATGCACTGGTGGGAGGATTGGGAGAATGCAGGTATCAGATTGAATCAGCAAGGTGCACACCTGTTGGTCCAAACACCGTCGTTATTAAAAAAAGTGTAGTTACGTGCACTAACAGGTGCACATAGCAAGACATGTATATAATCATTGAGAAAAAACGGAAATTGTGTTTGTCCAGATTACGTGTTGCAACATTTGACACCTTTGTGCTCAACTACACTATCTGCATTATTTGGGTTTTGTTGACCTTTTCTAAAAACGTCACGATTTTAGCTTGCCAACTACATATTCAGCTTCATCTTCTTCTTAAAAAAATTGTTTGTTCATTTGTAGTGTCCATAATAGCATGGTGATTGTTTTTTCATTAATATTAATTTGTACGAATAATGTATGTTATGTTTCCAGAAATTTCTGGTGTGAATTGGACCCTGCCAAATTCCATATTTTGCGACACATCTGGAAAAGATAGGGACTTAGCAAAAAGTCCTTGAAGATTTGGAACACCATAGCTCATGCCACATGGTGGACTGTATGACTAGAAAGAATATAAAAAATTTTGAAGCAAAAGGAGGAACATACTTAGCCTTATCTATGATGTATTTCCTTGCTAGCTTTTTGGTGCAATATGACCCTTTTACATGAACTGCATGTAGATGAAATGCAAATATATGATTGGGAATTACAGAATTTGTAATTATGTTTTTCTTGGGTTGGCTCAGTGGAAGTTCACAATTTATAAATTATTCTCATTACTGCTAACAAAATATAATGATTTGTGCAGGGCCTGGGACCTTATTCGACTAGCATAAAGAAAGCTGAAAAGGAAATCAAGGAAATGGCCAAAAAGATAAATGATTTATGCGGTATGTGTTATGTCTCTTGTTGATTATGTAAAGGGACTTCTTTTTGTTTTTGTTAAACCTGTGTGTTCCTTCGTTGCATATTCTTATGAACTACATCTTATTAATTTACCGTAGGTATTAAGGAGTCTGACACTGGGTTGGCTGCACCAAGTCAATGGGATCTGGTTTCTGATAAACAGATGATGCAGGAGGAGCAACCTCTTCAGGTGTGGTTTTATGGAAATACAGATCCGTTGCTCTTTTATTACTAGGTACATTGAAGATTTAATTGAATTCTTTTGGAGCAGGTTGCCAGATGTACAAAGATAATTAGCCCCAACAGTGAAGATGCCAAATATGTGATAAACGTCAAGCAAATTGCAAAGGTATCGTCATGGCTTTCCCACATAGTATTTTGTTCAGTTCTAGCTTGTAGTAACACCTCTATTGGTGAATGTATGGGTATCTGGAAGGAGGGTGCCTGGGAAGCCAGGTATACTGTTAAGACTGGAGAATCAGAATCTATATCTGAGCTATAACGTATGGAATGTTTTTCTTAACAAGACGTAAGAAGGTGTGGAGCTAGATGATTCTGAGATATATCGACAGTCAAGAAGTTCAATTTAAACATGTGAAAAATCTGGTTATCATGATTCATGATAGTAAAACAGTTAACATTTCCAATCCTTATTCTAAGAAAATATATTGATCTTATAAACTGGACATTTTCCATGTTATTATTATTAGTTTGATAAGTGACGTTTTCCGGGATATTATGTCTTCAGTCTTAAAGGTTTTGCCCCTTTTCTTTGGGGTTGGGTGCATGATTTTCTGTTTTTAGCCATCGTGGAAGTTTGCACAGCATTGTTTGTTGGATTCACTCTTTAATGAAACGACTTTGATCACCGTTTTTTATTATGCTCATTTTATACCTGCAGTTTGTTGTTGGATTAGGTGACAAAGTTTCACCGACTGATATAGAAGAAGGCATGCGAGTCGGGTAGATTCTTATCCTCCTCTCTCTCTCTCTCTCTCTCTCTCTCTCAATAGACACACACAACCCAAAAAGAAAAAAGCTCCTGAAGTGGTAAGCAGTTACTGTGTATTGTCTTCTAGTAGCTGTATTTGAGAGTCATATTCACGAGTTACTGCAACATAAGGATCCCTTAGAACATAGTGATCTTACCGAGAACTGGTGAGGATTTGAGCAACTAGTTTCCATTGCTTTATTGGAGATGATTATCTGGAACTTTCGCTTCATGTGCCTGCTCAATTCCATACTGGTTTGTCCACTTGATCACAGTACTCATCTCCTTGATGGATGGTTGAAGGAGCACTTATGGCTTAAGAGGCGTGGTGGATTCACCTTATCTGATAAAATGTGTCCCTTTGCTTATTATTGGTCTCAAAGCTTGACATTTGCACTTTTATGACAATATTAAGTGTTATAATCCTTGTGGATGGAATTGAATTGCTTACTTTCCTTTAGTATTGGGATACCTAGTGTTAGGCATTTTCACACTTTATAGGTGGAACAAAGAAACTTTAGTGGGAAAGTATCAATAATGAACTAGCCAAAACTTCTGCTTTACTAAATCTTGTTAGAGTCTCTCTGACCATATTGTTATTGTTACAGGGTTGATCGGAATAAATATCAGATCCAGATTCCATTGCCCCCCAAAATTGATCCTAGTGTTACCATGATGACAGTTGAGGAAAAGCCTGATGTGACATATAATGATGTTGGTGGATGCAAGGAACAAATTGAAAAGATGCGAGAGGTACTCATGATTGCATATTGTGTTATTTGTTATCTGTTCGACTCTGACCTTGTTATGTTTAAAATTCCTGGTATTGTATCCTTGACATTCGCAAAGTTGATTGATATTTCTTCCTGCTTAATGAAATTTTACTTTTAACTACAGGTTGTTGAGTTGCCCATGCTTCACCCTGAGAAGTTTGTGAAACTTGGAATTGATCCCCCAAAGGGTGTTCTCTGCTATGGCCCTCCTGGTACTGGGAAAACACTGCTTGCTAGAGCAGTGGCAAATCGAACAGATGCATGCTTTATTCGTGTTATTGGTAGTGAGCTTGTTCAGAAATATGTTGGTGAGGGAGCTAGGATGGTTCGTGAACTTTTCCAGGTCAGAAGTAACCGTGTTGGCAACATTTTAAGCAAGTTGTTGTAGTTTGATTCCTGACTGGCTTTTTGGTATGGCAGATGGCGCGCTCTAAGAAGGCATGCATTGTCTTTTTTGATGAAATAGATGCCATTGGAGGTGCAAGATTTGATGATGGTGTAGGTGGAGACAATGAGGTTCAGCGCACCATGCTTGAAATTGTGAACCAACTAGATGGATTTGATGCTCGGGGGAATATTAAGGTTCTCATGGCAACGAATAGGTTAGTGTTCTCTCTTTGTTTTAGCTTTTCGTCCCAGTAGTATCTCTTGTGGCTTGCAGTTGCTGGGACAACTTTGGGTGATTATTTGCAGCATGATAAATGAGTGCTTTAAACTGGGTGTTATCCATCGCTATTGTACTACGATGCAGCTTGTTACTCTTGCTCAAATGGTAACTTCATTTTGTTTTTGTTTGCAGGCCTGATACACTTGATCCAGCATTGCTACGTCCAGGACGTTTGGATCGAAAAGTTGAGTTTGGTCTGCCTGATCTGGAAAGTAGGACCCAGATATTTAAGATTCATACACGGACGATGAATTGTGAGCGGGATATTCGATTTGAACTTTTGGCACGTCTCTGTCCAAACTCTACAGGTAATCTCATATGCATCAACATATAAAGGAATATCTTATGTACATTGCTCCATACGTTGCATATTAAACATCAATTTCATATTTTATATCTAGCTTGTGCACAGTGTTCTAATAAAAAGCTCTTTCTCTGATTATAATGCCCTGCCTTTTTTGTCTGCCCCAAACGTATAATAATCTTCTAGAAGGGGAGGTTCCACCACATCTAAATAAACTCTTTTTGAATTTTTAAATTTCTCAAAATTTTGTACATATTTCTCAAGTGTAACCTTGCTTGTTTTTTGACTTTATGAAGTAGTATAAACTGAGTTGCAGCTTCCACAAGTTCACTTAAATGTATCACTTAAAATTCAAAAGATTTTAGTAATGAGACATAACTTTGACTTTTTCATTGATGGTGTTTATTCCAGGAGCGGACATAAGAAGTGTGTGCACGGAGGCTGGAATGTATGCTATTCGAGCAAGGAGGAAAACTGTTACGGAGAAAGACTTTTTAGATGCCGTCAATAAGGTCATTAAAGGATATCAGAAATTCAGTGCAACACCCAAGTATATGGTCTACAATTGATTGAGCTGCTTTCTGTTTGGGGCAAACAATCAAGCACTGGCAGGACTGGAGTGACATTGCTGTTCGCTATTTAGTTATCTTGTACTTGATTTGATAATTATGGACTTCGTTACTTGTTTATTCATCTCCGGGTGCTTTTGCTTGTTGCCAACAAAAAGGCAGGACAAACTTTTGCATTGTAATGCCTGTGACTTGGTGCTTTGAGTTGAATCTAAGAGCTGTAATTTCTGGTAGCTTCTCTTTTTCACTTATCTTAATCCACACCTATGAATATATTATTAACTTTAGATGTTGGATGATATTGACTTCTGTCAGCTCTTCCGTTTGTCAATGTAGGTAATTTATTGACAAAGTAGGGTTGTTATTATCGTACTAAAATGAATAAATTACCTACTTGTGTTCTATAAATGTTAAGTTGGTTTTCATTATAACAAACTTAGAAATAAGAACTATTTTTACTCCGGTTCTCTGATAGCAGTAACACTAAAATACGAACGCAGTCTTTCATCAGCATGCAACAAAAGCAAGGGATACATTAATCTAGCATGAATTATGTGTCATTTGGAGCTGGTATTGAATTGAACTTGAAATGAAATATAACCAACTACTCTGCCTCGTCTTAGATCCGGCATGTATGTTATGTTGGTCATGGCTCATCATTTAAGTAGTAAAATCTGGATTTGGATGCAACATCACACTCCCTGGATTATGTTGGTCATGGCTCATCATTTAAGTAGTAAAATCTGGATTTGGATGCAACATCACACTCCCTGGATAATGCTAACGCAGGATGCTTTGTGCATCGGTTGTCCCATTTTTTTTTATAGTGGTTACGAAATTGTGTTTTGCACAGTTCAGAGTTTCACTTGCTAAAGAATATTAATCTAACTGAATTTTGTCAAACATAAAATTATCTGGTTTCTCTTTTCTTCTAAAGAGTGGTACCTTTATCTGTGCATTCATCCAATATGAAAATTTTCAGGCTTTTCGTTTCTGCTTAAGAGTTGCACTTTATCTGTCAGATGTCAATTAACTAACTTGCTGTAGCTACAATATAAAGTACAAAAGCCGGTATAAAGTCCATCCATGTCTGGTTTAATAAGGTTCTGCATACGTCAAGATTGAGAAGCAGATCAGATAGAGGGAAAGAAATGAAGAATGAATATATATTGTGAATGAATTTTAGCATATGGTATTATCGAATACACTGCAGCGAACAAGATCTTGCTGGACTGAGCAGCATCAGGTAATCTCCCATAAGCAGCAAACAGTTTAGAGAAAACAATTTGCTAGAATAGTCAACAGAGTCTATATTGCTGGTCTTAGTCTTGAACATCTGAATCCTGATCAATACCGTGTAACCTCTTGCTCATATTTGCTCGTTGCACTAGCCGAACTAATGCTTGTACCACTTCTGACATAGGTGGCCGAAACTCTGGCTCGGGCTGGCACAACATAAAATACACAACCATTGAGATAAGACCGCGCTATTTAAGGAACAACATTCTTGAAAATTGAATACATGGCATATATAGGAGATTTATGACCTGGAATAACTCAACACAAAGTAATATATTACCTGAACACAGAGAGAAATAACATCAGCAAACCGTGAAAGGGATTTAACAGAATAGAGTCCATTGAGAGCTGGATCGACCATCTTTTCCAGGGCATCAATATCATGGAGCTGAGGGGTTGCCCATCTAACTAAAGACTGTTCAGATCTTGGTCTTGAGCTGAGTAGAAAAAGAACAAACGTATTTATTAAAAGAATTCTCTCTAAAGTACTCTCCTTTTCTGTCTTCAACAGATTTGTATTCGAAACCATAGGTGCTTTAATTAAATAACCTTACCTATCGAAAGGTTTTCGTCCAGAAAAAAGTTCCAACATAACAACTCCAAAGCTGTATACATCACTCTTCGTAGTACACTTTCTCGATACAGCAGCCTCGGGTGCGCCATATCCAGACTCTATTTTATGGTTCAATCCCTATAGGGGAAAAATGTCCAAGTTGAAGCCATTTAGAAGATACTGATGTGGAGCTTTTGGAAATTGTACAGACAGTAAAAAAATCTTTAACCTAATGAATGGAACAGAAGAGCAGGAAACAAAACACTTGAATTCACTGTTTTTACTTATACTGGGAATATCGATTTTGTCTGTACGAAACTGAGTTGTATATGCATGAGAATATCTTTCAAAAAAATCCCACAGAACACTTCAGAGGAAGGCACAACACAAAGTGTTTACCTGATCTACATCAGCCATAAGGCTTGCCAACCCACTGTCCGATAGATGAGGATTGAGATCAGCATCAAGTAAAATATTTTCAGATTTGATATTTTTATGAACTAAAAATGGCGAACAAACTTCATGTAGATACCTGCCAAGGATGCCTAAATTAGCTAGTGGACAAAACCTGTTAATGAAAATTGGAGAAGTGGAAATCACAAATAGAAAATTTATTGTGAAGCTTTGATTAGCTATCTAGTGGAAAGCCAGCATACTGTGTTCTAGAACTTCAAATTATTTGCTTTTGTATTAGAACCTTGTTCCGCAGACGCCTGGTTTTTAAGTGGAGAATGGTAGAGGGGCAAGCCAATTATTCCGAGTTTCGAACCATGCGCCATTGGCTCTTGGAGATTTCTCGGTTTTTAAGAAAACAAATCATAACTCAAGACTAAGTGCTCGATTTCCTTTCATGACGTTAATTTGTTTCTCCTCCAAAAATGGCGAAGGTTCAAATACTAGAAGATTTATGATAGATAAGGTAACTTAACCATAAAAAAACCAGAAAGTAAGCAAACAATTTTATGTGATGCCAATGAAAGTAATTTTGTAGATTATGATACTCACTCCAGTGCTCTTGCTATGCCAAGTGCAATCTTGACTCTGCTATCCCATGTTATTAGTCGTGTGCTACCTTCATCCATCCGATGCAGGAAATCATGCAGAGAACCATTTTTGTGGAATTCATAAACCAGCAGGTGCTGCCCATCTTCTGAACAATAACCAACCAGTTCTGTTACATTTGGATGATCCAGCTGCGATATGTCAGGAACCATCTTGACAAAATTTTCAGGATTCTGGAGCTCAGATGAATAAAGTTTTTTGACAGTGAGGACCTACAGCATTTCAAATACAAGAACTTAAACATTACATTTGCATTAGTCAAAGAATTTGTCATGCAGAATCCAAATTCTTCATAATGATTTTCTTCTTCTTTTTTTTTGTGGTATCCACAAGAAAGAGATATTACTTTGCCGTTGTCAAAGTGACCCTGATATACACTCCCAATGGATCCGTCACCAATACGGTTTTCAACACTGAAGCTATCAGTAGCCATCTGTAGGTCTGAAATTGAATATTGCACAACATTTCTTTCAGCTGTATGAGTTTTCTTCTGGGGTACAATTGGTTTTGCTGAAATGTCATCTCCACCAATGGACTTACGAGGATTAATAGGCGGAGGTTTTAGAGGCACTGCTGTGGGAGTTTCAATAGCTTCCGTGCTTGTTGTGGAAGAATTTTGGCTAAGTTTCGTATCTGCAGCCAAAAATAGGCGATGAACAGAACATCCAGGTTCCAAAGCTAACACAGGAATGAAAACAATACAAGTAAAAAAAAAGGGTAAATGTAAGCTGAAACTCTGATCAAATGAAAATACAGAACTTAAATAGTTGAGGTAAGGCTTAAGAAGTATGAAACACTAAGTTACAAATGAAGCTGCAAAAGGGAAAGAGCTTTCATCATTATAGACATGAACAAAAAAGAAAAGAAAAGAAAACAGCAGTCATAAAATTATATACTACCTTTTACTTCCTGTGAATCAAGAGCAAATGGCTGAACGTCAAGTTTTTCTATGTCTGTTGACGACTTTCTGCGTCTTTTCTTGATAATAAAGATTACTGCAACTGCTCCAACCACTGAAACTGATATCACTATGCCTGCAACACCTCCACCGCTTATACCAGATTTCGCACCACTATCATTGCCACCTCCACCACTCGAAGGGCTGCCATTGCCTCCGGATTTTTTACTATGAGTACTAGACCTGTTCGCAGGGGGTGCACCAGGTGGAGATGGAGGGGCAGGCCCTGAGCTCCCTGTGTTACTGTTAGATTTTCTACAATTGTATCACAAATATTGAATTAGAAAGTTATTTTCGACAAATTTTCAGGATTAGCAATAATTTGCAAACTGAAACACTCACTGGATTATCCCTTTTAACTTCTCAGGAATCCCACCAGTAAACTGATTGTTCTCAAGATCCCTAAAGAATAAAGGAATCAGCATGTCAAACAATATATTTCACCGAGTCAGGAAATGAAAACATTCACACACAAATATGTGCATAACTCACAGATCGTCGAGAGGAAGATTCGCAAGGACATCAACATTTCCTGTAAACTGGTTGTTCTGCAGGTAACTGCACAATATAACACTAGAAAGTTCAATATTTGAAGGACACTCAACCAATAAAGAGCAAAAATGAATTGGAAGATACTGGTCTTACATTTTCTTCATGCTAGTCAGTGATTGGAAGCTTTGAGGAAGTTTACCAGTCATTGAATTGAAAGAGATATCTCTGAAGCATAAAATGTAAAAAATCAAAAGTAAGCAACAAGGGATAAAGCATAAATGTAATCAACTAAGAAGAAGAAGAGAAGATACACGTGGAAGGCTCTAGAAATTTCACTTGGCAGAAAGAATTTGCATAATAAGTCTTAAGTGAAACTCTATATATTTATCGAGAATAGCACATGATACATTGTGAAATTAGGGTTTTCCCGCTAACGTCTCTGTAACTGCGACACTTAACCGGACCACCGCCGGCGATATTCCCCCTCCGGCGACAAGGTAAGCACTCCTCCCCCCTTTCTTTCTCTTTCTTCCCTATCTTTTCTTCTCTTTCCCCTCGGCTACCTCTGTCCCAAAGTGGGCGAACCCAGCCGCGGTTTACCCCCACCATCTATTACAGCGAGTCTGAGCCGCTGCCGCCAGCTTTCTTCTAACCAAAAACCATCAATCTAACCGGAATTTGGCCGGATAAGACTAGAGCGGACCGGAAAAGATATTTTCCGGCGACCTCCACCTACATCAAAGGTCTGACCAGTAGCGCACCAGAGATGAACTCTCAGCAGCGAGCAAGCCAGAAGGGAAGTCGGCAAAATCAAAGTCCGGGCAAATTACGGCTAATTCACGAAATCAAAATCAGGTTCAAGGATTTGCCGCACATCAGTGGCTCCCAAGATTTACATAGTTACGTAAGTTTCCGGAAAAGTTCCGGCTGGGAACAGTAGCTTCCGGCGGTGAACAATAATTTTTCGGCAGAGATCAGTAATTTGCATCGTTGAACATCGATTTTTGGGCGGCAAACAGGTTCGATTCACCCGGAGTTGTTACCTCCGGTGCCCGTATTCATTCTTTGTTCTTATCTTTGTAGTTAAATTTTGCTTGCTTTGCTATATTGTATATTGAAACTACATTCTTGCCTTTACTCGCCTTCTCGGTAATTATATCATTCTTGTCGTAGTGGCTCAACTTGCTTTCAGATTCTTGCTACCTTGTGTTTTTCACATTGGTTTCTGCTTGTTTTAGGATAAATTGTTGATTAGTTTATATCCGCTTTAGTGACTGATGGTAGACTAAGGTCATGTTCTCATCGAGGACGAGGGCGAGGGTTAGGGGATAAGTGGGGTAAGGAAGATGCTAGGCTAAGAATAGAGTCTTGGAACATTGGGACTTTAACAGGAAAGTCTATAGAACTAGTTAAGATTCTTAAGAAGAGAAGGATTATTATAGTCTGTGTCCAGGAGACCAAATGGTTAGGACCTAAGGCTAATGATGTGGACCGGTATAAGTTATGATTCTTGAGTAGGTCGAGGTATAGGAACAGGTTAGACATTTTTGTAAACAACGAGCTAAGAGATCAGGTGGTAGAGATTAGGAGAGTCAATGACAGGATGATGACGATTAAGTTAGTAGTTGGAGGGTCCACTATGAACATTGTTAGTGCTTACGCGCCACAGACGGGCTTGGACGAGGAGGAGAAAAGGCACTTTTGAGAGGATTTGGATGAGGGGGTGGGAGGTATACCGCCCACAAAGAAGTTATTTGTAGGAGAGGATTTCAATTGACATATCGGGTCACTTTCGGAAGTTATGATGACGTGCATTTAGGCTTTGGCCTCGGGGACAGGAACGGGGGAGGCGTCTCACTCTTGGAGTTTGCTAAAGCTTTTGGGATGGTGATAGCCAATTTGAGGTTTATGAAGGAGGAGCACTTGGTGACTTTCCGTGGCTCGGTGGCTAAGACTCATATAGACTTTTTGCTCCTTAGAAATGTTGACAACGGTCTTTGTAAAGACTGCAAGGTTATTCTGAGGGAGTATTTTATAACCCGACATAAGCTTCTGCTGATGGATTTGGAGATCAAGATGGAGAATAAAAGGAGGGTTGTGGATGACAGACTAAGAATCAAATGGGGAAGTTTGACCATGGCTAGTGCAAAGAAGATGAGGGAGAGGTTGATTGCCAAAGGGGCTTGGGGGAGTAGTGGGGATGCGACCGGTATGTGGGATATGACGGTCAGTTGCATTCGGGAGGTAGCTAGAGAAGTGCTCGGGGTCTCGCAGGGTAGCCGTGGTGGGCATCGAGGGGACGGGTGGTGGAATGGTAAGGTTCAAGAGAAGGTGGAAGCAAAGAAAGCGGCATATGTGGAATTGGTAGAAAGCAAAGATGATGTGGAGAAGTGGACGAATAGGGAATCGTATAAAATGGCGAGGAAGGAGGCAAATCTAGCAGTTACAGAGGCAAAAACGACGGCTTTTGAACGCATGTATGTGGAATTAGAGGAAAAGACGGGGACAAGAAGTTGTACAGACTAGTCAAGGTGAGGGAGAGAAGGGCCCGTGACTTGGATCACGTGAGGTGCATCAAGGACGAGGATGACAAAGTACTGGTGGAGGACGCGCATATTAGACGGAGGTGTCAGTTTTACTTAAATAAACTCTTGAATGAAAAAGGAGATAAACACATTGTGCTGGGAGATCTGGAGCAATCCGAAAGGTACCGGGATTTTGGATATTGTAGAAGCATTAAGGTTGAGGAGGTTAAGGGTGCTGTTCGCAGGATGCGAGGGGACGAGCGATCGGGCCTGATGAGATCCAAGTTGAATTTTGGAAGAGCGCATGCAAGGCAGGTTTGGAGTGGTTGACTGAGTTGTTTAATGTCATTTTTAAGACGACGAAGATGCTCGAAGAATGGAGGTGGAGTACAATGATTCCTTTGTACAAGAACAAAGGTGACATCCAGAGTTGCAACAACTATAGGAGTATCAAGTTGCTAAGCCACACTATGAAAGTTTGAGAAATGGTCATGGAGATGAGGGTGAGAAGAGGACAAAGGTGACATCCAGAGTTGCAACAACTATAGGGGTATCAAGTTGCTAAGCCACACTATGAAAGTTTGAGAAATGGTCGTGGAGATGAGGGTGAGAAGAGGTGTGTCTATTTTCGAGAACCAATTTGGATTCATGCCAGGGCATTCGACTACATAAGCCATTCATTTTATTAGGAGGTTGGTGGAGCAGTACAGAGAGAGGAAGATAGACTTACATATGATTTTCATCGACCTCGAGAAGGTATATGACAAAGTCCCTAGGGAGGTTGTATGGAGATGTTTGGAGGTTAGATGTGTACTTGTGGCGTACAATAGGGCGATCAATGATATGTATGATGGAGCCAAGACCAGGGTACAAACAATAGGAGGAGACTCGGATCACTTTCCAGTGATGATGGGGCTGCACCAGGGATCAACTCTTAGCCCATTCTTATTTGCCTTGGTGATGGATGGACTGACGCGACAAATCCAAGGAGAGGTGCCATGTTGTATGTTATTCACAGACGAGATAGTCCTGATTGATGACACTCCCACGCTAAGCTGGAGGTTTGGAGACAAAAGCTGGAGTCTAAAGGGTTCATGCTGAGTAGGACCAAGACAGAATACTTGGAGTGCAAGTTCAGTAACAGGAGCGACCATGAGATAGACGTAGAGGTGAGACTTGGTACTCTTGTCATTCCAAAGAAAGGAAGCTTCAAGTACCTCAGGTCTATTATCCAAGGGAATGGAGAGATTGATGACGATGTCACATCATATTGGGGCAGGGTGGATGAAATGGAGGCTCGTATCTAGAGTCTTGTGCGATAAAAAAGTGTCATTAAAACTTAAAGACAAGTTCTATATGGTGGTGGTTAGACCGACTATGTTGTATGGGGCTGAGTGTTGGCCAATCAAGACTTCGCATATCCAAAAGATGAAAGTTGCGGAGATGAGGATACTAAGATGGATGTGTGGGCATACAAGGAGGGATATGATTAGAAATGATGATATCTGGGACAAAGTGAGAGTGACCTCGATGGAAGATAAGATGCAGGAAGCGAGGTTGAGATGGTTCGGGCATGTGCACATGAGAGACACAAATGCCCTAGTGCGGAGGTGTGAGAGGTTGGCTATGGACGGGTTCAGGAGGGGTAGAGGTAGGCCGAAGAAGTATTGGGGAGATGATTAGACGGGATATGGCGCAGGTGCAACTTACTAAGGACATGACCTTAGATAGTGGGTTGTGGAGGACACAAATTATGGTAGAAGGGTAGTAGGTAGTTGAGCGTAGTCTTACTTACGCTTACAAACTGGTAATTGTAGTGTTATTATTGTAGGCCTGCTTAGCCTATCATACTAGTATGCGCAATATTGCTTTATAGTCCTGTGTCGTTTAATTTCTGCTGCTATGAGTTCTTTAGTGTATTTTGTTTATCTTATTTACATGCGTTAGTTACTGCTTCTTTTTTCAGAATGTGCTACCATGACTTATTCGCTTTTATTACCATCATTTTCATACTGCTTTAAATTGCGTGTTCGGGTCTGACCGTTTTTCTTGCTTTGCTAGTGCGTATGCTTTGTCTTGAGCCGAGGGTCTTTCGGAAACAACCGCTCTACCTACCAAGATGGAGGTAAGGTCTGCGTACACTCTACCCTCCCAGACCCCACGTTGTGGGATTTCACTGGGTATGTTGTTGTTAGCACATGATACATTGCAAATCATAATCATAAAAGGGTAATATCAGTGTATATAAGAAAAGGGAGAAATTGAGACAAGGCCTTACAATGTGTTGAGAGAAGAAAGTGATCCAAACATGTCGTTCAGTTCTCCTTGAATTTGATTATGACTGACATTTCTACAATCAGACACAACAATTGGAGAGAAAATTAGAACAATGAGCCTAGTGGTACTATAGAGGTCAATTGCATTTTAAATTTTCACTTACAAGTATTGAAGGGACTTCATTTGTGAAATGGAATAAGGTAGGCCACCGGTAAAACCATTACCAGCAAGGTTACTGTGATACGAGGCAAGTGGTCAGAATGATATATGTAAAGTAAATAAAAAAGAAAAAATAGAGCCTGGACAGAAAAACACATACAGTCTCTGCACATTTGGAGGAAGCTGGTAAGGTATCTGGTTTCCCAGATTATTGTTGCTAATGTCACTGCAAATTACAACATTTTAGGATTTAAATACAAATCACAGAAGGAATTAAGGAAATAGTAATTGAAGCCGTTGATCATCTTACAAGTTGGTTACAGATGTAAGACTTGTTAATTGGTATCCCATTGAACCAGAGAGTCCTAAACCGGATATCTGGCTGAAGTAAAATGTAAATGAAAACTGAAAATCAGCAATTGCTTAATCAATTATAACAAACAAGTTATCAAATAAAGTGCATATTGAAAAAATGATTGGATGTGTGATGTTACATTTCAGTAACTCTATTGCCAGAGCAAGTAATGCCTTTCCAGGATTCTCCACAAGGATCACCATCTGATGAGCTCCACTTTGTAAGCTGTCCCGGTGAGTTTAGAAAGCTATACATCACTCTCAGCGCAGAAGCTGAAAATCAAACTTGCCGCCTATTAAACTATTTTCATTTCAAGCTTAGTTATTTGTTTTTCTATAACATTCCACATCGGGAACCACTAGCCAGACTAATCCAAATTCGTGTTGTGTATGTAGGAAGGGAAGCACTCCCTACCATAATTTATTTATTTGGTTAAAGGAAATTCGACCATGCTTCATTGAGAATATAGAAATACAAATACACACATTGATAGATTAACTAAGAACAGATAGGTCGACAAAAAAGAAACTAAACACAGGAGAAACTAAGTTACAAATGGTCCAAATGGTGTATATACGTGACAATCCTTGACCAGTATGCCACAAAGTGAAAAGTAACTTTATCAAGCCATTATGTGAACTCTTTGGACAGGTTCAGTGAAAATTAGCTAACAAGTTCAGCTTTATTACCAAACCAAATAGGAGTATATAGAATAAAGAGAAGAGGCATAGCTGTGCAACAGTATTGGTAATTACTTCCAAGTTAATCAGTGCCATGAATGTACTCCCTCCATCCATTTTTATTTGTCCATATTTGACTTGTAAATAAATAAAATGATAATTTTACTATATCACCTCTAATTATGATAAATCGTTTAAATAATTGAAATCAATCGAACATACTTTAAAAGTTGTGCAACGAATTTTTTTTACTATGTGTCTCACACAACTGACTTTAGTTGTGTGAGGCTTTTTTTGTGAGATAAAAAGGAGGACCCACATCTTACATTTTTGGGTCTACTTTTTTGTCTCACAAAAAAGAGCTTTACACAACTAATGCTAGTGGTGTGAGACACATTTTAATTTTTTTTCCTAAAGTAAAGACAATTTGATAAACATAACAAAATATTTCTTATTTCTTAAAATTCGTGTCCGATTAAATGGTGACACATAAAATTGAGACGGAGGGAGTACTAATAAAGGTAAAATAAGTATGGAATGGTAAATTACATCTTCGTTTTGCAAATTGGACAAGTAAAAGTGAAGATCTATTTTTAGTATATTGAGGGCGTATTAATTTCAGTAATTTCTTTTATCTGCATGCAAGCAACTGCAAGGACGCACACAAAGATATAGAAGCTGACCGTCAGATTGATCTGTGTCGGCATCCACGAAGCTGCGGCAATGAAGAATGACGAAGAGTAGGGCCGCTTGGATCACCAATAAGCTCATCCTGTCCCCTTCTCTTCTCCACACCAAAACTCGAAACTCAAGTGCCACCTTGGGCAAAACCAGGTTCAATTGAACCAAGTATTTTGATACAAAATTTTATCAAAAATTAAATTTTGAATAAATAATTTCGCGAAGTGCAATGGATTCAACCGTAATAACTTAAAGGTTGATCCATCAAATTTAAATTCTAAAATCTACCTATGTGCTCAAGATCAAAGAAGGCTTTCTCACACCTTTATTTTTTGTTGTTAAAAAAAAAGAGTAATCCTCTTGATAATAGGATAATGAAACTAAAGAATCATATAGAGAGGGAATATCGTCAGAGAGGAAAAAGGGACATCCCAAAAGATTCCAAAGCCACAATAATTCTCGATATATTATGACGACATGATCAAGATATGCTGCTGGGGACGTCACATGCATGTATATGATCAATGAATGCCGATCGATATATATGCATCTGGTAGAAGTGTATCACTATATATATCGTCAGTAAAGCTGACTGTAGATTTATATTAATGCCAGAACAGTGAAAGGAACTGGAAAAATGATATAATGCCAAAGCAAATTGTAGTTAGTAGGTTAATGTTGATAAAGTTGCATGGAGGATTGCATGGTAAAGTTGGTGCCGGGGGTAAGGGCCAATGGTAGCTAAAAATGGAAAAAATGAAATGTGAGGGAGGGAGAGAGTTACGGGTATCGGGTTGCCCCACAAAATGAGGTTTATTTGGGAACTCAAACTTGTAAACTAGGTACAAAATTAACCAGATTCTGCATTTAAAATCTGTGAACATGCCTCTTATTAGTCAATACTTTAACTTATATAGTTGGAAAAAAAGTTTTAACTTATATATACCCCGGTGTAAATAATAGTATTTTTTTTAAGAAATAAAATTTGTAATTTTGAAAAAATAAAAAACAAAATTCTTTATACCTTGATAAATACGCTATCATTTTTTTTAAATATATACTAGACTAGATGTGCCATGGCCGCGCGTGCTAATACGATAGCCCTAAAGAAAGACTATATTCTTATCGTTATGACGAATTATCAGGTGATCGGTATTAATCTTCAGAAGAAAGAATATGAAGATGGGTGAAAAAGAGGGAAAGATGTCAAATGTTATTGAGTCTAAATTCTATATATGTACTACAAAAACATTTATGTAATTATGTTACTTTTAAGGTAAGTGTGAGTAACATATTAATATCATTAGTTTGATAACTAGAAGTAAATGATTAGTAACAGTCAAACCTCTCTATCTACTTATTATAATAATGAACATTCCACTTAAAAACGATTCTCCGCAATGTTTGTTCGAAAATTTCATGACTGCTATAGTAAGGTGTTGTTATATATGTATACTGATATTTGATGTTTAGATTTTATTTAGTTCTTATAAATAACAACAACAAATCTGGTTTTATGAGAGGGAGAGCTATTGTTGAAAATATTCTTCTATCTCAAGAGATTATCAATGATATAAAAAAAAAGCCATCTAGAGGAGGAAATGTTGTCATCAAGTTAGATATGGCTAAAGCTTATTACAGGGTCTCTTGAAATTTTCTTATTATGGCTCTCAAGAAATTTGGTTTCTTTGACGGTGGACTCACTTTATTCACAATTTCATTTCCAACAATTGGTACTCTGTGATAGTAAATGGTGGTAGATATGGATTTTTCAAATCCATTAGAGGTTTGAGGCAAGGTGATCCAATATCATCATCTCTCTTCATCATAAGTGTTGAACTACTCTCTAAGATGCTGAATAATCTTTATACTCCATCAGTTTAAAAAAGATTGTCTTATTTTCCTTTTTAATCAACTTCAAAAAGAATGTCTTTCCTTTTTTGGCAACTCTTTTATTCCAATTTTTCACATGACATGTCTAAGACCACAAGATTAAAGGACATTTTTGTACATTCAACACATCTTTAATTTAAGACCACATAATTCAAAAGTCTTCTCTGATTTCTTAAACTTTGTGCCAAGTCAAAACCAAACATTCTTTTTTAAACGGAGGGAGTAATAGACAGGGGTACAATAATTTCTACATGAACTTCAATGGTCCTAACATTAATCATTTATCTTTTGTTTTGTTGATGACACAATTCTATTTGTAATGGAAGTAAAAGAACACTGGATATGGTTATTAAAACTTTGGCAATCTATGAAGAGGTCTCTGGGCAACTGATCAATAAAGAAAAAAGTTGTTTTGCAGTTGCTAACAATGCAAAAGATGCTACTATCAACAGACTTAGAGCTATAACAGGTATGAACCATCAACATTTTCCAATCAAGTATCTTGGATGCCCCCTCATCTCAGGTAAAAAGAAAATTTCATATCATTCTGATATTGTCAACAAAATAATCAACAAGATTAGAGGCTGTCATACAAAAATATCTCTCAATTGGAGGTAAAGCCACAATGATTAGGCATGTTTTATTAGCTCTCCCTATTCATTTTCTTGCTGCTACTAACCCTCCTATAGGTACAATTGAGATAATCGAAAAATATATTGCAAGATTTTTCTGATCTGGTCAGGAAAATAGAGGTAAGCATCACTGATCTTCTTGGAATAAATTGTGCTTCCCTTACAGTGAAGGAGGTGCAAATTTCAGGTGCTTAGCTGATACTTGCCATGCAAGCAATGGTGGATATTAAAGACCACTAATTCTCTATGGAAGGAATACATGAAAGCAAAATTTTGCAACAATATGCACCCCTCTAGTGTGAACTAGAGCATTGGTCAATAAAACTGAAAAACTATTTGCAGTATTAAAGAAGTGGACTGATGAATTACTTCTATTTAATAGAATATTCAATTTGAAGATAAAATTTTGTTGGGTATTTTTGCTCTATGGTACTTTATAAAGCAGTACGGGAAGTATATAACTATTACAAGTATTCGAAAGGATAAACAAATATTCAATAGTTCAACTAGTAATTTGAAATTACAATTGTTACACAAGTAAAAACTGGAAATTCCAGTTTTGTAGAAGATGGAAAAATTGAAATTGTTTTTGCTGAGTCGAGTGTGGCACTCTGTCCTTAAGACAATATTGCCCCGTATGTATCCTTTATACGTCCTGGACAATTTGTCTCCCAAGATAAAACAGCAATGGAACACTTGAGCAAAGGAAACTCAAGAGCTACCGTGAAGAATATTGAGTAACGAAATGATGCCTTGGAAGTTGTAGGAAGAAAGCTATTTTGGTTGTGTATTTTAGGTACCTTTGTTTCTTTGCATGAAAATCGCTAACTCTTGGTCATTCTTGGTGTTCAACAATGGTGTAAAGGGGTGTTTAAATAGGAGAGGGATGGACTGTTTTGTCGCTGAATCGCCTCCATAATAGCCAAATAATGGCCATTATGGAGGTAGTAAAGTCACCAACATAAATGGTGAAAGATTGCCAACGGATTGGCCATTATTGGAGGTGTAATTCAGCCAAAATAAATGGTGAATTGAGTCTTTGGAACGCTTACGCTCGGACCGTCGAAATTCCAACTTTCAAAACTTCAGGGACCAAACTGTACATCTTGAAACTTCAGGATCAAACCGCACATCCGAAAGAATTCTGGTCCAAACTGCACATCTGAAACTTCGGGATCAAACTGTACTTGACAAAGTTTTCTCGCCCAAAAGATAATATCGAAGACCCACACCACAGCCCACAGCCCACGACCCGTGAACCCGTGAACCCGTGAACCCGAGAACCCGGAACACGGAACACGGAACCGGAACGGGACGGGCGGGCGGCGGCGCGCGTGTGGTCTTTCCTCGAACCGAAGCACATCTAGGTCCTCCCTCCTTTAAACACATGGGATACCCCTTGGGGTCCCAAACGCCAAACCAATTTCGAGTCTTATATACACAACAATTCTTTCTTCCTCTACCGATGAGGGAGAATTGAACACAATACCACACTTTCCATGCTTCAAACACCTTACTTCGTGAACCAATATCTCTTTCATTTCTCAATGAAATTTGACGATTCTTGGCCCTACGGTTATCTACGTACTTAGTAGATCATGCATGTGTGAAGAACCGGATTCTCCAACATACGTTACACTAGTGTTTAAGCCGTTAAAGTTGGTCGGTCGCAACTCCCGCCAAAGGCAAATTTCCAACAATCCCTCTTGAAAGAGATTTTGGCGCACTCACATGGTGTCTTTTCATTTCCAAAGAATATTTCAATGGACCGATGTTGCATAAGGAGAGGTAGCCTCGACTTTGAACCTTCCATAGTTGAATACCATCGGACTTACTTATCATCACGGTGAACGTGATGTCTTGAACCGTCGGTGTTTAGTGTAAGCCAAGACAATGATACCAACACAACAAATTCCATTCCTCTCTTCTTCGTAATGTTTTGTCCGCTTTGGCCATGGCCAACGTCTTGGATTCTTAAGTGCGTTCATTTTGAGGCGGCCCGTCCTCGCACTTAAATAGGCGGTCTCCTACAAGGTATCCTGCTATACCCCACTTCACAAGTGTTAGGAACCATTAAAAGTTTCCCAAAACCTAACCTCAACTGTTGAGGAGCATTACAGTTTTGAAAACTTAACCTTTACCCACACCGCAGATAGCACTTTAAAGTCTATCGCGAACGGCGACTTTGGATTTGGTGTTTCTTTTCGTAAATCACTATCCGAAGTGCTCATGCTTCCACCAAGCGATCAATCAACCTTTACAACTTAGTTTTCCCATTGAACCAAATTACTGGGATCTCCAGTTCGTAAGGTTGGGTTTCCACTGTATTGGTCCGTATATTTTGGGTTTTAGCCCCATTCCCATAGACAAAGTAACACTTGATCTCCGGGTAGTCCCTTAGTTAGTAAACAAGGAAGTGACACCGTGATGATCAATCGCCATACGGTCTTATGTCTCACGACAAATCCTGACAGATATGTCCAGACGCCGTCATCCGTGTCCTTCCTAAAGCCGAGCGGCTAGCCACGATGTATAATCTGCCAAGGCCCGAGTTTCTCCCAGTAAGGGACGCCCTCTAATGAGTCGTGAAGTTACTCAACTTCTTTCATGCTTTGTATAAAGCGATAAACTCCGATTCCATCATGAATCGGCCGATGCAAGTTTGCTTAGAGGATTTTCCAAGATCCACCATACACATTTACTTGTGGCTTTGGTGTTCTTCGGGATCGATGTCCAGCTGCATCACCGTGTTCTCCCGTAACTGGCCGACATCCGTAATACTATAATCCGAAGATAAGCGAATAATTCGGATATCGTCATATCCGACTTAACGCCTTCTATTGATCATGTATTAAGATTATCGGTGAACCTTAGTTCAATCGATGCGTTAAATAGGACGATACCAGGTCGGTTGTAGTGTGTACAATACATTGAACTACACATGACCTGTGCATATCGCTCCTTGTCTATGGGTGCACCATGATTCCAATCAGTTTTATGATTCATATCCATTGATGGCTTCAACGAGACTGTCAACTATCGACCAGTTCGTTAGATGTCTTTAGAAATCCAATTCTTAAGATGTCATCTGTGATATCCTTATCTTTCATATCGAGACTTTGTTTCAATATGACTTTTACTTTCAGACTGTTGATTCTCCAACTGTTGGCTTTCTAACTTCAGAGTCAATGTTTCTGTGGTCAGATTCATTATCTCTGTTTTGTCTGAAACTTTCAGGACCAAAATGTAAACATTTCAGGGACCAAGATGAAAGTTCAGGAAGAAGCCCAACAGTTCAGCAAACCAATTCTGATCCTCTTCTTCCAACTCTCCGGTTGGGAAGGCTAGTTCAACATTCATGCCACATGAGACTACAATGGCCCTGGATGTTAGGCTGCTCACAGGGGAGCACATTTTACAACCCAAAGGTTCTTTTCCCGGAGGAAGATTAACCATTACACATGTATGGTTCTATATATGGAATTTATTTCTCTCTTTAGCTTCTTTCCAAAGCAGCGCTTTTGGAGATAACAATTATTTGTTAATTTGTCCATGGTTCGTTCTTAACCATACAAGCTAGAAGGACTGGAACAAGTCCTTGTCCCCTCTATGCTCCGTCTTGGTTCAACATCTAGAATCCCTGAGTTTTGCAGATCTGGAATATTAAGTTCCGGATAGCCAGCAACTTTCGAGTCCTGTAGATACTTTAACGCCTAGTTCGGATACCAAACCCTCGCGTTCTTGTTAACCTTGAGCAATTACTCCTTTTTCCTTTTCAAGGAAAGTTATCTTATAAGAATTTAGCATTCTTTGACGCCAAGAGGCGATAAGTACTCTTGTTATTCTGGATCCAGTGCATATGTAACCTCCAGTCTTAGGTCGACCTTGACCTGTTTCGGTAGTCCAACTTCTACCAGGCCACCCCACATAATTTAGGCGTACGGGTTTGCGCTTGGCTAACACCGTTAGACTGAGGTGAGTAATGAACAGTCGTTTAATGAACGATGCTTCACATTTTACCCCTCTATCACTACGAATTTCTCAATCCATTGGCTTACTTGATTTTCAACTTCGCTGTAGCGCTTATCCGCTTCAACAACTTCATCTTTGCTTTTCAATAAACAAAGGATTCCATACGTTGTACCATCATCAATGAAGATCACAACGTACTTGTCTCCCCCCCTCTATTTTGTATAACCTTCAAATCACCCAAGTAGGTGTGACTAAGTTCTAGAGGAGCGGTGCTTCTTTCGCTATTCCCTTGACGGAATTTGGAAAGGTGATTTTGCCTCTTCGCCTACCTCACATTCATTTTGAGGGTTTATGTTGAAAGGAGGCAACAATCTCAATATCGTTAGCTTTTGAATGACTTACTATTTAACGTGTCTTAATCTAAGATGGCATAGATGCACGGATTACAAATATATCATTCATTCGGCTACAGACGTACTGTACCATTCTTAGTTATTACAGACCTGTTGGAGTAGTCTCAAACCAGCTTGACCAACAGCGTCCCTTAAACCAAGTTAGGAATCAGAACACCTCTTTTAGAGTGATCTCATTCCTTGAAGTCCTATTGAGGACAACCTCTCCAAATTTCTTTGATTTTAGAGGTGGCGTTGCTTCACATGAACAACCTCTTGCCCGTGGTTAGGCGCAACCGGATCATATGTGATCTCGATACTGCCCACTTCAGTTGCTTTGGCATCGAGTGTCCAATTTCTTTATCGCTTTCTTTAGGCCTTCAGATCATTAAGACCTGGAAACTCGCCCACCACACTAGGTGTCCATTACTTTTCCTATGAAATGAATTCGCCCCACTCAGCCACCCGGAGGCTTTGTATGACTGAGTGTCCAATATCATCAGATCAAAGGAATTTTGGCCCACTCCAGTCGCCCGGAGGCTTTGTATGACTGAGTGTCCAATATCATCCTATGAAGGATCTTCTGCCAAATAATATGACAGGCTCAACGTCATTAACTTTTAGACTTCTTCCGTTATGATTGGTGCGCAGATAATTCTTGGCGCTTACTTAAGTGTGGTAACGATTTTACTGATCGGTGGATCTTTCTCCATCGTATGTGCGAACATACTTTACACGCTTTTAATAATTTACACTTAAAAGAACGGATCTTTTTAAGTCGTTTACAAACTCCAATCTTTAAACGGAAAAAGAAAAAGATGAGATTAAACTTCTGATTTGTTAAAGCGTAAGGAATATAAATTATATTCATATTCCTCCTTACTTTAATCCATTTTTAATCAGACATTATTTAATCTTTATTCTTGACAAGTAAGAAAAATACTCATCATCTCATTTTTATTCTTGACAAGTAAGAAAAATACTTATCCCAATTTCGGATTCTGGCTCACTTCAGTCACTTCATCAGACTGAGTGTCCAGTTCATTCTTACCATTATTCGGATCTTTTGTCTGGGATAGATACAGGCCTTCTGCTGCAAGATAGAAGTACATCTTCAGTCTTCTCCTCTTGTCCCAGTTGACATCCTCAGGCTCTCGAGAGCGCTTGTTCCCACCAGTCTTGGTAGCGGTGACAGTATGAATACGTTCATCATCATCACTCTCTTCTACCAGAAAACCATTTCCATATCCTGATTTGGTCACACAACTTTTGACCGACATCTTTCGAACACTAATAGTAATACTATACAGATATTGTCTTAAGTTGTTGGGTATTTTTGCTCTATGGTACTTTATAAAGCAGTACGGGAAGTATATAACTATTACAAGTATTCGAAAGGATAAACAAATATTCAATAGTTCAACTAGTAATTTGAAATTACAATTGTTACACAAGTAAAAACTGGAAATTCCAGTTTTGTAGAAGATGGAAAAATTGAAATTGTTTTTGCTGAGTCGAGTGTGGCACTCTGTCCTTAAGACAATATTGCCCCGTATGTATCCTTTATACGTCCTGGACAATTTGTCTCCCAAGATAAAACAGCAATGGAACACTTGAGCAAAGGAAACTCAAGAGCTACCGTGAAGAATATTGAGTAACGAAATGATGCCTTGGAAGTTGTAGGAAGAAAGCTATTTTGGTTGTGTATTTTCGTGCACTGTTTTGCTGCATGAAAACTGCTAACTCTTGGTCATTCTTGGTGTTCAACAATGGTGTAAAGGGGGTGTTTAAATAGGAGAGGGATGGACTGTTTTGCTGCCTGAAAACTGCCTCCATAATAGCCAAATAATGGCCATTATGGAGGTAGTAAAGTCACCAACATAAATGGTGAAAGATTGCCAACGGATTGGCCATTATTGGAGGTGTAATTCAGCCAAAATAAATGGCTGAATTGAGTGCTGGAACGTTTCTGTTCTGGACCGTCGAAATTCCAACTTTCTGAAAACTTCAGGGACCAAACTGTACATCTTGAAACTTCAGGGATCAAACTGCACATCTGAAAGAATTCTGGTCCAAACTGCACATCTGAAACTTCTGGGATCAAACTGTACTTCTGACAAAGTTTTCTGGCCCAAAAAGATAATATCAGAAGACCCACAGCCCACAGGCCCACAGGCCCACGACCCACGACCCGTGAACCCGTGAACCCGTGAACCCGAGAACCCGAGAACCCGGAACTCGGAACTCGGAACTCGGAACACGGAACACGGAACCGGAACGGGACGGGCGGGCGGCGGCGGCGCGCGTGTGGTCTTTCCTTGAACCGAAGCACATCTAGGTCCTCCCTCCTTTAAACACATGGGATACCCCTTGGGGTCCCAAACCCCAAACCAATTTCGAGTCTTATATACACAACAATTCTTTCTTCCTCTACCGATGAGGGAGAATTGAACACAATACCACACTTTCCATGCTTCAAACACCTTACTTCGTGGACCAATATCTCTTTCATTTCTCAATGAAATTTGACGATTCTTGGCCCTACGGTTATCTACGTACTTAGTAGATCATGCATGTGTGAAGAACCGGATTCTCCAACATACGTTACACTAGTGTTTAAGCCGTTAAAGTTGGTCGGTCGCAACTCCCGCCAAAGGCAAATTTCCAACAAATTTCAAATCGCAAATAATATTTTGTGGAGAATTGATAATGGTAAAGTGCCCTTTTGGTATGATAATTGGACAAGCTTAGGTCCTCTTTATCTGCTTATGAATACTACACTTCTCCAAGATCAAATAAAGGTCAGAGATGTCCTTATAGATGGAGAATGACACTGGAATTTACTACAAAATCAACTAGATGGCAATACAAAGGAGAAAATAAAAGAGATCAACGTCAAGCTAGACAACAACAAAGAGGAAAAGGTGATATGGATGCCAAACACTACTGGAAACTTTACTGTTAGTTCTGCCTGGGAAACATTCAGACAGAAAAAGGATTTGAACAAATATATCAACTCTGTCTGGCACAAGAAAATACCTTTCAAGATGTCCTTTTTAACATCGCACATCCAAAAGATGAAAGTTGCGGAGATGAGGATGTTGAGATGGATATGTGAGCATACAAGGAGGGATATGATTAGAAATGATGATATCCGGAACAAAGTGAGAGTGGCCTCGGTGGAGGATAAGATGCGGGAAGCGATGTTGAGATGGTTCGGGCATGTGCACAGGAGAGACACAGAAGCCCCAGTGCGGAGGTGTGAGAGGTTGGCTATGGATGGGTTTAAGAGGGGTAGAGGTAGGCCGAAGAAGTATTGGGGAGTGGTGATTAGACGGGATATGACACAGGTGCAACTTATTGAGGACATGACCTTAGATAAGGGGTTGTGGAGGACAAGGATTAGGGTGGAAGAGTAGTAGGTACTCGAGCGTAGTCCTACTTATGCTTACAAATTGATAGTTGTAGGGTTATTACTGTAGGCCCGATTAGCCTATCACACTTATAAGCACATTGTTGCTTTATAATCCACTGTAGTTTGATTTATGGTGCTACGTGTTCTTTAAGGTATTTTGTTTAGCTTATTTAGTTATGTTAGCTAATGCTCCCTTTTGTTCGAATGCACTTTATACTACTTTAATTTCTTATCTGAGTCTGACTGTTTCTCTTGCTTTTCTCTTTACTCTTGCTTTGTTTTGATTGCCTTGCTTGTGATTATGCTTTGTCTTGAGCCGAGGGTCTCCCGGAAACAACCGCTCTACCTACCAAGTTGAGGTAAGGTCTGTGTACACTCTACCCTCATCAAACCACACAGTGTGGGATTTCACTGGGTATGTTGTTGTTGCAGTGAGATTAGTCTCAAAGCTCACAATCGATAAATAACAAAATATCTTATTTTCTCTTCCTCTACACAGTTCTTCACTGTTCTCTCATGTAATCTCTTGTATCTCTGTTTGTAATAGAGGAAAATTGACATATACATGCATCTAAATTTTATTTTCTTTTCTTTGTCCCAATTTATATTATACATTTTTTTTTAGTCAGTTTCAAAAAGAATGACACACTTTTTTATTTGGCAACAATTTAATTTTAAATTTTCCTTTTTATGTTTGATGAGATGATTTACAACCATACAAATATCTTTGACTTGTTTTAGACCTCAAGATTCAAGAGTCTTATCTTATTTCTTAAAATTCGTGTGCAGTCAAACTACATCACATAAATTGAGAAGGAGAGAGTAGTAATTACTGTAGTTTTCTTCATTTTTGGTTTGGTGTACGTATTCTCTCCTTTTCTTCTCTGTAGACTATGTAAATAACACTTCATCTTCATGGAGGCAAAAAACTTGAGGCCTCGCCATTCTCGTTGACATTGCCCTTTTATATTAGGCTGACGACCGCAGATGGATATAGTACTTTTTTTAATGCAATAATGTAGGAGTCAGTTGCATTGATCTTATTCTTACCTAAGACGAGAGCATAGCCCTTCCCCGGATCCCGCGCATAGCGAGAGCTTAATGCACCGGACTGTCCTTTTTTTATACTATATAATAAGTGTGGCCAGTGGGCCGGGTTTGGCGGGATCGGGTCGGGCGGGATAGGGATCCGGGGCGTTTTTTTTTTAAACTTAATTTAAAAAATAACATATATATAAAAAAACTCAATAATTAAACAAAATAGTGTAATAAAAACATCCCAAAGCTGTTTTGTGCCTCTTATATTATTTAATAGACATATATTTTTTTTGTAATACAAATACAATTGTCAAAATTGCAACTTTGTGGTGTTGTTCAAAAGTTGCAAATTACATAGTAAAATTGCAATTAAAAAAATTACATTTTGAAAAAAATCTGTTCTAGTTTCTTGATAATTTCCTGTGGTTCTTCGGTTAGAATTGATATTTGTTGGTCAAATTGCTCCACGTCGCTTCCACCACCTTCGGATAAGATTTCATTGTAGTTTTCGTCTTCTTCTTCATTGATCTCCGGTTGACCGCACCTTCTCCGCTCCGCTTGTATCCAATCTCTGAATAATACTACAATCTCCAAGCTATCTCCGGCTAATGAGTGTCTGTGCTCTCCTATTTGATATCTGCGGGCAGAAAAAGCGCTTTCAGACGCCGTTGATGACACTTGAATGTTCAAAACATCTCGGGCCATCATTGAAAGTGTCGGAAAGGTTTTCTCATTCCCCCTCCAGTATTTCAGCAAGTCTCCACGTCCTTCTTCATTGAGAACTGCTTGGTACGGTACAGAACCCTGCAAAACAAAATATCGAACTCGCAAATTTGGTTAGTAGCGGTACGGCCGCCGCACATTCTATTTCTGAGGCATTCAATACTAGCCGCATAAACAACATGTCTTTTGTGAGGTTGTGTTGAAGAAGAAGAAGATGATGATATGGAAGTCGGTAGGTTGCTAGCACTTTCTTGTTGGTAAAACATATATATTTTTTTGTATTCGTCTTCTACGCTAGACAACACTTATTCTTTAGTTTGTTCAATAGGTGGTGGGTGATTTGGATTTTTGGAACTTGGAGGTGGTAGTACTGTTATACAATCGTAAATAGTTTCAATAAGTGATTTAGTACCTTCTATTTTAATAGTCGAATTTAATACATCACCAATAATATAAATAGTGGGAATAGGAACAAAATATATTTTTATTTTGATAAACATTTTTTTAATAGCTGTCTTATAAGCTGGTTTTTCCATATATTCATGAAGCAGTAAAAATATTAGAGCTATATAAAACAACATAGTTGAAATAGTAGGATAATATATACCGAAAAATTCTTTTGTTGCTTGAAAAAATTTCTCTAAAAATACAATAAGTTCGGAAATTTTTCCCCAATCGTTATCTATAACCATATCAGCTGGATTTTGATTATGAGACTTAAAAATAAAGTTATAGGTTTTCTATAGTCATAAGCAACAAGTAGTTGCTCGTATAAAGAATTCCACCTAGTGGGTACTTCTTCTGAAATGTTTCTATAAGGTAGTTGGCAATCGTGATAAGTTTTTTTATATTCTTTTCTTCGTTGTATTCTATTATTTTTTAAAATAAAGTTTATAGCAAATTGTATTTTACTAAGAATGTCTTCAAAAAATAATAGACCATCCTTTACAATTAAGTTATATATATGACACGCACATTTTATATGAAAATGATCTGGAAAAGATGGAGTTAAACTATTTTTTAAAATTGTAATAGCGTAATTGTTGGAAGAAGCAGTATCTAATGTAATAGTCATAATTTTATCAGTTATTCCGTAATAATCGCACACTTGATAAATATTTTCTGCAATAAAAGTACAAGTGTGCCTATCATCTATATATCTATACGCTAAGATACGTTTTTGCATAGGCCATATATAATCTATCCAATGACAGGTTACCGTTAAATAATCATGGCCGTTCGTACTACGGCCTATATCAGAAGTGATAGCCACTTTTTCATTAAAATGATATAATGAATAATGTAAATACTGTTGATATTCATGTGCGAATTTAAATACATCTCTCTTAACAGTTGATCTAGGAAAACCGATAAAAGCATGATTATACATATCTCATAAAACCGGGAGATGAAGGAAATGAAAAAGGCAAACCCCCCACAACAACTAATTTTGCTATTGCTTCTATATCTCTATGTTTATCGTATTTAGGGCCTACAATTCCCCCGTTATAAGGTTAATTTGACCCTATACTTGGTCCGGGCCGGGTCGGGACGAGACCTTGTCCCGTCCCGATACCACAATTTTTTTTAAAAAAAAGGTCAGGTTTGAGGCGGGACCGGTCCGACCCGACCCACTGGTCAGCCTTACTATATAACAAAACAAAATATGAGCTCCCAAAATAAATAAATAAAGCTGGGATACAGTTTTACTCCAGTTTTATGTCTACCAAAACTGTAAACGGAGAAGCTGGACTCTGGTAATTGTCTAGACTAATTAAGCACCACCCTTAACTTCTGGAAGGCCACGGTTGTTCATCTGTCATCTGGTCAACGTCATGCACGACTGTTCTTTCTCGAAGGCACATGCGTACAACTGTGATGTCTTTCAAAGCTCTCATTATAGACTCTTGTGGTTCGGC